>CAWUFW010001844.1:600000-1075000 GCA_963921515.1 Calotriton arnoldi | reverse complement strand
ATATAGCACCACTTCTGTACACCGACATCGTTCCTTTCTTTCCACGCCCTTCGACACAGATTCTGGGCCCCACTACCAACTTTAATGGATAACTCCTAAAACTTCTCATTGTGTGCTAAGGAACGATGTCACCACGGAAAACTGCGATGTGCTTAGACAGCAGGATGCAGATGTGTCATGGGACTGCACAAGGTATGTTTGTTGGACTTCAGCTCCCTGCATGCTTTTCATGCAGCAAGTGTGCTCTCATGCACCTAAAGGTGATTTGGGACCTGGATCCAAAACCCTGCATTGCTGAACATAGCGAGGTTTAGGCGATGATGAAAGTTGCAGCCCCAGTAACACTCTCAAAGCTACTCCAGTGAAAAATCCACTTCCTAGTCAAAGTAATCTGGTAAGTAGGAAGTCTAGACAAAATCATGTGAAAGTCAAGCGGAACTCAATCCTTGTCCAACCCCGTGCCAGTCTCGTTAGGAGTACCGCAAGGCTCTTCCCTCTCACCCACACTTTTCAACCTCTTCATGGAGCCACTCACCGAACTTCAGTCTCTCCAATGTCCACTTTCACATGTATGCGGATGACACCCAACTATACATCAAGATCCAGTCACTTGAGGACATCAAATCTCTCAACTCAACGCTACAAAAAACTCAAACATGGCTGGCCGAAAACCATTTGAAACTGAACTCCCTCAAAACGGAATTCCTCCTATTCGCCCCCCAATAAAGCTCACATCATCCTCGATTGGATGAAGCACCTAACTGCACTCAATGGGCAACCTCTCGTTGTGGAATCCGCTAAATCGCTGGGTGTGACACTGGACAGAGACCTAAAGATGCTGAAACATATCAGCGCCGCCACAAAAGGAGCAAATTTCCACATAAACACCCTGAGAAGACTGAAACCCTTCTTACCAGCAAACGACTTCAAACAAGCTGTTCAAGCCTTAGTAATCCCAAGAGTGGAATATGGGGCTGTAGCCCTATGCGGCCTCCCCAGATTGACCACAGCCCCACTTAGAGCCACTATCAACTCAGCTGCGAGACTCATCACAGGTTCAAAAAGAAACTCTCACATCTCTCCAGACCTTAGAGCCCTCAACTGGCTACCGTTCGAGGCTAGAATTCATCTAAAAATTTCATGTATGACGCACAAGGCCTTGCATCATAAAACGCCATGCTACCTAGCTCAGAAACTGGTACTCTCCTCTGGTAATAGTCTCTCCAGGAATCTTCTACTGAGACCACAAAGATTTGCCAAGAAGAAAACTTACAACCGGTCCTTCTCTGGAATGGCTCCCAGGATCTGGAATGCTTTGCCTGTCGAAACAAGACTGAACCCTTCCACGGCCTCATTTAAAAAAGAAGTGAAGGCGATTCTCATGGCTAAATTCACTTGATTTACTTACTTATTACTAGTAATATAATTACTAGTCTGTATTATTGAGCACTTTGTATAAGAATCACCTATATTTAGATTTTTTATGCTTGTACCGGTTTCCGTCATTTGCCATGTAAAGCGCTCTGATACCCGCAAGGGTCTTGTTTGCGCTATATAAAACCTTCAAATAAATAAATAAACTCGACCTCATTAGACCTGTTCACATCAGTTGAGAAGGCGCAATGGCGTCAAGATAGAGACGGCACTTACCCCATGGTCCCTGAATCAAACCAGTCTTGCAGCTGGTCCTGGTGTGATGCAAATTTTCTGGGCCTTTATCAACCCCACAGTAAACAGCGGCCTTCAAAGAAGCCGAGCTGCAGATCTTCGGTGCTATTCCAGCTCCCTCTGACAACCTTTCAGGGGCCCCACAGAGCCATAGTGTTCTCAAGTCAGACTTCGGTTGGTGGGTCTGCCCCTGACACAGTCTACCCCCGCAGAGCCAGACACTGTGCTTGTGCCAACTCTGACATTTCAACCCTGAAACCAAGGTGCACGTCTGTTCCATCAGTACTAAAGTGACACCAACTCCTCTGGTGCTGATCAATGATCCGGTTCCAGCACCAAACTTTTACTCTGAAACAATACGTGCCTTATCCAGGCCTATATTTGCAAAGAACAACGGTCAGAGTTGGAGGCCAGATAGGTCCTCGGATAGCCGGAGCTATTATTAATACAAAGGTAGTCTTAATCTAAGTATTATTAGTGAACACAAAGTGCCAACAAAATTTGGAGAACAGAGTATGCAGGGACACAAGGTTGTTTGAATGATACCACATTTATTAACATCATAAATGAGTATCAATCACATTAGGAACTAGTCCTGGTGCTCACACAAAGGTGAAAAGTGCGTGAAGTGATAAGTGCTAGTGACTTAAAATTTACATCGCATTGACAACACTATACAAAACTCCATAATTAATAAAATATATTTAAAGAGTTTCGGTTGTGAAAGTCGACGGCGTTTCGATCTCCTTAGGTTGAGATCATCATCAGGACGAGAAAGCGTGTGAGCAGATAGGATCTAGATAACAAAAGGAACCATTGGTCCAGGGGACATAAATCAACATACTAAAAAAACTAAAAACAACCAATTCCTTAATGGACGATTAGCTACACTGAAGGTAGGATCATAGACATTGATATACAGTTACTTACAAGAATTTCTTAATAATTAATCAATTACAAGAGACAGAAGGAGCTACTGGTAAGGAAAAAGCTGTAGCTACATAGTGCATGCACAAGGAGAGGATGTGCAGGGTGAAGAACATACATGGTGGAACAACTAGCAGTTATGAGAAGGACCATGTAAGTGGGCAAGAGCGATGAGAGAAAAGGCACATAACGCGAGTAATGCCGACATGCCATGGCGAAAAGTGGCCAATTACCGCATGGAAGGGACTGCACGGTCAGTGAGTAAAATAGATAGTGAGAAGGCAATTCAAGGAGAAGCAAGGAAGGAGGTACCTTGTAGCGGGACGATATAATTAAGAATCGTCAGCGGGTAACAATAGTCGGGTTCAACCGAATCTGCAAGGGAGAGGAGCCCGGTAAGATGTGCAAGATACTACAATGGTGTGAAAGCAGTGTAGTGGCAACTAATGTGTGGAAAGCTTACGTAGTAATGTTTGGTAAGAGGTCTTGCCACTCAGCGGGGTACGTGCTGGCCGTGAACCAGGGAGGAATCAACCACCAGGAATCAATCGAGCAAGCTGAGGAGAGAAGCGGGGGAAGTTAAACCAAGGCACAGCCGGGGTGGGTCGCTACGCGGAAGCAGGACTCGGCTACAGTAAGCGGGGATTACAACTTACTTAGAATTGAAATTGAAGGAAGAGGGACAGGATCCTGCTACTTCCAGGGCAGCTACAATGAATGGTGCCGGCGTCTGGGAGAGTGAATCTCTCAACGTGTAGTAGAAAACACCGGAAGAGCGAATTTAAAAGGGGTGGGGAAAAGAGCGTGCATGCGTGATGGCGTGTCCGGGTTCAATTAAGAACGTCCGGGGTTGGAGGCCATGTTGAATGAGGCAGATAAGGAGCAGAAGGACTGAAAATTAAGTGTAAAGGACAATAGAAGATATAAAAATTATAAAGGAAACATAACAAAAATAACAAGGGAATGAATTAAAAACAGCTGACAGTAGGTTAGCTGTATACAGACATTTATATGCAAAATGTTAGGGACACAACCAATTATAGTATCAAGTTCCATTCCTCAATTGTATTGAGTCCATTTTCAATTGAGCGGCATTTGAACATCCACAGGCACTCAAGCCTGTTGAGAATAGCTTGAATATCACCACCTCTTGGATTGGGGTGTACCATGTCAATAACTTGCCAACGCAGATCTTGTTCGGAGTGTCCTTTCTCAATAAAGTGTTCCACCAGCGGTGCATTGATATTCTGGCAGCGAATTCTGCTTCTATGCTGTCCTATCCGAGCTTTTATTCTCTGCGTGGTTTGACCAATATAGAGGAGGTTGCAAGGACATTGAATACAGTAGATCACGTTTACTGAATTACAGTTGGAAAAGAAATCCAGTTTGTGACTAGTAGTGTCAAAAACAAATTCTTTTGTGTTTTTTGTGAAAGGGCATGCAACACAATTACCACATTTAAAGTGCCCTATAACTGGGGGAGACCGAAGCATGAGCGCACAGTATTGGCCTTAGGTAAGGGTTTATGTGCCCTAACCAAATGATCTTTAATGTTGCGTCCCCTCTTAAAGGAGAACAAGGGGGCCTCATTAGTGATATTAATGGAAGTCAGGAGGGGCCAGTGTTTTTTAATCATCTTAGTTATTTTATTACTGGCGGGCCCAAATGTGGTAACGCACGGAATGCGTGTCATAGGCTTTTTGGGGGTTTGTTCCATTAGAGTATCCCTATGTTTATACCAAGCCCTTTTCATAGATCTCCTAACCAAGCGGCGAGGGTAACCTCTGCTCATAAGTTTGGCACATAGGGTATCTGCTTCCCTGAAATAATCCTCTTTGAATTTGCAATTCCTACGTATCCTTAGGAATTGTCCATATGGAAGACCATCACGGAGTGCTCTGGGGTGGTTACTTTTGTAATGAAGTAAGGTGTTGCGTTCCGTGGGTTTACGGTATAGGGTGGTGTACAAACCACCTTCTGTAGGTGTGACGTTAACGTCTAGGTAGCTAATCTGTGTGGTACTGGAACCATATGTGAAGTTAAGGTCAGGTTGGGAGTTGTTAAGCCATGTGCAAAAAGAATCAAGTTCAGTTGTGGAACCCTGCCAGATCATGAACACGTCATCGATATAGCGCCGCCAACTCCTGATTTTATTGTGATAGGGGTTAACTTGGTTGAGGACATATGTTTTCTCCATGTCGTCAACAAAGAGTATGGCAAAATTAGGGGCAAAAACAGCCCCCATAGACGTGCCCTTGCATTGCCTGTAATATTTGTCATGAAACATAAAATAATTTTTAGTCAGGGCAATCTCCAGGAGTGAAATAATAAATTCACTGGGAACCTTGTGAGGTCTAGGTCTGTTATCCAAATGGCCTTTAATAACCAAGGTGCCTTTATCCTGCGGGATGTTAGTGTAAAGGGATTCTATATCCAATGTGACAAGAAGCTCAGATATGGGATCAAACAATTCTTGCTCAATTTGTCTAATGAAATGCGTAGTGTCCTTAACATAGGCTACGGTGTCTTGTACCATATCATGAATGAAGAAGTCGATGTACCTGCCAAGCGGCTCGAGAATGGAGCCACAACCTGACAGGATAGGTCTACCCGGAGGATTAGTTTGATTTTTGTGGACCTTAGGTAGTGTGTAGATCACCGGTGTTCTAGGATTTTTACTATTGAGAAAAAGAAACTCATTGTGGCTAATGTAGCCTATTTCCTCAGCCTCTTTGGTGATGGTCTGAATAAGATTTTGGATTTCAGATAAGGGGCTTTGATTGAGTAATTCATAGTGGTTGGCGTTATTAAGTTGGCGCATGATCTCATTGTCATAGTTTATTTTATCCTGAATGACAATGCCGCCACCTTTGTCACAGGGCTTGATGATAATGTTATCCATCTTTTAAGGTTAAAAAGACTTTTCCTTTCTTCAAGACTGATGTTATAGGGGATGAAGTCATGTTGATTTCTCAGTTTGTCTAGATCTTTGAGAACTAAATTTTCAAAAGTTAGTACCTCAGGGGGTAAACAACCTGTAGGGGGATTAAAGGTGGATTTAGGCGTAGCCCTGTGGTGTCATATTTGGGTGTAGACTCTTTATTCAGAAAAAAGGACTTCAATCTAATTTTTCTGAAAAATTGGTAAATCTCAATTTGTATATTAAACCAATCTGGTTTTTCAGTAATGACATATGAGAGTCCTTTACTGAGAAGGGCTGCCTCAGAGGAAGCTAATTGATGACTAGAAAGATTGAAAATAGGAATAGGCTCCATAGGAGGAGGCAAAGGGTCATCCTCCATCCTTATTACGTTTAGTATTGGTAGCCCCATTGATAAAACTTCCGCCTTGTCTGGCGTTCTCCTGGCGGGAAGTTGTAACGTGGTTTCACTCTCCCTCTCTCGGGTTGGAAGGGTTGGCCTCTCCCTAAAAAATTGGGGTTGTTACTTGCCTATGTCATGCTATGAAATTACAAAAGAGCATTCTTTTTTTTTTTTAACATCCTGATTCCAATTCAGGGTCGACGCCGGTATCTTCAGCGGATTCACACTTTTTTGGGGGTTTTGAGTTTGACTCAATGCATGAAGAGACTAATGTCCCTCAAGATGACTATGATGATAGAGGGGACAGGTTTCTTCTCCAGGATTATACTGAGAATCATTGTTTGCAGACTTGGAGAATGCCAGTGTTCTAGACCCATCTCCCAAAACGGAGCTAGACTTGCCTCCTAGGCTACCTTCTGAAGAAAGTGCTTTGTTTTTAATGGTGATTCACACCAGCCTAAAGACTGCGTCAGCAAAGCTATTGGCACCAGTGTCTTGCCCAGATGGTGTCTGGATGCGACAAGCAGGATTTTCTGGAGATCTGCCTTAATGGACATGCCCTTTGACTTCTCCAGCTTATTTGGAGAAAAGCTGGTTTGGCGCCAGAACAGTCACGAATCAGGCCACAGCACGATCATTGGGACTACTGATGCCAGCTAAGCAGTGTAAGAAAGTGGCTCTGTATATACTGAACCAAAGTAAGGTTCAGTGTGCACAGAGTCCACAGTCCCCAGAGGTTTGGCAGAGGCTAAAGTTAGATACAACCTTACTCTCTAAAGTGGTAGCTTGGTCGAGCAGTAAGGCAGTATCAGAAGGCAGTATCAGAGGACAGTGTAAAGCATTTGTTGTGCACACTCAGTTAGCAAATGGTCTCACACACTCAAGAACTGAACTCTAGGCCAATTGTTTTGTATATAAAAATATATTGTTTTATTTTAGAACCACAAGTAGGTATAAAAATACTTTCTCAGAATGAGATGCTTTAGTTATATACTTTCAATACACAATAGACTTTTAAATGCAATAGCTACAGTTGTTGCAATAGGCAACACAATTCAAACACAATTATAATATTGAGCTCAATGAGGAATTTTAAGTAAATGCAATATCAATTACTTTGCGTATGATTTTCTTACTCAGGGCTGGATCCTGGATTCAGCCCTGGTGCATTTCCTGTAAATAGTTGGAAGAAATCGTTTTTGTTACACGGGCGATTTTTAAGGAATATTTGTTTGTTTAAAAAATTGACACTTAGAAGAATTTCTGGAGAAAACCAGGCAATGTTATCCTATGGAGGAAAATCAAGTTATCGGTAAGTACCGTTGTAATTGCTTTTCAGGGTCATTGCTGGGCACCAAGATCCAGCACTGGGATCTCTCCTGATAACAGGTGAATAATTTCGTTTTCATTGATCGGGCGATTTTTAAGGAATATTTTAAAGTTCCAAAACTCGACACTTAGAAGAAATTTCAGTGTAAACCAGTCAGTGTTACCCTATGGAGAAAATGTAGGTTATCGGCTTTCAGGTAAGTACTCGACTGGCAGAGTTAAGGTTCTGGGCATAGACTCAGGGGTCTCCCAGGGTCAGGTAGGTACAGTTGGTACACCCTCAGCGGCACAGGGGCAAAGGGTGCAGAGTGAGGTAGGCCCAATGTTAGCCTATGGCGGGCAGGGGGCCCTTGGTTGGTGGCTGCTAGCAGGCAGGCCACGCGGCTGTGGGAGCTGGGCTCCTGGTCACTTACACAGGGCAAGTGGGGAAGTAGAATAGGATAGGTGTTGCACTCCCAGGGGCACTCGGGCGGCTGGGTGCAGGGTGCTTTTGAGCCGTCGGGCGCTCAATGGATTTCAATGGAGAAGTTACCAGACGAACAAAGGCTGCAAGCTCGGGGACGGAGATTCTTCAGGTGCGACCACCACTTCGAGAGGTAAGTTGGGAAGCTGTAGGTTAGGTAGGCACCCCGGAGTTGGGCACAGGGGGCCGCCGGGTGCAGGGGTGTCTTTTCGCGTCGGGAAATCTTACCCTCTGCTGGCCGCGGTTGGAGGGGTCCCTGGTTCTGAGGCTGCAGGCGTCAGGAGCGTCGAGGAGGGTCCTTGGGTGCTGGATTCTGGGTCACAGTCGCCGGGGGGACGTCCTCGTGGTCTTTGTCCACTCAGGCACAGGGCGTGTGCAGGAGTCGCGGTTCCTGGCTGGCACCAGGGGTTTGTTACTTGCTTTGAGCAGAACCACTGTTCGTGGGAGTCCCAGTCTTTTAGAGTCACAAGGCAGTAAGGTCCTCAGGGGTTTTCGAGGTTGCTGACCACTGGAGACGCTGGAGTTTAGCAGGAGCAGGTTCGAGGGTCGACAGGCCTGTAGGGCTGGGGCCAAGTCAGTTGGTGTCTTCCTCTTGTGAGCAGCTGCACGGCAGGTCTTCTTTCTTCTTGTTTGTTTCGGATTCGGGATCTGAGTAAGGAAGGTTCAGGGTGCCCCTAAATACTAGATTTAGGGGTGTTACAGGTAGGTAAAGGGCAGGGACCAATGGGTCCCTTCCCTGGGGTGGGTACACCCTCTATCCTGCCACTCTCCAGTGGGAGGGGGGCAGGAGCCTAGTCCTGATTGGGCAGGGCTCCCCATCTTCAAGATGGCGAGAGCCCGGATATGTGCTTCACTTCGCCTCCCCCACCTGGGGGGGGGGGGTTGGCAGAGGCTGGCACACCCCCTTTCCTCACTTGGGGTTTCCCGCCAGTCTTCCCGCCAGAGTGGGGGCTAGAACCGGTGGGGACCAGTTGCTGAGTACAGCAAGTGGTCTGGGGAGGCTCACAAAGGCGGCATGCCTTTGAAGCTTCCCTCTGCCCATCCTGGGGGAGGAGACCTAGCACCTCGCCCAGGACGTGCATTGTTGCAGGCCCGGGAGAGCGGATGGCTCTCTACCCAGGGGTCCAGCAACATGTCTGCTGGGTGGCAGCCTAGGCAGCCTCTCAGGCAGGACGTGGATTGTGGGTTAGGTTCAGGGGGCAACTCTAAGTTGCCCTCTGTCGTGCATCTTACATTAAATCCCACACTGGCATCAGTGTGGGTTTAATGTGCTGAGAAGTTTGATACCAAACTTCTCAGTCTTCAGTGTAGCCATCATGGTGCTGTGGAGTTCGTGATGACGACCCCCCAGCACCATATTCTCTTAATGGCAGCACTGCACTTACAGTGCCCAGGAATGGACCTGGGTACTGTAGGGGTACAGGGCTCATGCACCTGTACCCTCACCACTGGCATAGTGCACCCAGCTAGAGGGGTGACTGAGGTATGCCAGGGCAGTGTTTGTGGGCATGGCACAGAGTGATGTGTGCCATGTCGACTCTCTGTTTTGTTCTGCACCAAGACACTCGGCCTGCAAAGGCAGTGTGTGTGTGTCAGGGTACAGGGCCTCTAAGGGTGGCACAATAAGTGCTGCAGCCCTTAGAGGCCTTCTCTGGTCACAGTACCCTGGGTACCTAGGGTACCATTTACCAGGGGCTGACATGTGGCCAGAGATGCCAATTGAGTTTAGGCTTCAATGCAGTTTTAGGGAAGGAACACAGGCCCTGGGTACCTGGTTGGCAGGAGCCCAGGGCACACTCAGTCAAAGCACATCAGCATTTCAGCAAAAAGTGGGGGCACCCCATGCAAGAAAGATGGCACTTTCTCACAGTCATCGACTCCATTGCCGGATTGTTTTTTTTCCGCCAACAGTTTCGGATGTAATCTCTCGCACTCTGGTTCAAGACTCTTTTGGGCTCCCTTCAGTTAGCTAGTTCATTCAGTCGATGGTATTGTCTCGATTGTGTAGTTACAGTTCCGTTCCGAGCCATTACCCTTCTGCATCGCAGGTTTTCGAGTCGCCTTCTCGGCCTACGGGCTGCGTCCGCCCGTGCCTCTTTCACTTCGTCTTTATCAGAGAATGACCTGCTAATGGAACACACTCCGTTCAGTTTCTGTCCTAATTGTCATTCTAAAAATCCCCATACCGACCAACATTCCGTCTGTAATCTATGCCTCTCGCCTGATGGAGAGGAAAGTTGTGAAGCTTGCAAGTCATTTCAATCGAAGAAAATTCTTAGAGATCGACGCACCAGATACCAAGAGATGCATCGGAAACAAGTGGACGATTTACCCGATATTTTCGGTCGACCACAAGAGGACGGGAGGTAACATCGGCTGCGCAAGAGGAATCGCTGTCAATACATGATTCAGTGTCTGACTTCGAACAAGATTCTGAAACCCTCCAGCCGGCACAGAAGCATCGAACATTGAGTACAATTATCCCTGAACCAAAGCCCAAAACATCGTCGCTGTCCGAAAAGACTGCTTCCAGCCCGCTCCTGCAAAAAGGCCATGGCGCTCACTGAAAAACTGACTCTGAAGCCTCGTCCTCCGCTCCGAAAGTTCGACCTTCAGCAGGGGCCTCCACCTCCAAATCGGGGACCAGAACCCCTCGGTCATCTGTTTCGGCACCGAAAGAAAAGCATGGTTGTGAGAAAATGGGGTTCTGTTGCAGTGCGCCCCCCCCCTCCCCCACACACGTTTTGCCTGGCTTTTGATGCAACCTTGTAGATAACTGGGTCTCTGCTGTCCAGGTTCCCAGTACCAGTGTTCTTTCCCTAGAAACATGTTGACATTCGGTACTAATGCCCCCCTGTAAGTCCTTAGTAAATGGTACCTTAGGTACCTATGGCCTGGAGGCTGAAGACGGTCCCCTGGGACCCCCTCACTAGGACCATGCCCCTGCAGCTTGCATGCCCCTGTGAGGTGAAAAACTGACCAAAAACTGAACATGGCACACTGCCTGTGTGGCATGCCAGCTAGCACTGCCCAAGATAGAGGTAAGTCACCCCTCTAGCAGGCTTTACCAGCCTTGAGGCAGGGTGCACTATATCCCAGGTGTGGGCATATCTGCATGAGCAGATATGCCCCTACAGTATTCTGGTCTATTCCCTAATAGTCTAAGTGCCAAGGAAGCCCTACAGAGTACATGGGCTGGGATCTTGACAACTCGAGTTCCACAGCACCATGATGGCTTCACTGAACCCAGGAGTGTTTGATACCAAACAGCTCTGTGTAATAAATCCACACCGATGCCAGTGTGAGATTTATTATTATAACATGTACTCAGAGGTGCCCCCTGAAAACCTGCTGACCCTGATGTGGGCACTGTAGGAAGCTGGCTCTGTATTTACTATACCAAAGTGAGGTTTAGTGTGCACCGAGTCCAGTGGAACCCCAAAGGTAGGCAGAGGTAAAAGTAGATAGCACCGTACTGTTAGCTACTAGTGTTAAGCATTTGTTGTACACACTCAGGCAGCAAATGTCACACACTCACTGTACTCAGACCAATGTTTGTATCAAAAATATTGTTATTATTTTTTTTTAATAACACATTTTATTTGGTTTTCTTGATGCAATATGGGCCATAGCCCTACAGGTACCTGTAAAGAAAAGGAGGAATCAGGAGTACCATAGTATTTATGCATTTGTAACTCCTGCAAAAACTGCAGATAAAACAATACAAACACAGTGCAGACAATCCTAGATCCCCGTGATTGTGTAAAAATTACATATGGGTTAAGGCAGACAGTCACATGATGTGAGATATAAAGTGTATCAAACATTGGTGTGAGTGATAGGTTCTCTCAGGGGTCTAAAGAGGGGAGGGGGGGAAGGTCTATCCCTCGGTACGTCGCCCAACGAGTCCATATCTTTCTATGCTTCTGGGGGCATCCACGGGCCAGAAACACAGCGATCTCCGCACCCATACACCTGTCCAGTTCAGCCTTCCATTTACCCATAGTCGGAGAGGAGACCCCCTTCCACAGTTGGGCTATGTCACGTTTGGCAATGGTGAGGGCCAAAAATAGATGTTGCTTGTATTTGTTACCCCCCATCCCGTCAGTGCTGTGTAAAAGGAAAAGCCTCGGATCTAGCAGGAGTTCCCAGGAAAGTATTTCACCAAGGCAAGAAGCCACCCTCCTCCAGAACGGCTGCAACACAGAACAGCTCCAGACTGTGTGTAAAAATGAGCCCTCTTCCCTCTCACATCTCAAACAGGTAGGGGACTGAATTACCCCCATTTTCCAAAGTCGGAATCTGGTGTAATAGGCCCGGTGTATGTCCTGAATTGAATGAGGCGGTAGCGCGTAGATACCGCAGCACTCCGGGGGATGGCTATGGCTTCAGCCCAGTCATCATCCGTCAAATCAGGGATATCGTCTTGCCATGCTCTCCTAGTTTTATCAAGTGTTGTGCGTGTGTGTGTAGTCAGTGTTAGATATATTTGCGTGATTTTGTGAAGCTCGAGGTCTCCCATCAGTAGACGGCCCTCAAGTGGATGAAATTCCGGTAGGGTTTCTAGAGTACATATCAGGGGGTCTAATGCGTGACGTAGGTGAAAGTATTTATAGAATTGTGTCTTGTGTAGGTGAAATTCCTCTTGCAACTGTTGAAAGGATTTTTTACCACAAACTTTATTGGGTATTTCGATTTTACGGTACCTGGTAGTATAGTACTACATACATAGTAATTGAGGCGAAGCGCCTACTATTGCTCACATTCTTCATTACGTATCTTAACATCAACCGGTACATTACTATCCCAGTACTTTGTCCTTTTGGTGTGTTCAACAATTCCGACACATATATCATCAATGCACTGTTCCGGCATATCATACTATTTACAGAACCCTATGTCTGGAACCCAATTCTCCTTACCCACCCCAACCCACCCCCGTTAATCAAACTAAAATCTAACTGACAATTGCCGTCATTGTGTTACATTACACCCAAACGCCGGATGTCCTGTAGTGCACTCTACCAATAGTGTGAGGTGGGACAAGGGAGAGGGGGCTGGACCAACCCACGGGGGGGCCAGGGAGCCCAGAGGAGGAGTGGAATGAGAGAGGAGAATCCACTCAGCCATCCTCTACCATAGGTCCAATCAACGCACGGGGGGGAGTTGGTGCTAGGAGGGTCACCCCACTCGCAGCCTGGAAACCGGGGAACCCACTGCACTCTCCTCCTAGTCTGCCCCGAAAAGCTGTTCTAGGTGGGCCCAGTCTAAGGAAATAGGTCGCTTTCTTAATCCCCTGCACTCCTCCCGCTGCAGCGCCTCCCTTTCTGCGGTAGCCCAACGGAGGACCTCTTCTTTCCAATGGCTCACCCGTGGTGGTGTACGAGATTTCCAGCGCTGAGTAATCAGCCGCTTCGCTACCATCAGGGCTAAGCCCGCAAAGCGGCGCAACAACTTCGATTTCTTAGGGAGTGGGAAATTACCCAAGAGACAGGCCCCCACCGTATCCCAAGGCGTGTGCTCAGTTATTACGGTCATGTGTTGAGTAATCGCCCCCCAGAACTCATGCAATATCGGGCAAGACCACAGCATATGTATAAAATCAGCATCTTGGGAAGTGCATCTGGGACAGTTCGGGAAGCAGTAGCATACATGGTGTGTAGTGTTTTCGGGGTAAGGTAAGCCCTATGCAATATAAATAACTGTATTACTTTCAATCGGCAGTTTCGTGAAACCTTTCGAGGATGCTCCAATATTAGGGACCACTCCCTATCCTCGAATTCCCGCTCCATCACCGACTTCCATTTATGGCGGAGAGGCTCCAATGGGACCATTAGATGCTCCCACAACCCCCGATACAACCACCGCACGAGATGGCGGCCATGCCCCATAATGTGGATAGCCTTTAACAGATGAAAGGTGGGAGGCTCTCTTTGATCGACCAGCCAGTGCCGGCGAATGAAGTGTGTAATCGTAGCATGGAGAAGGAAAAGGGTATCGGGTACCGCATTAGCACGGACAAAGTCTGCATGTGGCATCAGGTTTCCATCATGGAAGAAATCTCCGACCGTCCCAATCCCGGCCTGTGCCCACACCCGAAGGTGCGCAGCTGTTAGAATTCCACATGCTGTAGGTAGGCCGCAGAGGGGAATATTCGGGGCATAGGGGGGTGATATTTTCGCAGATTTATGCGCTTGTCTCCAATAATGAAGTGCTATGGTTAGCAGATAGGGGGGTTCTTCCACTCTACCTGATCCCGGGCACAGCAGGGTTTGCAAGGTACCACATCTAAGACGGCCCTGAGTATACCCTATCTCAAATAAATTATGTCCTGCCAGCCAATACGCCAGCCACTGCAATTGCCCGACAATGCAATATGCTTTAAAATCAGGCACTCCCATTCCCCCTGCAGCGCTGGGAAGCTGCATCTTGGCCAATGCCATTCTATGTCTACCCGAACCCCAGAGCAAGGAGGCCAACAGAGTTTAGAGTCTTGAAAATCCACGCTGGTAGGATAACCGGGAGGTTGACAAATTGGTAAAGGAGCCGGGGCAGCATGACCATTTTTGACACCGCTAGGCGCCCTGCCACTGTAAGCGGTAGAGTATTCCAAAAGGAAACCTGGGACCGGAGGGAGTTAAGAGTTCGAACCACGTTACCAGCTATAGTGTCGGCGGTGGTTCTGTAGATCTAAATACCCAAATATTTAAAGGTGACGGGCGCCACTTGAAACTGCAACCGACCAAAGCCCAAAGAGGGATCAGTATCCCGGTTATTGAAAAAATATGCTATTGACTTAGAGGCGTTGAGATGCAGTCCCGATAGCCCTCCGAACCTTGCGAACACATCTGCTACTGGCTGCACATTCATAGTCGTGACCCGGAAATACAGTAGCATGTCATCTGCGTAGAGTGACACAGAATGGACCGCGTCCTGTATTGGGACACCATAAGGGGCCATAACTTGCCGTAGATATTGGGCTAAATGTTCAAGCGCCAGGACAAACAAAGGCGACAGGGGGCAGCCCTGCCGTGTGCCACGGTAAATGTGATACGCCGGCGATATGATCGAGCCGGTTTTTGCACTGGCTGTTGGGTTAGTATAGAGTAATTTGATCCATTGACAATAAACAGGGGGCAAGCCAAACTTGGTCAGGACCGCTAACATGTAGGACCAACTCAGTGTATCAAAGGCCTGACGCATGTCCAATGACAGACAACCATCGCGTCGGAATTGTGCTGCGGACGCATGCAAAATGGCGTGGAACCGCCAAATATTTAACCCCTTCCATGCTCATGACGAGCTGAACTCGTCATGGCACACAGTGGTCGTGTGCTCATGACTAGTCCAGCTCGTCATGACACCCAGCACGGGAAATCCCTCTGGTGCGGGCACCAGAGGGATTCCCTTTTCTCCCCTAAAGCCTCGGGAGCTGGGGAAGAGCTTCCCCAGCTCCCGAGGCCCCCCCCCCTGGTTTCCCTGAAATGACGATCGGCGCGCACGTCGCGCTGATGTCATTTCAGTGAAACTGAAATGAGCCAAGAGGCTCATTTCAGTTTCAGTTTCTACGTGCTCAGGGGGCTATCTCAGCCCCCTGAGCACGTAGAAACTCAGGAGAGGTATCGTTGGAAAGGGGAGAATCTCCCCTTTCCAATGGTACCCCTCCCTAGTGGATCCCTGCTTGGGGATCGCCCCAGGAGGGCGATCCCCAAGCAGGGATCCACCCACTAGGCACCAGGGAGGGGAGCGGCCCTTGGGCAAGGGCCTTTGCTCCCCCCATAACATTTTTGGCATGATTAGTCTTTCTGCCCCCCCGGGGGGGGTAGAAAGCCCACTAGACACCAGGGATTTCTTATGGGATGTTTATTAGGGGTGGGGGCTGCCCAAAACGGGCATGCCGATGCCCCCACCCCCCGGCCACAAAATTAGTCTTTCTGCCCCCCGGGGGGGCAGAAAGCCCACTAGATACCAGGGATTTAAAAAAAAATTATAGTTGGGGGTGGGGGCTGCCCAATATGGGCATGCCAATGCCCCCACCCCTCCCGCCGCAAAGGTAGTCTTTCTGCCCCCCCCCCGGGGGGGGGGCAGAAAGCCCACTAGATACCAGGGATTTTTTTAAATTATAATTTGGGGTAGGGGCTGCCCAATATGGGCATGCCAATGCCCCCACCCCCGACGCAAAGGTACAGTCTTTCTGCCCCTCCTGGGGGGCAGATGGGGGCAGTAGCCCCCAATCTGCCCCCCGAGGGCAGAAAGCCCACTAGACATCAGGGTTTTTTTCCCCCGATAAATTTAGGGGTGGGAGTTGCCCAAGATGGGCATGCCAATGCCCCCACCCCTCCCCCCACGAAATTCCAGTCTTTCTGCCCCCCCGGGGGTTCAGAAACACCCTAGATGCCAGGGATTATTTTTTTTATAGGCCCGGGGTGGGGGCTGCCCAAAATGGGCATGCAAATGCCCCCACCCTACCCCCCAAAGAAAAAAAAAGAGCCTTTCTGCCCCCCCAGGAGGCAGATGGGAGCAATAGCCCCTGATCTCCCCCCCCTCCCCCCGGGGAGGGGGCAGAAAGCCCACTAAGCGCCAGGGATTTTTTTTTTATATAGGTAGGGGTGGGGGCTGCCCAGAATGGGCATGTCAATGCCCCCACCCCAAAAAAATGCTAGTTTTTCTGCCCCGCCCCTGGGAGGCAGATGGGGCAATAGCACCTTATCTGCCCCCCCCGGGGGGCAGAAAGCCCACTAGCCACCAGGGATTTTTTTTTTTACATAGTTCGGGGTGTGGGCTGCCAAGAATGGACATGCCAATGCCCCCACCCACCCCAAAAAAGATGTCACTGTCTTTCTGCCCCTCCCAGGAGGCAGATGGGGGCAGTAGCCCCTGATCTGCCCCCCGAGGGGGCAGAAAGCCCACTATGTGCCAGCGATTATGCTGGCTTTTTTATACGCAGGGGTGGGGGCTGACCAGAATTGGCATCCCAATGCCCCCGACCCCACCAAAAGAATAGCCACAGTCTTTCTGCCCCCCTCGGGGGCATATCGGGGCAATAGCCCCTGATTTCCCCCCTCCCCAGGGCGGCAGAAAGCCCACTAGGCACTGACTTTTTTTCGGAATGTGCCTACCTGTTGAATTTGGTTCCTAGCTCTGCCAGTTTTGGCCCGGGGCTCGGCGGCCACCTAGGGAAACCTACCAAACCCACACATTTCTGAAAAGTAGACACCCGGGGGATTCCAGGGAGGTGTGGCTTGCGTGGATCCCCCAACGTTTTCTTACCCAGAATCCCCTGCAAACCTGACATTTTGCTGAAAAAATCCCTTTTTTCACACATTTTTGTGTGGTAAAGTTGTGGCATCACGGGGCTGACACAAATTTCCTACCACCCAGCGTTCCCCCAGGTCTCCCGATAAAAATGGTGCCTCACTCGGGTGGGAGGCCCAAGTACCAGCGACAGGCAAGGGCCCAAAACATTTTGTGATAGGCAGTTTTGATGTCGCCTCAATACGTTGTGGGCCCTTGCCCGTCGCGGGTACTTGGGCCTCCCACCCGAGTGAGGCACCATTTTTATCGGGAGACCTGGGGAAACGCTGGGTGGTAGGAAATTTGTGTCAGCCCCGTGATGCCACAACTTTACCACACAAAAATGTGTGAAAAAGGGATTTTTTCAGCAAAATGTCAGGTTTGCAGGGGATTCTGGGTAAGAAAAGGTTGGGGGATCCACGCAAGCCATACCTCCCTGGAATCCCCCGTGTCTACTTTTCAGAAATGTGTGGGTTTTGTAGGTTTCCCTAGGTGGCCGCCGAGCCCTGGGCCAAAACGTCATGGGACCCCCCTCGCAAAACCAGGTCGTTTTGTGATAGGCCATTTTGAGGTCGCCTCAATACGTTGTGGACCCTTGCCTGTCGCGGGTACTTGGGCCTCCCACCCGAGTGAGGCACCATTTTTTCGGAAGACCTTGGGGAACGCGGGGTGGGTGGAATTTTGTGGATCCACGCAGATTCCAGAACTTTCCACCACAGAAAAGTGAGGAAAATGTTTTTTTGTGCCAATTTTTTTGTTTTGCAAGGGATTCTGGGTAACAGAACCTGGTGAGAGCCAGTCAAGTCACCCCATCCTGGATTCCCCTGGGTATCTACTTTTCAAAAATGTATAGGTGTGCTAGGTTTCCCTAAGTGCCGGCAGAGCTAGGGTTCAAAAACTACAGCTAGGCACTTTGCAAAAAAAGGGTCATTTTTCACTGTGAAAATGGGGTGTGTCCATGTTGCGTTTTGCGCTGCTTCCTGTCGCGGGCACTAGGCCTACCCACACAAGTGAGGTACCATTTTTTTCGGAAGACCTTGGGGAACGTGGGGTGGGTGGAATTTTGTGGATCCACGCTGATTCCAGAACTTTCCACCACAGAAAAGTGAGGAAAATGTGTTTTTTTGCCACTGTTTTAGGTTTGCAAGGGATTCTGGGTAACAGAACCTGGTGAGAGCCAGTCAAGTCACCCCATCCTGAATTCCCCTGGGTGTCTAGTTTTCAAAAATGTATAGGTTTGCTAGGTTTCCCTAAGTGCCCGCAGAGCTAGGGTTCAAAAACTACAGCTAGGCACTTTTCAAAAAAAGGGTAATTTTTCATTGTGAAAATGTGGTACATCCACGTTGCATTTTGAGCCATTTCCTGTTGTGGGCACAGGGCCTACCCACACAAGTGAGGTACCATTTTTATCGGGAGACTTAGGGTAACACAGAATTGTAGAGCAACTGTTATTACCTATTGACTTTCGATGCATTTCTGCCTTCCAAATGAAAGACAATGTGTAAAAAATAAGTCATTTTGAAAAATGACCTATAATTCTCATGCTAGTATGGGTACTCCCAATTTCGGAAATGTGCAAATATCTACTGTTTCTAAAATCTACATTTTGTTCCCATTTCAGAAATACATAGGTGTCTTTCATAACAATTTTTCCATGTATACATTTTCCCAAAATAATTGCTATATACCCGGTACATAATAAAAAACCATTGCAAGATGCTGCTCAGTTATTGGCTCTGGGTTCGTCGGGTTCTTGGTGAACCTACAAGTCCTATATATCCCCACAACCAGAAAGGTCCAGCGGATATAACGGTATATTGCTTTCAAATAGCTGTCATAATTAGAAGAAGTTACAGGTGAAAACGTTGACACAAATGGCTGTTTTTTTCAACTAATTTTCCCTTTATTTAACTGTTAGTTTCTATAAGGAAAACTTTAAGGATCTACACCCTTGCTGAATTCAGAATTTTGTCTACTTTTCAGAAATGTATGGCTTTCCAGGATCCATTATTGGTTTCATACCCATTTCTACCATTAACTGGAAGGAGGTTGAAAGCACAAAAAATAGCAAAAATAGGCTATGTCCCAGAAAAATGCCAAAACTGTGTAAAAAAAAAAAAGTTGGTTTTCTGACAAAAGTCTGCTTGTCCCTGAAAGCTGGGAAGATGGTGATTTCAGCACCACAACCCCTTTTTGACGCCATTTGCAGGGAAAAAAGACGCTTTCATCTGTAGCCCTTTTTTCGCATTTTTCCCCCAAAAAACTAAATTTTGCTGTATTTTGGCTAATTTCTGGGTCCCCTCCAGGGGAATCCACAAACCATGGGTACCTTTACAATCCCCATGATGTTAGAAAAAAAGGACGCAAATTTGGCGTGGATACCTTATGTGGTCAAAAAGTTACAGGGGCCTAAGCGCGCACTAACTCAAATAGCCAAAAAAAAGCTTAGCCCAGGGGGGGAAAAGGCCTAGCAGCGAAGGGGTTAAAGAGGTGCTGCGTTTGGGAACAAACCCGCATTGATCCACGTGTATAAGCTGGGGGAGCAGTGGGAGAAGCCTGGACGCCAGCAACTTACTGAGTATTTTATACTCCGTGTTTAGAATGGATAGGGGTCTGTAGGAGGTCCAGTCAAGAGGGTCCTTATCGGGCTTCAGCAAGGACATGACCAGCGCCTCTCTAGTTGTAGGGGGCAGCGCACCCTCCTCGAGCGAGGTAGTATAAAGCTGCAGTAATTTAGGCACCAGCACCGCCGCAAAGGCAGAGTAAAATTCAATTGGGAGCCCATCAGAGCCCGGTGCCTTGTTACGAGCTAATGCCTTACTCGCCGTCCTGATTTCTACCAGTGTAATCGGAGCTGCTAAATCCTGGGCCTCGGAGTTAGAAATCACTGGGAGATCTACCCCCTCAAGGAAACGAGTAGTATCATCTGTCTGGTCTAGGGGAGGCGCAGCATAGAGAATGGCATAGTAGGCCTGAAATGCGGCATTTATCTCAATCTGAGTGGTGACCCGTATGTGCTGAACGTTATTAATTGCCAGTACGGGAGTGGGGGTCGCAGGAGGCGCAATGAGCCTCGCCAGTAAAGTGCCGGAGCGGTCCACCTCAGAGTGCGTGCGGAGAGTATATGCATTAAAATCTAACAATCACAAGCTTTCCAGCAAATCCGCATATTTGATCCGGGCTGACTAAGCGTTCCTTCCCATTCCCGTCTGACTGGGCTTCCACTTCGAGCCCCTGCAATTGGTCCTCCAGCTCCGTAATGTCCCTTACCACTTCCCTCCTAAGATCCACCAGGGAACCCAAGGAGACCCCCCAAACCGCCACCTTAAAGGCTGCCCATTCCAGAGAACGAGTTGTGGCTGTACCCTCGTTTGTCGAAAAATACGTATCTATGGCTGTGGTTAATGTGGCCTTATACACCTGGTCTTCCAGTTGGATGGGTTGCATACGCCAGGTCGGTATAGGCGTGGGGAAGCGCCCCCACTGAAGATTTAATTCTATGGGGTTGTGGTCTGAGATTCTTACCTAGGTAAGTGCAATGTGAGACTTTCGAGGAGAGCTCGGGGGAACACAGGAAATCCAGCCGGGTGTGCAACATGTGTGGGTGCGAATAAAAGGAGTACTCCCGCATTTGCGCATGTTGGGACCTCCAAACATCTATTAAGTTCCACCCCTGTGCCCATTGTGTCAAAGACGCAGCCTGGGAACGCGCTGGGGCGCTGAGTAAAGGGGGGTGAGAGCGATCCAGGAAGACATCAAATACTGTATTTAGATCTCCCCCCAGCAACCATGGGTAACCGGACCAGTCCGATAGGGCTAGTGAGACCCGTGTTAAAAAGGCCTCCTGGTCCGCATTTGGCGTGTAAAGGGACCCCAGCACCACCTGCGCCCCGTCTAGGGTTCCCCGTAGGAGCACATACCGCCCCTGCTCATCTATTCTGCTTTCCCTAAGGGAAAAGGGAACCCCTGCCCGTATCCATATTGCAGAACCTCTAGAAAAGGCAGAGTACGCTGTAGCATAAATCTGCCCCCTCCAACGGCGCTGCAGTTTCGCGGTCTCCGTGGGCATTAAGTGTCTCCCCTGCAAGTACACGATTTGGGCCTTCCGGCGGTGCAGCTGTGCAGCTATACGATGGCGCTTAGGAATGGCCCCCATCCCCCTAATATTCCAGGAAATGACGGTATACGATTTGGGACTAGTCATGATCAAGACACTCTCGCAGAGCCCACCCACTCCAACCCCAGCCCACCCCGCCCCCCACCCATCCCCCCACACATCAGATCACACGGCATTGTCACAAACAATAAAACTATAACCCAATACTGGGTCCAACGATCCAACTTCGCTCGACCAAACTGTGCAAAAAACATTAACATCTGTCACATCAAACTGTTGCTGTCACTTGTGGGGAAGGCTGCAAGCAGTAGTGCTCCCAGGAGAGCTGCAAGAAGGAAGAAAAACACTCAGTGCGTGAAATCGCCCAGGACAGGCCGGGCCAGGGAGGACATACCATAATCCATCATCCCCAGTTGACTAGTGTAAGGAACCTATAATACCGACTCACCGGCCGCTGCAAAGGACCAGTGATAATTACTATGGCAAAGATGGCAATTTGTACATCACTAAATAATAGTATGCCGACAGACTAGGCAGACAAGGGGAACATTTCAAACCACACAGTCTAACTTTTCAGAGGATCCTTGCTCAGCTGCGTAGACTCCGAGGGGAAAAGTGAGGTGCTGCCAACGGACTCCGTGTCCGAGTTGGTCCCAACCGAAGGACTGGTACTGATGGGGGGGGGGGGGTGCGGGAGGGGCGGAAGGCCGCTGCAGATCGAAGAGCCTCCTGTCTACCCTCCAACACCAGTTGTGGAGGCGGAGAGCCGGAGCCCGTACTCTGTGTCATGAGACCCCTTCTACGCCTCCGGGGACCGCGCTGCGACCCCGGTTGTGTGGAGTCTATCCGCCTTGCAGGTAACACGTCTGGGAAGGTGTCGTCCAGCCATGCCCAAGCTTCATCGGGTGTATCAAAGAAGAACGATCGTTGCTTGTAAATAACTTTCAGCTTAGCCGGAAATAGTAGTGCAAAGGTAAATCCTGCAGCACGGACCCGGGCCTTGACCTCCAGGAATGAAAAGCGTCTACGCTGGACTGCCAATGTATAGTCGGGGAAAATGGACACACGCACATTGTCGACCTGCAGTGGGCCCTTGTCGCGGGCTGCCTGGAGCAGGTGGTCACGGTCCCTGTAATTCAAGATTCTGGCCAGCACTGGGCGAGGGTTTGCACCTGGAATTGGACGACGTGTAGGTACACGGTGGGCCCGCTCAACTGTAAAGTGTGCCGACAGGCCTGTCGGGGCCACACTAGTTCTTAGCCAGTTTTCGATATAGGTCGTCGGATTAGAGCCCTCCGTTTCTTCAGGCAATCCCACTATTCGGAGATTGTTTCGCCGAGCCCGGCCCTCCGCATCGTCCGCCCGTGCCTGGAGTAGGTCGAGCTGCTGGTGTATCCGCCTAAGTTGTTAATCATGTGCGGCTACCTGCGGTGTCACAGCCTCCAGGGTCTGCTCCGCAGATTTGACCTTGTCTGCCAGCTTTCCATGGTCAGCCTTGAGGAGGTTGAATTCCACCGAAATTGTGCCTAGACGGTTCTCCAACGCCGTCCGGGAATCTCGGATTTCTTTCAGGATCATATCCAATTTGTCCTCGGGAGGGCTGGGTACCGGCCCGCCCACAGGGGCCTGAGAGTGGCCCGAGGCACGTTCAGAATGTGGTGAGCGACCCGGTTCTCCCTGATCTAGATGCGGCCGGTGTTTTATTTCTGCCCATGATTACTGGCGCATCTGGGGGGCCCGTCAAACAGGGCGGGGGATCCCGGAAATCCAGGGGGGGGGGCGCCCCCCTCCACGTCACCCTGCAAGAAAGGGGGCCACACCCTCCAAGCAGGAGACCCCAACCGCAAGCGGCGGCTCGGCTCACTCAGGTTTGCGGGCAAGCAAAGCGGCCTCAGGGCCCACCACCACCGCAGCAAGGTCCGTAACTCGCTCTAGCCCCAGTAATGAAGCGCGGGGGAGCCTCCACTTACTGAAATAGCGTCAGGTCGATAGCCAGTCCCATCACAGCCGGAGCTCGCACCGGGGGCAGCAAGCCGTACCCTAAATCTGCATGCCCCAAGGGCCCGGGCCTCTCGAGCGCTCTGCCCTTCACAATCGTCGCCAGGTAGGAGTCTCAGTCCCCAGCAAGTTCACCCCCACGAGCACAGAGGGGAACTCTTCCAACGCTGCAGCGGCGGGAATAAAGGATGCAGGTCTTCACTGGGCAGAGGGGGGCAGTTCTGTTCCTACATGGGGCCGGCGGCAAATGTTATCTTGCCCTTAGGGGGCCATCAGCCCAGTCAGTATCGTCCAGCCCTGGTGCACCCTCTGGGGTCCAGAACCCTCCTGGCAGTGTCTAATGGTCTCCGGGAGTCTCACTACCCAGCAGGGCACACCACCGCTCCCATCGGGGGTCAGAAGGCACCAGATCAGCAGTCCCTGGGGCCCCACAGGTCGATATCAGTCTCGTGCCCAGCCGCCGGCACAAAGCCAACCCCTAAGGGCCCGGGTCCGCTCACCACAACGACTCCAGCCGCTTCCCAGAGCCGCGCGGCAGCATGAGGCAGTGTCGAGTCCTCTTCAAGGCGACTGCACCGCTCCTCCACCAGGCCTCACATCCAGGGGCTCGAGTCTCGGCGCCAGCCGGCAGCAGAAGTGTCCCGCCTGGCATCCACCGCAGGCGAGTCCGTAGCGAGGAGGGCCTCACGTCGTCACCAGCCCCAGGGGCGCTCCGGACCTCAAGAGGCCCCAAGACCGGGGTCACAAGCCACTGGGAGTCTCCTACTTACTCACAGCAGTCTCCCGACCGGGACCAGCAGCAGGCCGCGGCCCCTCGTGGCCTCAGTGCAGGCAGGGGGAGCCGGCTGCTAGCTGTATCCGTGCCCCCGTCCTGGAACACGCAGCACAATCGGCCAGCACCGTGGGTGGCAGACCACGTCTCCCCCAACAGGGGAACAGTCCAGGCAATAGTCCAAGCCTCCGGCGTAGGGGCCCTAGTCCGAGGCCATAAGTACACGTGCCAGCCAACCCAGGGGGCAGCCCGGTCCAGGCTCAGGCGAGTCTGCTGCAGTGCAGGCCCCTCCCCTGGGCCAGGCCCAGCGCCTCACCGGAGTCTCTCGGGTGCCAAAACTGCAGTCTACGAGCCTCCGGAAGCCTCGGAGTTTCTGTAGGGCATTCCGGGCATTCTCAGCTGGTCCTCTGTTTGTCTGCCAGCCGTCAGGTACAGCAGGGAGTGTCGGATTTTTCCCGGATCAGTTTCCCCGGCCCGGAGCACGTCGCTTATGCGACCACCATCTTGGGTTGCAGGCCACGCCCCCCAAAGGATTTCAACTTCGTGCCCTGCATCACATCTCCTAGCGTAGATATTCCCACCAAGACCCATTGTCGAAATCCCTGCAAGGCCGTCACTGGGCGCAAGTATGTGCCCTGCCACAAGGGGGTTGTTTGGGTCAGGGTCCCGCGCCACCCCATTTGCCTCACCTTGTACCGCCATAACTGAATCACGGTTCTACTCGCAGGGGGTAGTACATTGAGTCTCCTTGAGCTATATAGGAACTGAAGAAGGGGAACCCCCTCCATTGCCGCATGCTCTAGCGCAAAAGCCAGGTCCGTCGGGGAATTATACCACCATTCATTGATTATTAGGAGGTGAGAGGCGGCGTAGTATGCATACACGTCCGCTGCTGCGATCCCCCCGCAGTACGTGGATTGTGCGAGGGTATGGAGCGCCACCCGGATCGCACCCCTGTTCCACAGGAATTTATTGTGCATGGCACCGACCTGCGCAAACCAGGACTTCGGGATGCTGTAAGGGAAATTTTGTAGTCTGTATAGAATCCTTGGTAGGGACACCATCTTAAAAATGGCAGACCGCCCGTATAACGATAAAGGGAGAGAGGACCAGATTGCTGTTTCGTTATTCCGACTTGTGAGTAGCGGGTTAATAATATGTTCCCAGGAAATCTTTGGGCAGGGTGTCATAAAAATGCCTAAATATTTAAAGCCCCCAGTCGCACGCGATAGCTGTGTCGCCCAGGTGTCCCGCCCCTGGTTGCCACATACTGGAAAAAGCACTGATTTAGCAGGATTGCTGTAGAGGCCCGTAGTTTCCCCGAACACGCTTAAGGATTTGCAAAAGACGTGGGCCTGAAAACCATGGGTCCTTTAAAAAGAAGAGGACATCGTCAGCATACAGCGCAATACGATCCGATCTCGCCTGGGACCATTCAAATCCACGGAAGACCGGGTCACTCCGAACCCACGCAGCCGAGGCTCCACAGCTAAGGCAAATAACAGCGGAGACGGGGGGCACCCCTGCCTCGTACCTCTGCGTATAGCGAAGGGGTGTGAACGGTGACCTGCTATACGCACTGAGGCCGCGAAGTCAGTGTATAGCAATCGGACATACGTTATAAAATTAGGGCCTAAATTAGCCGCCTCGAGTAATTGGAAGAGATAGACCCAGCTAAGAGAATCAAATGCTTTGTCTGTCGGCCAATAATATAGCCGCTGGGCGTCCTAATTCTGGGGCTAATGCCATGGCATTATGTACTCTGCGGATGTTGTGGCTGGTGGCTCGGTATGGCATAAAGCCGGATTGGTCTGGATGGATTAAGTCCGCCACACAGGTCCGCAGGCGATCCAACAGAACCTTTGTGAGAAAGTGCCCTCTTTCTTGCATGGTATGCCCCCACTTTTTGCTGAATTGCTGATGTGCTTTGACTGAGTGTGCCCTGGGCTCCTGCCAATCAGGTACCCAGGGCCGGTGTTCCTTCCCTTAACTGCATTGAAGCCTAAACGCAATTGGCATCTCTGGCCACAGGTAAGCCCCTGGTAAGTGGTACCACAGGTACCCAGGGCACTGTGACCAGAGAAGGCCTCCAAGGGCTGCAGCACTTATTGTGCCACCCTTAGAGGCCCTGTACCCTGACACTCACACTCTGCCTCTGCAGACTGCGTGTCTTGGTGCAGAACAAAGTGAAGAGTCGACATGGCACACATCCCTGTGTGCCATGCCCACAAACCACTTGTAAGAAAGTGGCTCTGTATATACTGAACCAAAGTAAGGTTCAGTGTGCACAGAGTCCACAGTCCCCAGAGGTTTGGCAGAGGCTAAAGTTAGATATAACCTTACTCTCTAAAGTGGTAGCTTGGTCGAGCAGTAAGGCAGTATCAGAGGACAGTGTAAAGCATTTGTTGTACACACTAAGTCAGCAAATGGTCTCACACACTCAAGAACTGAACTCTAGGCCAATTGTTTTGTATATAAAAATATATAGTTGTTTTATTTTAGAAGCACAAGTAGGTATAAAAATACTTTCTCAGAATGAGAGACTTTAGTTATATACTTTCAATACACAATAGACTTTTAAATGCAATAGCTACAGTTGTTGCAATAGGCAACACAATTCAAACACAATTACAACATTGAGCTCAATGGAGAATTTTAAGTAAATGCAATATCAATTACTTTACGTAGGATTTTCTTACTCGGGGCTGGATCCTGGATTCAGCCCTGGTGCATTTCCTGTAAACAGTTGGAAGAAATCGTTTTTGTTACACAGGCGATTTTTAAGGAATATGTGTTTGTTTCAAAAATTGACACTTAGAAGAATTTCTGGAGAAAACCAGGCAATGTTATCCTATGGAGGAAAATCAAGTTATCAGTAAGTACAGTTATAATTGCTTTTCAGGGTCAGTGCTGGGCACCAAGATCCAGCACTGGGATCTCTCCTGATAACAGGTGAGTAATTTCGTTTTCGTTGATCGGACGATTTTTAGTGAATATTTTAAAGTTTCAAAACTCGACACTTAGAAGAAATTTCAGTGTAAACCAGTCAATGTTACCCTATGGAGAAAATGAAGGTTATCGGCTTTCAGGTAATTACTCGACTGGCAGAGTTAAGGTTCTGGGCATAGACTCAGGGGTCTCCCAGGGTCAGGTAGGTACAGTTGGTACACCCTCAGCGGCACAGGGGCGGCCGGGTGCAGAGTGAGTTAGGCCCAATGTTAGCCTATGGCGGGCAGGGGGCCCTTGGTTGGTGGCTGCTAGCAGGCAGGCCACGCGGCTGTGGGAGCTGTGCTCCTGGTCACTTACACAGGGCAAGTGGGGAAGTAGAATAGAATAGGATAGGTGTCGCACTCCCAGGGGCACTCGGGCAGCTGGGTGCAGGGTGCTTTTGAGCCGTCGGGCGCTCAATGGATTTCAATGGAGAAGTTACCAGACGAACAAAGGCTGCAAGCTCGGGGACGGAGATCCTTCAGGTGCGACCACTTCGAGAGGTAAGTTGGGAAGCTGTAGGTTAGGTAGGCACCCCGGAGTTGGGCACAGGGGGCCGCAGGGCGCCGGTTGCAGGGGTGTCTTTTCGCGTCGGGAAATCTTACCCTCTGCTGGCCGCGGTTGGAGGGGTCCCTGGTTCTGAGGCTGCAGGCGTCAGGAGCGTCGAGGAGGGTCCTTGGGTGCTGGATTCTGGGTCACAGTCGCCGGGGGGACGTCCTCGTGGTCTTTGTCCACTCAGGCACAGGCCGGGCTCGGCGGGTGCAGAGTGTGCAGGAGTCGCGGTTCCTGGCTGGCACCAGGGGTTTGTTACTTGCTTTGAGCAGAACCACTGCTCGTGGGAGTCCCAGTCTTTTAGAGTCACAAGGCAGTCAGGTCGTCTGGGGTTTTCGAGGTTGCTGACCACTGGAGACGCCGGGGTTTCGCAGGAGCAGGTTCGAGGGTCGACAGGCCTGTAGGGCTGGGGCCAAGTCAGTTGGTGTCCTCTTGTGAGCAGCTGCACGGCAGGTCTTCTTTCTTCTTGTTCTTCTTGCTTGTTTCGAATTCGGGATCTGAGGAAGGAAGGTTCAGGGTGCCCCTAAATACTAGATTTAGGGGCGTTACAGGTAGGTAAAGGGCAGGGACCAATGGGTCCCTTCCCTGGGGTGGGTACACCCTCTATCCTGCCACTCTCCAGTGGGAGGGGGCAGGAGCCTAGTCCTGATTGGGCAGGGCTCCCATCTTCAAGATGGCGAGAGCCCGGAGATGTGCTTCACCTCGCCTCCCCACCTGAGGGGTGGGGTTGGCAGAGGCTGGCACACCCCTTTCCTCACTTGTGGTTTCCCGCCAGTCTTCCCGCCAGAGTGGGGGCTAGAACCGGTGGGGACCAGTTGCTGAGTACAGCAAGTGGTCTGGGGAGGCTCACAAAGGCGGCATGCCTTTGAAGCTTCCCCCTGCCCATCCTGGGGGAGGAGACCTAGCACCTCGCCCAGGACGTGCATTGTTGCAGGCCCGGGAGAGCGGATGGCTCTCTACCCAGGGGTCCAGCAACATGTCTGCTGGGTGGCAGCCTAGGCAGCCTCTCAGGCAGGACGTGGATGGTGGGTTAGGTTCAGGGGGCAATTCTAAGTTGCCCTCTGTCGTGCATCTTGCATTAAATCCCACACTGGCATCAGTGTGGGTTTAATGTGCTGAGAAGTTTGATACCAAACTTCCCAGTCTAGCCATTATGGTGCTGTGGAGTTTGTACTGACAAACTCCCAGCACCATATACTCTTAATGGCAGCACTGCACTTACAGTGCCCAGGAATGGACCTGGGTACTGTAGGGGTACAGGGCTCATGCACCTGTACCCTCACCACTGGCATAGGGCACCCAGCTAGAGGGGTGACTGATGTATGCCAGGTGTGAGAAAGTGCCATCTTTCTTACATGGTATGCCCCCACTTTTTGCTGAATGGCTGATGTACTTTGACTGAGTGTGCCCTGGGCTCCTGCCAACCAGGTACCCAGGGCCTGTGTTCCTTCCCTAAAATTGCATTGATACCTACACCCAATTGACATCCCTGGCCACAGGTCAGCCCCTGGTAAATGGTACCATGGGTACCCAGGGCACTGTGACCAGGGAAGGCCCCTAAGGGCTGCAGCACTTGTTGTGCCACCCTTAGGGACCCTGCACCTTTACACACACACACTGCCTTTGCAGGCTGCGTGTCTTGGTGCAGAACAAAAGTGAAGAGTCGACATGGCTCACATCCCTGTGTGCCATGCCTACAAGCCACTGCCCTGGCCTAGGTCAGCCACCCCTCTAGCTGGGTGCACTATGCCAGTGGTGAGGGCATAGAGGCATGAGCCCTGTGCCCCTACAGTGCCCAAGTCCATTCTTGGGCATTGTAAGTGCAGTGCTGCCATTAAGAGTATATGGTGCTGGGAGTCTGTCATTACGAACTCCACAGCACCATAATGGCCCCACTGAAGACTAAGAAGTTTGGTATCAAACTTCTCAGCACGATTAAACCCCCACTGATGCCAGTGTGGGATTTAATGTAAACGCACTCCAGAGGGCATCTTAGAGATGCCCCCTGAAACCAACCCGACCTCCAGTGTCCGGACTGAGTGGCTGCCCAGGCTGCCACCACCAGACATGTTTCTGGACCCCTGGGTCGAGAGCCTCTGCTCTCAGGGGCCTGAAACAATGCACATCCCGGGACGAGGTGCCAAAGCCTCCTCCCCAGGATGGGCAGGGGGAGCTTCAAAGGCCTGCCGCCTTTGGAGTTTCCCCAGACCATTTGCTGCTTCCAGCAAACTGGTCCCCACTGGTTCTACCCCCACTCCTGGCGGGAGAACCGGCGGGAAAACCAGAAGCAGGAAATGGGTTGTGCCCACCTCTGCCAACTCCACCCCTAAGGTGGGGGAGGCGAGGTGAAGCACACACTCGAGTCCCCGCCATCTTGAGGATGGGGGACCTGGCCAACCAGGGACAGGCTCCTGTCCCCTCCCACTGGAGAGGAACAGAATAGGGGTGTACCCACCCCAGGGAAGGGACCCATTGGTCCCTGCCCTTACCTACCTGTAACCACCCCTAAATTTAGTATTTAGGGGCTCCCTGAACCTTCCTTCCGCAGTTCCCAAATCCGAAAACAAGAAGAGAAGACGAAGCAAGAAGACCAGCCGTGCAGCTGCTAAAAGGAGGCGACAACAACTGACTTGGCCCCAGCCCTACCGGCCTGTCGACCTCTGAACCTGCTCCTGCGGAATCCCGGCCTCAGCAACCTCACAAACCCCGGAGGACCTGACTTCTGTGCTACAGCCTTCGACCCAGGGACTCCCACGAGCAGTGGTACTGCTCAAAGAAAACCTACCAAAGACCCGGCCCTGGCACGGAGCCGCGAAACCTGCACACTCTGCACCCGCCGAGTCCAGCCTGTGCCTGAGTGACCAAAGACCTCGAGGACGACCCCCGGCGATTCTGACCTGGAATCCAGTGGCCAAGGACCCTCCTCGACGACCCAGACGACGCCTGCAGCCTCAGGACAAGGGACCCCTCCAACCGCGACCAGCAGGGGGTAAGATTTCCCGACCTCAAAAGACACCCCTGCACCCGGCGCCCCACGGCCCCCTGTGCCCAACTCCTGGGTGTCTACCTATCCTCCAAGACCCCAACTTACCTCCTGAAGTGTTGGTCGTCCCTGAAGAATCACCGTCCCCGAGCCTGCAGCCTTTCTTCACCTTTCACGACCTCTATTGTTTAACATTGAGCGCCCGACGGCTCAAAAGCACCCTGCACCCAGCCGCCCGAGTGCCCCTGGAAGTGCAACCTCTATCCTAACCTACTTCCCTACTTGCCCTGAGCAAGTGACCAGGAGCCCAGCTCCCACAGTCGCGTGGCCTGCTTGCCAGCAGCCACCAACCCGGGGCCCCCGCCTGCCATAGGATAACATTGGGCCTTCTCACTCTGCACCCGGCCGCCCCTGTGCCGCTGAGGGTGTAAAAACTGTACTTACCTGATCCTGGGGGACCCCTGAGTCTTACCCAGAACCTTAACCCTGCCAGTCAAGTACTTACCCGAAATCCGATAACTCACTTTTCTTCCATAGGGTTCCATTGACTGATTTTCTGCGAAATTTCTTCTAAGTGTGGAGTTCTGAAACTTTAGAATATTCACCAAAAATCAACCGAGTCACGAAAACGAAAATACTCACCTAGTATTAGGAGGGGCCTCAGTGCTGGACCCGAGTGCCCAACACTGGCCCTAAAAGTAATCGCAACGTTACTTACCGTTAACTCACTTTTCCTTCATAGGGATCCATTGACTGGTTTTCTGTGAAATTTCTTCTAAGTGTCGATTTCTGTATTTTACAAATATTCTTTAAAAATCGAACAAACTACAAAAACGTAATTACTTACCTGTTTTAAGTAAATGTCCCAGTGCTGAACCTAGGAGTCCAGCACTGGATTACAAAAGTAACGTAAACATACTTTGCTTGCACACTGTATTTCCTTTCATAGGATAACATTGGTAATTTTATCCAGAAAAGTTTCTAAGTGTCAGCTTTTGAAATATAGTAATATTCTTCAAAAATCACTACAATAACCAAAACGCTTTTTCTTACCTGTTTACAGGAAGTGTCCCAGGACTGAATCCAGGATCCAGTCCTGTGGTTAGAAAAGTGCTCTGCAAAGTAATCAATTGTAATTAAGCATAATTTTCCATTGAGCTCAATGTTGCATTGAATTTGACCCTGTGTTGCCTCTTGCACCAACTGTGATTACCACTATCTAAAAGTCTATTGCCTATCTGTAAGGTGAATAACCAAAGCATCTCATACTGAGAAAGTATATTTTGACCCTATTGTTGGTTCTAAAATAAAACAAGCATATATTTTTTATATACAAACCATTGGCCTAGAGTTCAGTTCTTGAGTGTGTGGCTTCATTTGCTGACTGAGTGTGTACAACAAATGCTTTACACTGTCCTCTGATACTGCCTTACTGCTCGACCAAGCTACCACTTTGGAGAGTAAGGTTATATCTAACTTTAGCCTCTGTCAACCCTCTGGGGGACTGTGGACTCTGTACACCCTGAACCTTACTTGGGTACAGTATATACAGAGCCACTTTCCTACATTGGTGGATCAGCGGTGGGATACAAACTTGCATTTGTTGGACTACTTGGTTACCATCTGATCACACGACAGAACTCTTAAATTGCCTTTAGAATTCTGATTTTTTAATTGGCATTTTTTTTTACCAAATTACTAAAAGTCTTGTTAGGGCCTTGCTTAAGTCCCTGTAGCATCTTAGAAAATAAAAAGTCACTATAGCCAAGGTTAGAGGGGTTAGAATTTTTTTTAAAAAATGTCTCAAGACAAGAACCCAGCTACTAGTGAAGATAATAATGACATACAGGAACTGGTTGAGGAGCTCGACCTCACCCCTTATCTTCATTTGTCTTTCAAAGAGATAAGGTCCTTATGCAAACTTAAAGATATACCAATGGGCCAGCATCCAACCAAACAAGGGCTCCAGGAGCTCCTGGCTGAGTATGCTAAAGCCCACCCCTCTGAGCATGGTGATGACCCAACAGAGGAGGAAAGGAATGAGGAGGATGGGGATGGTAACCCACCTCCATCACTTCCTAGGGAAGATAGGGTCCCTGCACCCTTAACTCCAAGAATAGACCTCTGGGGACCTAGGGGCCACCTAGGTGGTCCTGGTCCCAGAGAGGACACTGAGGATACCCTCAGTGAGGAGGACAACTTGTTAGCCAGGTTGGCCAAGCGACTGGACCTAGAGACCAGACTCCTGGCTCTAGAGAAGGAAAGACAGGAGATGGGTTTAGCACCCATCAATGGTGGCAACAATACTAAAAATAAGGATAGGGAGGAAACTTCTGAACCTAAAATCCCCAAAGGGATTGTCCCTAAGTTTGAGGAAGGTGATGACATCACCAAATGGTTCACAGCCTTTGAGAGGGCTTGTGAAATAAGAAGAGTAAAGAAACCTCTGTGGGGGCACTCCTGTGGGAACTGTTCTCTGGTAACTGCAGAGACAGGCTTCTGACCCTCTCTGGGCCAGATGCAGGGTCCTATGACCTCATGAAGAGTACTCTGATTGAGGGATTTGGGCTCACTACTGAGGAGTATAGAATTAGATTCAGGGGGCTCACAAAACCCAGACCCAGTCCTGGATTGACTTCGTGGACTACTCAGTAAAGACACTGGATGGCTGGTTAGCTGGACATAATGTGCATGATTTTTCTGGACTTTACAATTTGTTTATGAAGGAACACATACTAAGTAATTGCACAAATGAAAAGTTGCATCAGCATTTGGTAGACCTAGGTCTAATTTCTCCCCAAGAATTGGGAAAGAAGGCAGACCACTGGGTCAAGACTAGGGTGACAAGGACAACCACTGGGGGTGACCAAAAGAAGGTGGTCACCAAACCCCCAGGGGAAAGGTGGTGAGAATCCCCAAGATAAAAAGTCTGAGTCTTCCAAAGGGCCCCAAAAACCTGTTCAGGGGGTGGGTCCCAAACTACTCCCTATGTGCCTCAACCCTATAGGGGAAGAACTTTGATCCCTTGAAGGCCTGGTGTAATAACTGTAAGAAGTCAGGACACCTCACTGTAGACAAAACTTGCCCCCACAACAAAGCCCCTAAGGCACCCAGTACAGCTACTCCTGGGGCAGCAAGTTTACAGATGGGATCAGAAGTGTACCCTGAGCAAATCTGGGAACCCACTGAGGCAAGTCTGGTCTCCCTAGGGGAAGTGGAATTTGCCACTGTAGCTGTGTGGCCACCCAACTTAAAGAAGTATTTGCAATACCCCTGGGTGAATGGAACTAGAGTAGAGGCTCTGAGGGATACAGGTGCCAGTGTCACTATGGTGAGGGACACACTGGTTTCCCCTGAGCAATACTTGATTGGGAAAACTTACCCAGTCACCAATGCTGACAGTGTCACCACTAGTCATCCCATGGCCATGGTGACATTAGGCTGGGGGGTTACTGGCCTGAAGCAGGTAGTGGTCTCTCCGAAGTTACCAGCTGCATGTCTGCTAGGAAATGATCTGGAAACCTCAGCCTGGGCAGAGGTGGAGCTAAAGGCCCATGCAGCCATGCTGGGCATCCCTGAATTGGTGTGTGTAAAAACAAGAGCACAGAGCAAAAGGCAGGGTGAAGAAATAGTGTTGGAGCCTGAAATGATGGCCCAGCCTACCAAGAGAAAAGGAAAGAAGACTGGCGGACCAGCTTCTACACAGTCACAAGAGCAGGACCCCTCTCCTCAGGGAGAGAACCTGGAAGCCCCAGAGGGAACTGAGCCCCTAGAGCTTGACCCTTACCAGGTTGAACTCTTGGGCCCAGGGGGACCCTCTAGGGAAGAGCTGTGCCAGGGACAGCAAGACTGTCCCACTCTTGAAAGCCTGAGGCAGCAAGCTGTTTCAGAAGCCAAGGGAGATGTCAGTGGTACCCACAGAGTCTATTGGGAAGAGGGATTACTGTACACTGAGGCAAAGACCCCAACCCTGGAACCACCAGGAGAGTGGTAGTGCCCCAGAAGTACAGGGAGTTCCTCCTAACTTTGGCTCATGACATCCCCTAGCTGGACATCTGGGCCAAACCAAAACTTGGGAAAGGCTAGTTAGCCACTTTTACTGGCCCCAGATGCACCAAAAGGTGAAGGAGTTTGTCAGCTCCTGTGTTACCTGTCAAGCCAGTGGCAAGACAGGTGGCCATCCAAAGGCCCCCTGATACCACTACCTGTGGTGGGGGTTCCCTTTGAAAGGGTAGGTGTGGACATAGTGGGTCCACTGGAACCTCCCACAGCCTCAGGGAACAAATTCATACTGGTGGTAGTGGATCATGCCACTAGGTATCCTGAGGCTATTCCCCTTAGGACTACTACAGCTCCTGCAGTAGCCAAAGCCCTCATTGGTGTCTTCACCAGGGTAGGGTTTCCTAAGGAGGTGGTTTCAGACAGAGGTTCCAACTTCATGTCTGCTTACCTGACCCACATGTGGAAGGAGTGTGGGGTGCAGTACAAGTTTACTACACCCTACCACCCACAAACCAATGGCCTTGTTGAGAGGTTCAACAAGACATTGAAAGGCATGATCATGGGGCTCCCTGAAAAACTCAAAAGGAGATGGGATGTCCTACTACCATGCCTGCTTTTCGCTTACAGAGAAGTGCCACAGAAGGGGTAGGTTTCTCACCCTTTGAACTTCTGTTTGGCCATCCTGTGAGGGGACCACTCTGTCTTGTAAAGGAGGGCTGGGAGAGACCTCTCCAAGAACCCAAACAAGATATAGTGGACTATGTGCTTGGCCTAAGGTCCAGAATGGCTGAGTACATGGAAAAGGCATCCAAGAACCTTGAGGCCAGCCAGGAGCTTCAGAAGCACTGGTATGACCAAAAAGCTGCACTGGTTGAATTCCAACCTGGGCAACAGGTATGGGTTTTGGAGCCAGTGGCACCAAGGGCCCTCCAGGACAGATGGAGTGGCCCTTACCCTATCCTAGAGAAAAGAGTGAGGTCACCTACCTGGTTGACCTGGGCACCAGCAGGACACCCAAAAGGGTTATCCATGTGAACCGCCTAAAACTCTACAATGACAGGGCTGACATCACCATGCTGATGGTGACAGATGAGGAACAGGAAGCTGAGAGTGAACCTCTCCCTGATCTCCTCTCCCACAGCCCAAAAGATGGGTCAGTAGATGGAGTTGTCTTTTCAGACACCCTCACTGCCCAACAGCAGACTGACTGCAAGCAAGTCTTGCAGCAGTATGCTGGGCTCTTTTCCTTGACCCCTGGTCTGACAAACTGGTGTACCCATGATGTGGACACTGGTGACAGTGCACCTGTCAAAAACAAGATCTATCGTCAGTCAGACCAAGTTAAGGAAAGCATCAGAGCTGAAGTCAGCAAGATGCTGGAGCTAGGGGTTATTGAGCCCTCTGAGAGCCCCTGGGCTAGCCCAGTGGTTCTGGTCCCCAAACCTCATCAAAAGGGTGAAAAGAGAGAGATGAGGTTTTGTGTGGACTATAGGGGTCTCAACTCTGTCACCAAGACAGATGCACACCCTATCCCAAGAGCTGATGAACTGATAGACAGATTGGGTGCAGCCAAATACCTGAGTACCTTTGACTTAACTGCAGGGTACTGGCAGATTGGCATGGCCCCAGGAGCCAAACAGAAAACAGCATTCTCCACACCTGATGGGCATTTTCAGTTCACTGTTATGCCCTTTGGTTTAAAGAATGCCCCTGCCACCTTCCAGAGGTTGGTGAATCAAGTCCTTGCTGGGTTGGAGTCCTTTAGTGCAGCTTATCTTGATGATATTGCTGTCTTCAGTTCCACCTGGCAGGATCACCTGGTCCACCTTGGGAAGGTTTTAAAGGCCCTGCAAACTGCAGGCCTAACTATCAAGGCATCCAAATGCCAGATAGGGCAGGGCACTGTGGTGTACTTGGGCCACCTGGTTGGTGGAGGCCAGGTACAACCCTTACAGCCCAAGATCCAGGCTATCCTGGACTGGGTAGCTCCAACAACTCAGACCCAAGTCAGGGCATTCCTTGGCTTGACTGGGTACTACAGGAGGTTTGTGAAGGGATATGGGTCCATTGTGACTCCCCTCACAGAACTCACCTCCAAGAAGATGCCAAAGAAAGTAAACTGGACAGTTTGTTGCCAAAAGGCTTTTGACACTCTGAAAGAAGCAATGTGCTCAGCACCAATTCTAAAAGCACCAGATTATGCCAAGCAGTTCATTGTGCAGACTGATGCCTCTGAGCTAGGGATAGGAGCGGTCCTATCCCAGACCAATGATGAAGGCCAAGACCAACCTGTTGCTTTTATAAGCAGAAGGCTTCTCCCCAGGGAGCAGCGTTGGAGTGCCATTGAGAGGGAGGCCTTTGCTGTGGTCTGGTCCCTGAAGAAGCTGAGGCCCTACCTGTTTGGAACTCACTTCCTAGTTCAAACTGACCACAGACCTCTCAGGTGGCTAATGCAAATGAAAGGAGAAAACCCAAAACTGTTGAGGTGGTCCATCTCCCTACAGGGAATGGACTTTGAAGTGGAACACAGACCTGGCACTGCCCATGCCAATGCAGATGGCCTTTCCAGGTTCTTCCACTTAGACAATGAAGACTCCATAGGGCAAGGTTAGTCTCATCATCTTTCGTTTGGGGGAGTTGTGTGAGAAAGTGCCATCTTTCTTACATGGTATGCCCCCACTTTTTGCTGAATGGCTGATGTACTTTGACTGAGTGTGCCCTGGGCTCCTGCCAACCAGGTACCCAGGGCCTGTGTTCCTTCCCTAAAATTGCATTGATACCTACACCCAATTGACATCCCTGGCCACAGGTCAGCCCCTGGTAAATGGTACCATGGGTACCCAGGGCACTGTGACCAGGGAAGGCCCTAAGGGCTGCAGCACTTGTTGTGCCACCCTTAGGGACCCTGCACCTTTACACACACACACTGCCTTTGCAGGCTGCGTGTCTTGGTGCAGAACAAAAGTGAAGAGTCGACATGGCTCACATCCCTGTGTGCCATGCCTACAAGCCACTGCCCTGGCCTAGGTCAGCCACCCCTCTAGCTGGGTGCACTATGCCAGTGGTGAGGGCATAGAGGCATGAGCCCTGTGCCCCTACAGTGCCCAAGTCCATTCTTGGGCATTGTAAGTGCAGTGCTGCCATTAAGAGTATATGGTGCTGGGAGTCTGTCATTACGAACTCCACAGCACCATAATGGCCCCACTGAAGACTAAGAAGTTTGGTATCAAACTTCTCAGCACATTAAACCCCCACTGATGCCAGTGTGGGATTTAATGTAAAACGCACTCCAGAGGGCATCTTAGAGATGCCCCCTGAAACCAACCCGACCTCCAGTGTCCGGACTGAGTGGCTGCCCAGGCTGCCACCACCAGACATGTTTCTGGACCCCTGGGTCGAGAGCCTCTGCTCTCAGGGGCCTGAAACAATGCACATCCCGGGACGAGGTGCCAAAGCCTCCTCCCCCAGGATGGGCAGGGGGAGCTTCAAAGGCCTGCCGCCTTTGGAGTTTCCCCAGACCATTTGCTGCTTCCAGCAAACTGGTCCCCACTGGTTCTACCCCCACTCCTGGCGGGAGAACCGGCGGGAAAACCAGAAGCAGGAAATGGGTTGTGCCCACCTCTGCCAACTCCACCCCTAAGGTGGGGGAGGCGAGGTGAAGCACAAACTCGAGTCCCCGCCATCTTGAGGATGGGGGACCTGGCCAACCAGGGACAGGCTCCTGTCCCCCTCCCACTGGAGAGGAACAGAATAGGGGGTGTACCCACCCCAGGGAAGGGACCCATTGGTCCCTGCCCTTACCTACCTGTAACCACCCCTAAATTTAGTATTTAGGGGCTCCCTGAACCTTCCTTCCGCAGTTCCCAAATCCGAAAACAAGAAGAGAAGACGAAGCAAGAAGACCAGCCGTGCAGCTGCTAAAAGGAGGCGACAACAACTGACTTGGCCCCAGCCCTACCGGCCTGTCGACCTCTGAACCTGCTCCTGCGGAATCCCGGCCTCAGCAACCTCACAAACCCCGGAGGACCTGACTTCTGTGCTACAGCCTTCGACCCAGGGACTCCCACGAGCAGTGGTACTGCTCAAAAGAAAACCTACCAAAGACCCGGCCCTGGCACGGAGCCGCGAAACCTGCACACTCTGCACCCGCCGAGTCCAGCCTGTGCCTGAGTGACCAAAGACCTCGAGGACGACCCCCGGCGATTCTGACCTGGAATCCAGTGGCCAAGGACCCTCCTCGACGACCCAGACGACGCCTGCAGCCTCAGGACAAGGGACCCCTCCAACCGCGACCAGCAGGGGGTAAGATTTCCCGACCTCAAAGACACCCCTGCACCCGGCGCCCCACGGCCCCCTGTGCCCAACTCCTGGGTGTCTACCTATCCTCCAAGACCCCAACTTACCTCCTGAAGTGTTGGTCGTCCCTGAAGAATCACCGTCCCCGAGCCTGCAGCCTTTCTTCACCTTTCACGACCTCTATTGTTTAACATTGAGCGCCCGACGGCTCAAAGCACCCTGCACCCAGCCGCCCGAGTGCCCCTGGAAGTGCAACCTCTATCCTAACCTACTTCCCTACTTGCCCTGAGCAAGTGACCAGGAGCCCAGCTCCCACAGTCGCGTGGCCTGCTTGCCAGCAGCCACCAACCCGGAGCCCCCCGCCTGCCATAGGATAACATTGGGCCTTCTCACTCTGCACCCGGCCGCCCCTGTGCCGCTGAGGGTGTAAAAACTGTACTTACCTGATCCTGGGGGACCCCTGAGTCTTACCCAGAACCTTAACCCTGCCAGTCAAGTACTTACCCGAAATCCGATAACTCACTTTTCTTCCATAGGGTTCCATTGACTGATTTTCTGCGAAATTTCTTCTAAGTGTGGAGTTCTGAAACTTTAGAATATTCACCAAAAATCAACCGAGTCACGAAAACGAAAATACTCACCTAGTATTAGGAGGGGCCTCAGTGCTGGACCCGAGTGCCCAACACTGGCCCTAAAAGTAATCGCAACGTTACTTACCGTTAACTCACTTTTCCTTCATAGGGATCCATTGACTGGTTTTCTGTGAAATTTCTTCTAAGTGTCGATTTCTGTATTTTACAAATATTCTTTAAAAATCGAACAAACTACAAAAACGTAATTACTTACCTGTTTTAAGTAAATGTCCCAGTGCTGAACCTAGGAGTCCAGCACTGGATTACAAAAGTAACGTAAACATACTTTGCTTGCACACTGTATTTCCTTTCATAGGATAACATTGGTAATTTTATCCAGAAAAGTTTCTAAGTGTCAGCTTTTGAAATATAGTAATATTCTTCAAAAATCACTACAATAACCAAAACGCTTTTTCTTACCTGTTTACAGGAAGTGTCCCAGGACTGAATCCAGGATCCAGTCCTGTGGTTAGAAAAGTGCTCTGCAAAGTAATCAATTGTAATTAAGCATAATTTTCCATTGAGCTCAATGTTGCATTGAATTTGACCCTGTGTTGCCTCTTGCACCAACTGTGATTACCACTATCTAAAAAGTCTATTGCCTATCTGTAAGGTGAATAACCAAAGCATCTCATACTGAGAAAGTATATTTTGACCCTATTGTTGGTTCTAAAATAAAACAAGCATATATTTTTTATATACAAACCATTGGCCTAGAGTTCAGTTCTTGAGTGTGTGGCTTCATTTGCTGACTGAGTGTGTACAACAAATGCTTTACACTGTCCTCTGATACTGCCTTACTGCTCGACCAAGCTACCACTTTGGAGAGTAAGGTTATATCTAACTTTAGCCTCTGTCAACCCTCTGGGGGACTGTGGACTCTGTACACCCTGAACCTTACTTGGGTACAGTATATACAGAGCCACTTTCCTACACCAGGGCAGTGGTTTGTGGGCATGGTGCCATGTCGACTCTTCACTTTGTTCTGCACCAAGACACGCAGTCTGCAAAGGCAGAGTGTGAGTGTCAGGGTACAGGGCCTCTAAGGGTGGCACAATAAGTGCTGCAGCCCTTAGAAGTCTTCCCTGGTCACAGTGCCCTGGGTACCTGGGGTACCATTTACCAGGGGCTGACCTGTGGTCAGAGATGCCAATTGGGTACAGTTTTGGGGAAAGAACACAGGCCCTGGGAACCTGATTGGCAGGGACCCAGGGCACATCAAGTCAAAGTGCATCAGTGGTCTGGCAAAAAGTGGGGGGGTTACTGCAACAGAAACCCACTTCCTTACACCACTGCCCTGGCATACCTCAGTCACCCCTCTAGCTGGGTGCCCTATGCCAGTGGTGAGGGTACAGGTGCATGAGCCCTGTACCCCTACAGTACCCAGGTCCATTCCTGGGCACTGTAAGTGCAGTGCTGCCATTAAGAGAATATGGTGCTGGGAGGTCGTCATCACGAACTCCACAGCACCATGATGGCTACACTGAAGACTGAAGTTTGGTATCAAACTTCTCAGCACATTAAACCCACACTGATGCCAGTGTGGGATTTAATGTAAAATGCGCAAAAGAGGGCATCTTAGAGATGCCCCCCTGAAACTCGACCAACTTCCAGTGGCCTGACTGAGTGGCTGCCGAGGCTGCCACCACCAGACATGTTTCTGGACCCCTGGGTCGAGAGCTCGCTGCTCTCGGGGGCCTGAAACAATGCACATCCTGGGACGAGGTGCCAAGCCTCCTCCCCCAGGATGGGCAGGGTTCACGGAGGAGAAGCTTCAAAGGCATATACCGCCTTTGTGAGCCTCTCCAGACCACTTGCTGTACTCAGGAACTGGTCCCCACTGGTTCTCCCCGCCCCCCTTTGGGCGGGAGACCCGACGGGAAAAACAGAGTGAGGAAGAGAGGTGTGCCCACCTCTGCCAACTCCACCCCTAATGTGGGGGAGGCGAGGTGAAGCACAACCTCGAGTCCCCTCCATCTTGAGGATGGGGGGACCCAGCCAACCCAGGACAGGTTCCTGCCCCCCTCCCACTGGAGAGTGGCAGAGTAGGGGGTGTACCCACCCCAGGGAAGGGACCCATTGGTCCCTGCCCTTTACCTACCTGTAACGCCCCTAAATTCAGTATTTAAGGGCACCCTGAACCTTCCTTCCTCAGATCCCGATTCCGAAACAAGAAGAAGAAAGAAGACCAGCCGTGCAGCTGCTAACAAGAGGACGACACCAACTGACTTAGCCACAGCCCTACCGGCCTGTCGAACCTCGAACCTGCTCCTGCTAAACCCCGGCCTCTTCAGTGGTCAGCAACCTCGAAAACCCCGGAGGACCTGACTGCCTTGCTCAACTAAAAGACTGGGACTCCCACGAGCAGTGGTTCTGCTCAAACATCTGCATCCCCGGCCTGAGACCGCGGATCCTGCCCACTCTGCACCCGCCGAGCCCGGCCCGAGCCAAAGTGGACAAAGACCACGAGGACGTCCCCCGGCGACTGTGACCAAGAATCCAGCACCCAAGGACTCACCTCGACGCTCCTGACGACTCCTGCAACCTCAACACCAGGGACCCTCCAACCGCGACCAGCAGAGGGTAAGATTTCCTGACGCCTAAAGATACCCCTGCACCCGGCGCCCCACGGCCCCCTGTGCCCAACTCCTGGGTGTCTACCCCTCCTACATCATCCCAACTTACCTCTCGAAGTGGTGGTCGCACCTGAAGAATCACCGTCCCCGAGCCTGCAGCCTTTGTTCGTCACGCAGCTTTTCCATTGAAAACCATTGGGCGCCTGACGGCCCAAAAGCCCACTGCACCCGGCCGCCCCAGTGCCGCTGAGGGTGCACCAACTACCCTGTTCGACTTCCCCACTTGCCCTGAGTAAGTGACCAGGAGCTTTGCTCCCACAGCCGAGTGGCCTGCCTGCCAGCAGCCACCAACCAAAGGCCCCCCGCCCGCCATAGGCTAACGTTGGGCCTACTCTCTCTGCACCCGGCCGCCCCTGTGCCGCTGAGGGTGTAACAGTACAAACCTGAACCTGGGAGACCCCCGAGTCTTGCCCCAGAACCTTAACTCTGCCAGCCGAGTACTTACCTGAAAGCCGATAACTTGCAATTTCTCCATAGGGTAACATTGACTGGTTTTCACTTGGAAATTCTTCTAAGTGTCGAGTTTTGGAACTTTGAAATATTCACTAAAAATCATCCGAATATCAAAAACGAAATTACTCACCTGTTCTCAGGAGAGATCCCAGTGCTGGATCTAGGTGCCCAGCCCTGATTAGAAAAAGTGATTACAACTGTGATTTTCCGATAAATTTCCTCCATAGGATAACATTGCCTGGTTTTTACCAGAAATTCTTCAAAGTGTCGATTTTTGCAACACACAAATATTACTTAAAAATCGCCTGTGTAACAAAAACGATTTCTTTCAACTGTTTACAGGAAATGCACCAGGGCTGAATCCAGGATCCAGCCCGGAGTAAGAAAAAAGTTCGTAAAGTAATTCTATTGCAGTTTACTTGAAAATCCCATTGAGCTCAATGTTATAGTATACCAAGTATTGTCGATTGCAACCCCTGTACTATATTGCATTTACAGTCTATTGTTCATTGAAAGTATTCAACAAACAGCATCTTATCTTGAGAAAGTATTTTATGCAAACCTGTGGTTCTAAAATAAAACTGTATATTTTTTATACAAAACAATTGGCCTAGAGTTCAGTTCTTGAGTGTGTGGCTTCATTTGCTGAGTGTGTACATCAAATGCTTTACACTGTCCTCTGATACTGCCTTACTGCTCGACCAAGCTACCACTTTAGAGAGTAAGGTTCTATCTAACTTTAACCTCTGCCAAACCTCTGGAGACCCTTGGACTCTATACACACTGTACCTCACTTTGGTGCAGTGTATATAGAGCCAGTTTCTTACAACCTTCCCCAGGAGTTTTGGTTCGAAGTTAATGAGGGAGATAGGGCGGTATGAAGAAGGCTCTTCCGGTGGGCGACCCGGTTTGAGGAATAAAACAATCTCCGCGTGACGCCACTCCTGGGGTAATATATTCTGTTCATAGGCATCCTGTATTGCTGCTATGAGATGTGGGCCTAGCATGTGCATGTGCGGTCGTATGAATTCTATGGGAAATCCGATGGGTCCGGGGGCCCGCCCCGGGCGCATGGCATGCAAAATATTAAGTTATTTTATTTCTTGAACCAAGCCAAGCCTGGTGCAGGTAAGTGAAATAAATGTTTTGCTAAATCTTAGGCAATGTTTTACAGTTGAATACAGGTTCAAATGCAGTTGATTGAATTACAGGGGTCGCGAGGTCAGTAGCCAATGGGCTACTGACATTAGGATGACTACACCCTTTGTGTGCTCACCCCACGTGAGGGAGTGGGCACAATCCCTAATCCTGATTGGAGAGTGCCTGCCATCTGCAAGATGGCGGGCGCTGAAGAGTGGGCTTCACCTCGCCTCCCCCACCTGAGGGGTGGGGTTGGCAGAGGTGGGCACACCTTCTGGGCTGTGCTAATTTTTCCCGCCTGTCTTCTTGCCGAAAAGGAGGGGAGACTGGAAGGGGGCCTGCTCCTGATAGCAGGAGCTGCTCGGGGTCGTGTTACAAAGGCGGCAAGGCCTTTGAAGCTCCCCTGCCACAGATGGCTCTTACTGGCCTGGGGACGTGTGACCACCTCCGCCCAGGAAAGGCTTTGTTTCTGGGCTCAGGGAGCGAAGGCTCCCACCCCAGGGGTCCAGAAACATGTCTTGTGGTGGCAGGCTGGTGTGTACCAGTCAGGGAACCCACCAGAGGCTGGTCATTTTTCAGGGGGCATCTCAAAGATGCCCTCTGTGTGCATTTTTCATTAATTCCCACTCTGGCATCAGTGTGGGTTTAATGTGCTGAGAAGTTTGATACCAAACTTCTCATTTTTCAGTAAAGCCATTATGGTGCTATGGAGTTCGTAATGACAAACTGCCAGCACCATATACTCTTAATGGCATTACTGCACTTACAATGTCTTAGAATTGGTCTAGACACTGTAGGGGGGGGGGTACAGGGGTCATGCACTTGTACCCTCACCACTGGTACAGTGCACCCAGCTAGAGGGGTGGCTGACCTATGCCAGGGCAGTGGGTTGTAGGCATGGCACACCGGGATGTGTTCCATGTCGATTCTTCACTTTGTTCTGCACCAAAACACGCAGCCTGCAATGGCAGTGTGTGTGTGAGTGTAAAGGTACAGGGCCTCTAAGGGTGGCACAATAAGTGCTGCAGCCCTTAGAGGCCTTCCCTGGCTACTGTGCCCTTGGTACCCATGGTACCTTTTACAAGGGACTGACATGTGGCCAGAGAGGTGCCATTTGGGGGTTCAAGGTACAGTTTTGGGAAACACAGGCCCTGACAACCTTTATTGGCAGGGACCCAAGGCACATCAAGTCAAAGTGCATCAGTAGACTGGCAAAAATTGTCTCGGGGGGGTTACTGCAACAGAATCCCAGCTTCCTACACCTATCCTTTTTGCTAGCAGTGGAGAAGGGTCCGACTCCGACCAATAAATGGAAGAAGCCCAAGATATCCCATCAACTGGGCACGTGAGTACACTGGCAAAAGCTTCACACAGACATACCCAAGCGAAAGCTAAAGACCAAACACAGACTCATGGAACTTCACTGCCCTTGGGCCGTGGAGGAGTCTGGTATAAGGCAAAATCGTTAGTCTGCCTAAAGAAGCTTCTAGGGGAACTGAAAAGACTAAGGCACCAACTCCTTCAAAGTCGGAACCAGTTTCGAAGCTGTCATCGAAAACGGATGCACAGACGCTAAAGAAGTCTTCGGAGCCAAATACGGGGCTCGAAAAACCTTGAACACTTTTGTAACCGATGCTGCTTTTGGTGGCAAAAACACACTCTGCTCCGAAACCACAGTCTGCGTCAAACATCAGTTGGACTCCAAGACGCCATCAGTGCCGAAAAAGCAGTCTGCATCAAAGACTTTGTCAACGCCGAAAACAATACCAGCTTTGCAGACAACTAAGGATGCACAGGGTCACACAGCCTTCAAAGAACAGCCAGTTGAGCCCATTCTAACAAAACGTCAAGAACAACTTGATGCCAGGCAGAAGACTAGTCATCAACCCATATACAGGCAGTGTGGTAACAAGGCTGCCACTCCCACCTACACATACATTGCCTCAGCAAAAGAAGACATTTAAGGAGGAAATTGTGGGGCCTCAACCACACAAGCCCCCACATAAAAACACAAGGACAACGGCACCAGCCCCATTCATTTCCCATCGGACCCTTCACCTCCTCTACTACCTATTCCTCCAGTACCACCTCTTCTTCCTCCTCATCTTTCTGTTCTGGCAATGCCAACAAAACCTCCTCCTTTACCAACCTCTCCACAATGCTCCCCTCATGTTCAACCACAAGGGTCACTCACTACCTTATCATTGGGGAACACACCACTGGGGAAAACATAGACCCGTACTACAATCCTTATGTACCAGATGCACAGGGTGATCCTGATACACTGGATAAACCCTGGGGAAGACTATAATATCGACCTGCATGGGGATACAGAACCCAGCCTTTGCCACTCTAAACCTTCCCCACCTGACGACACCACATATCATGAGGTACTACGCAGGGCTTCTGAAAATCATAAAGTTTATATGCATACGCTGGAAGATGAAGATTTTCTCGTCTAGATACTGTCAAAAACACAGCGAACTCTCCAATTCTTTACCCATGCTAAAGGGCGTACTCAAGCCCACAATTGACACATTCTAGCAACCTGTTAAGTCGTGGGTCCTAACACTTAGTTTTTGTAAGAAACTGGCTCTATATATACTACACCAAAATGAGGTATAGTGTGTATAGGGTCCAGGTGACTCCAAAGGTAGGCAGAGGTTAATGTTAGATAGAACCTTACTCTCTACTTGTGGTAGCTTGGTCGAGCAGTAAGGCAGTATCAGAGGACAGTGTTAAGCATTTGATGTACACACTGTCAGCAAATGAATTCACACACTCAAGAACTGAACTCTAGGCCAATTGTTTTTGTATAAAAATATATTGTTGTTTATTTTTAGAACCAAGCAAGCCTGGCACAGGTAAGCATTAAATACTTTTCGGTAATAAGTTACTGGATATAGAACAGTTTGAAAATGCAATAGAAATTGTACTTTGTTTGATTTACAAGGGAGCAGTAGGTTGCAACACTTAGCAAATACAGTACATTGGAATGAATAGGCTTTTTCAGTAAATTGCAGGTAAGTTACTTTTTACGTTACTTTTCTAACTCAGTGCTGGATACCTAGATTCAGCACTGGGACATTTCCTGCAAACAGGTAAGAAAATACGTTTTGGTTATTTGTACGATTTTTAAAGAATATCTTTAGTTTTCAAAACTCCACACTTAGTCGTTTTTTGGGAAGAAAAATTGTCAATGTTATCCTATGGAGCAAAAACGGGTTATCGGTTTGCATGTAAGTAAACGACTGTGGGGGTTAAGGTTCTGGGGTTAGACTCGGGGGTCCCCCAGGGTCAGTGATGCACTTTTGTTTCACCCTCAGCGGCACTAGGGCGGCCGGGAACAGTGTTGAGGCCCAATGTTATCCTATGGAGGATAGGGGGTCTCCGGTTGGTGGCTGCTGGCAAGCAGGCCACTGGGTTGTGGAGCAAAGCTCCTAGCGTTTAGGTCAGGGCAAATTGGGAACCAAATTAGCACCAAAGGCACTGGGGCGGCCGGGTGCTGTTTTGAGGTCGGGTGCTCTGTTTTCAATGGAGCGCCTCTGGTTAGAAGAAACACTGCAGGCTCGGGGACGAGGATCTTCTGGGTGCGACCACTACTTCGAGGGGTAAGTTGGGATGTCTTGGGTTGGTTAGGCACTGCTGGTTTGGGCACACAAGGCCGTGGGGCGTCGGGTGCAGGGGTGCCTTGGGACGTCGGAAAAGTCTTACCCGCTCTGGTCGCTGTAGAGGGGATCCTCTGGATTGAGGCTGCAGGCGTCGTCTGGAGGCTTGAGGTAGGTCAGGAGTCGCCAGATCTCGGGATCAGGGTGACCTCCTCGTGGTGTTTTCCCACTCGAGCTCGGGCCGGGTTCGGCGGGTGCAGAGTGGGCTGGATTCGCGGTGTCCGGCTGGAGCTAGAAGCTGCAGTTCATGGGAGAAGCAGGATTGGAAGTGAAGGCAGGCAGGTCCTCCGGGGTTTTGAGGTTGCTGGCTGCAGGAGACACCGGGATTTCGCAGGAGCAGGTTCAAGGGGAGACGGGCCTGTAGGGCTGGGGCCAAGTCAGTGGGCGTCGTACTCTTGTTAGCTCTGCACAGCTCTTCTTTTCTTGTTGTTGCTGGATCTGAAGAAGCAAGGTTCAGGGTGCCCCCTAAATACTAAATTTAGGGGCGTTACAGGTAGGTAAAGGGCAGGGATCAATGTGTCCCTTCCCTGGGGTGGGTACACCCCCTATTCTGCCACTCTCCAGTGGGAGGGGGCAGGAGTTTCTCCCTGGTTGGCTGGGTCCCCCCATCCTCAAGATGGCAGGGACTCGGTTGTGCTTCACCTCGCCTCCCCCACCTGAGGGGTGGAGTTGGCAGAGGTGGGCACACCTCCCTTCCTCACTTGTTTTCCCGCTGGTTCTCCCGCCCAAAGTGGAGGGTAGAACCAGTGGGGACCAGTTGCTGAAAGCAGCAAATGGTCTGGAGAGGCTCACAAAGGCGGCATGCCTTTGAAGCTTCTCCTTCGTGAACCCTGCCCATCCTGGGGAGGAGGCTTGGCACCTCATCCCAGGATGTGCATTGTTTCAGGCCCCGAGAGCAGCAGGCTCTCGACCCAGGGGTCCAGAAACATGTCTGTTGGTGGCAGCCTAAGCAGCCACTCAGTCAGGTCACTAGAAGTTGGTCGAGTTTCAGGGGCATCTCTAAGATGCCCTCTGTGGTGCATTTTACATTAAATCCCACACTGGCATCAGCGTGGGTTTAATGTGCTGAGAAGTTTGATACCAAACTTCCCAGTCTTCAGTGTAGCCATCATTGTATTGTATTGTATTGTAATTGCATTTGTATAGCGCTTACTACCCCTGATGAGGCGTTGAAGCGCTTTTCGGCAGTAGCACGCTACTCCGGGACCCATAGAGGATTAGTGTTGAATTAGTATAGTGAAACATGCAAGTAAATTTTAAGTGGTGGATATGTTAGTCAGTTATTTGGATTCAGAAGGATAGCGGAGGGATAGAAGAGGGAAAAAAGGTTTGAATATATATAGCGCTTCTAACCCCTGATGGGGTGTTGAATTGCTTTTTTTTTGAGGCGAGTAGCACGCTACTCCGGAAACCCATAAAGGATTAGTGGTGAATTAGTATGGTGAAATATGAAAGTAATTTGAGTGGTGGATATTAGTCAGTTATTTGGAGTGAGAAGGATAGTGGAGGGATAGAAGGGAAAGAAAGGTTTGCATTCATATAGCGCCTGTTACCCCTGGTGGGTGTTGAAGCGCTTTGTTGGCGAGTAGCACGCTACTCTGGAACCCATAAAGGATTAGTGGTGAATTAGTATAGTGGAATATGGAATTAGTGAAGTGAACATGCTAGTCTGTTATTTTGATTGAAAAGGATAGTTGTGGGATAGAAGAGTGAAGGATTTCTTTTTGTAGGTCATAGCAGTAGGAGGAGGCTTTTTGATGAGTAAAAAGGGTTTTTGGAGGGGAAGAGTCAGAGGGAAGAGTTTAGAAAGGTTTGTCTTGGGCATTAGTACAGTAAAGGAGGTGTCAGAAGATACAAGGAGGGGTAGAGTAGGAGAGAGTCAAGAAAGGGTTATTTTGGGGAACATAGTAGTGGTATGGCGTTTGCGATAAATGAGAGAGTGGGTGTAGAGGATATAGTGATAGATGTATAGGGTGAGATAGGGTAGTGAATTGGAAAAAGTAGTAGAAAGAAGTTTGAGATGAGTCAAAAAGTTGGGCTAGAAGATATATTGAGGGAAGTATAGGCTGAGAAATAGGGTAGTGCATTGGAAATGCTAAATTAGAACAAAGTGATAAATATATAGATTCATAAGTACATTGAGAGTATATAGATGCATAAAGGAGGTAAGTATATGCAGATTAAAAATATTGATAGAGGTAGCGGATGTGAAATAGGGTAGTGCATTAGATATGCTTTTTCAGGAGAAAAGTAATAGACACATTAATTAATGGGAAGATGGGCAGCATTCCTGGCCCTGGCCCGTCTCGAACAGGCTCAAACAGGCACTCACCCTTGTCCTCTCTGCCCTTAACAGGCTCAAACAGGCACTCACCCTTGTCCTCTCTGCCCTTAGCCTCGACGCCCGGGCTTAGACGCCCTAACCCTGGCCTTTGATACCCCTAGTAATCAGGTGACCCCGTCAGCCAATGGGAACCCTAGCCCTAATACTATCCAATCACAACACTAGCCCTAAAAGCTAGAACCAATAGGAGATCAGGACCTTACAGCCAATCTTAGCCCTACTCCAAGCATCCAATCAGTTCAAAAACCCTGATCTCTATGTCCAATAGAGGCCCTAGCCCTACCAGTAGTCCCAACCCTAGTCCAAGCAACCAATGGGACGGGAAGCCCTAGTCACTACTTCCAATAGAAAGCCTAACCCTACTCTTAGTCCCACACCTAGTCCAGCAACCAATAACACCAGAAGCCCTAATCGCTACTTCCAATTAAAGGCCTAACCCTAGTCCTAGTTCCACCTTAGTCCCAACAACCAATAAAACAGGAAGCCCTAGTCCCTGCTTCCAATAGAAATCATAACCCTAGCCCCAACCCTACATTGATTGAATCACAGATCCAGAAACCAATCAGAACCCTCAAATACCCAACCAATGAGGACACTAACTCAAACCAATAGAAACATCAGATACAACCACCAATCAGTGTATACATGTAGCAGCCACTAGCAGACTATATAAGGTCCCAGCAACCTCAGACAAGGTTTGCTGCCCAGGGAGTTGGAAGCTGCTTCTCCTGTCCAGAATCTCCTAGGAGACAGACAGGCTCAATCCACACTTTGGATTTCTGCAGGTAAAGGCCTCACAAACTTGAAATCTAACAATACTGTTTGAATACAACTTTACTTCCTCTCCTGGCCAAAAAACGAAGTGCACAGTCCCTATTAAACACAGTTTAAACAGCTCACAGAAGCACCCTCTGATGTAGAAAATCCCTGTTGCTGGAGGGGAGGCAGGGGGATGCTGGTTTCACTGGCTTGATAACACAAAATGGTGGCTGGGGGTGCACTGTTTAACATACAGGTCTTAGCACAGAGCAAAGGAGAAATTTGGAGGGAAAACTGAATAGTCACCAGGAATGAGAGCGACAAACTACAGAGTTTGGACTGCAAATCCCACAATTCAACACGTTAAATGGAAGCAATCATGGGCAGGAAAACCACAAGTTTAACACACAAAACAGGTGATAAAATATACAATCACAGGCAGGTTAAAACTACATTTTTAAACTGTAACAACCACAGGCAAAGACAGTAATCACAGAAAGGGAAAATCGTTTTTTAAAAACTTTTTGGAGGAGGGAAGAGACAGCACTAGTCTGCCTCCTTACCACTTGCTGGACTCTGCTCACTGCAATCTGGGGCACAGGTAGGCTGCAACTCACAAGATGGAGGAGAATAATTTGGGGTGCACCCAGCAAAGCCTTAAGGGACCTGGGCAGGTGTGAGGGAGGGCTCAGAGTTGCCTGGGAGCTGAATAGCCAATCCCCAGTCCTAGGCCTGCTGGCCTGGGGGTGGGGGTGAGGGGCTGCTTCTCCTGTCCAGAATCTCCTAGGAGACAGACAGGCTCAATCCACACTTTGGATTTCTGCAGGTAAAGGCCTCACAAACTTGAAATCTAACAATACTGTTTGAATACAACTTTACTCCCTCTCCTGGCCAAAAAACGAAGTGCACAGTCCCTATTAAACACAGTTTAAACAGCTCACAGAAGCACCCTCTGATGTAGAAAATCCCTGTTGCTGGAGGGGGAGGCAGGGGGTGGCTGGTTTCACTGGCTTGATAACACAAAATGGTGGCTGGGGGTGCACTGTTTAACATACAGGTCTTAGCACAGAGCAAAGGAGAAATTTGGAGGGAAAACTGAATAGTCACCAGGAATGAGAGCGACAAACTACAGAGTTTGGACTGCAAATCCCACAATTCAACACGTTAAATGGAAGCAATCATGGGCAGGAAAACCACAAGTTTAACACACAAAACAGGTGATAAAATATACAATCACAGGCAGGTTAAAACTACATTTTTAAACTGTAACAACCACAGGCAAAGACAGTAATCACAGAAAGGGAAAATCGTTTTTTAAAAACTTTTTGGAGGAGGGAAGAGACAGCACTAGTCTGCCTCCTTACCACTTGCTGGACTCTGCTCACTGCAATCTGGGGCACAGGTAGGCTGCAACTCACAAGATGGAGGAGAATAATTTGGTGTGCACCCAGCAAAGCCTTAAGGGACCTGGGCAGGTGTGAGGGGAGGGCTCAGAGTTGCCTGGGAGCTGAATAGCCAATCCCCAGTCCTAGGCCTGCTGGCCTGGGGGTGGGGGTGGGGGCTGCTTCTCCTGTCCAGAATCTCCTAGGAGACAGACCGGCTCAATCCACACTTTGGATTTCTGCAGGTAAAGGCCTCACAAACTTGAAATCTAACAATACTGTTTGAATACAACTTTACTCCCTCTCCTGGCCAAAAACGAAGTGCACAGTCCCTATTAAACACAGTTTAAACAGCTCACAGAAGCACCCTCTGATGTAGAAAATCCCTGTTGCTGGAGGGGAGGCAGGGGGGCTGGTTTCACCTGCTTGATAACACAAAATGGTGGCTGGGGGTGCACTGTTTAACATATACTCCCAGCACCATATACTCTTACTGGCAGCACTGCACTTTCAGTGCCCCAGAATGGACTTGGGCACTGTAGGGGTACAGGGCTCATGCACCTGTACCCTCACCACTGGCATAGGTCACCCAGCTAGAGGGGTGACTGATGTATGCCAGGGCAGTGGTTTAGTGTGCATGGCACACAGGGATGTGTGCCATGTCGACTCTTCACTTTGTTCTGCACCAAGACACGCAGCCTGCAAAGGCAGTGTGAGTGTCAGGGTACAGGGCCTCTAAGGGTGGCACAATAAGTGCTGCATCCCTTAGAGGCCTTCTCTGGTCACAGTGCCCTGGGTACCTGTGGTACCATTTACCAGGGGCTGACATGTACCCAGAGATGCCAATTGGGTTTAGGCTTCAATGCAGTTTTAGGGAAGGAACATAGGCCCTGGGCACCTGATTAGCAGGAGCCCAGGGCACACTCAGTCAAAGAACATCAGCAATTCAGGAAAAAGTGGGGCATACCATGCAGAAAGAGGGCACTTTCTCACAGTGTTGATAAAAAAACAAAAAAAACCCATCACCAACTGACCCAACATGTGTTAAGGGACACGTCTCCCCAGGTTCTCTTGTAGTATATACAGAATGTAAAAAAGCAACTCTCAAGGCACAGTTGAAGCACCTCCTACATACAAGCAGAGTAAGAAATGTGATGCTGCAGGAAATGGAGTTGCAGTACAGATGGCAAACCACCTTAGAATCGCCAACTCAGCGGGGCTCCTGTCCAGCTACAATCTGCCTCAGTGGGACAAGATGCAGGAATTAGTACAGCATCTTCCTGATTCTTACAGGCAGAGAGAAACGGAACTAGTTGAGGAAGGCATGATAATCTCTAAGGCGACAATCCAGTGTCCATTAGCTGGTGCAGACACCAGAGCTAGGGAAGTCAACACTAGCATTATCCACCGCCATGCGTTGTTGAGGGTGTCTGGATTTAAGCCTGACGTCCAACAATATCTCCTCAATTTACCTTTAGATTGAAAATACCTCTTTGGCCCTCAAGTAGATGAAATGTTAGGAAAAGACATGGATGCCTTACAGACATACCAGCACAGAGGGTCCTTTCGGAGGGGTCAGTACAGAGGGACATCCAAAGTAACAACTGCCATAGAAACAGATACCTTTCTGGAGCAGCAAGGCACTTATCAATCCCAAAATACCAGAGGGTCCTATCACAGAGGACAATACAGAGGCAATAATGGTTTGAGGTCATGAAACCACTAACCAGGGAACCACTTCCAACAAGCAGTGACTGTATGCCTCCCCTCCTCCAACACTTAATACTAGTAGGGTGAAGGCTAAAGAACTTTAACACCCAATGGGAACAAATGACCTCAGATCTGTGGGTCCTTTCAATAATAAAAGACTGATATTGCCTAGAACTCAAATCATCTCCACCCAGTATCAGCCTGTGCACAGATAATGTCAAGAGAACACATACTACTCCTGCAAGAGGAAGTTCAAGCTCCCCTTCAAAAGGGGGCCATGGAGCCAGTCCCAGAGTGATACCAGGGACACGAGGTGTACTCGCTGTATTTATTCATTCCAAAGAAAGGTGGCCCTTTAAGGCCTATACTAGACCTTAGGCCTCTCAACAAGTACATCTCATTGGAGCATTCCCACATGGTAACACTGCAAGAAGTCCTGCCTCTGCTTCAGCTAGGAGACCTCATGGCAGCCATAGACCTCAGTCACCTATTTCCACATATCGGTGCACCCAGCCATTGGGCTGTCTCCGATTTCAAGTAAGTGGCCAACGTGATCAGTTCAAGGTGTTGCCATTCGGAGTAACTTCTGCGAAAGAGTATGTTCGAGGCATATGAGCTGTAGATCATATGCTGTGCATAGATCGCCATCTAGTGTTGGGTCCGGATGTTTGCACTTTGTTTTTCTTCGAAGAAGTCTTTCCAGTCACGAGGTAGGTGACTCCTCCTTTCGGTGATAGTGCGCATGGGCATCGACTCCATTGTTAGATTGTTTTTTTCCGCCATCGGGTTCGGATGTGAATTGTTGCGCTCCGGTTCGGCACCGTTTCTTCGGGCCCCCTTCAACGAGCAATCCACTACCTTCGACGGTATTGTTTATCGATCGCGTTTCCCATTCTCCGCATATCGTTTACTCTCGAAAACCTTCGATCGGAAGATTCGTGGAAGGCCGTTGGGCCTACCCGCGCCGGGGTCGGTAGCAGCTGATGGAACGGACTCCATTCAAGTTCTGTCCAGCGTGTCGTGCTAAGTTCCCGCAGCACCGACTTGCACGTAGTGTGCAACCTTTGCCTGTCCCCGGAACATGACGAGAAAGACTGCGAGGCGTGTCGGTCGTTTCGGTCAAAGAAAACGCTCCGTGATTGTCGGGCCCGACGTCACGAAATGTACCAACAAAGCGGCTCTGCGCCGTACCTCCTCGAAGACGAGTCCGAACACGAAGAATCGCAAGCGCACGAAGCCGAAATGGCGGAGGAGCACATCTCCGTGTCCGAAGCCAACTCTGATGCCGAAGACCTCACACCGGGACAACGGATCGTGAGTAACTAGACTTCCGTCCCATACCACCCCCTTCATGAAAAGGCTCCGGTCCCTCCTCTGCCTTCGGGCCAAGGTCGGCACCGAGAAAGGTTTCGAGCGCCCCGCCTTCGAGCTCGGCGCCGAAACATAAACAGCCTTCCGGCTCGGGCTTTACCCATCCCCACGCCGGTGCCGACCCGAAACCTTCGGCGTCGAAGACAAAACACCTTCTGGTTTCCGTACCACCGTTGCATAAACCTAAATCTTCAAAGCCGAAAACTCGGAGCCGAAACTTTCGACGCCAAAACCGGCATCTAAAGATAGTACTGCAACTAAAGAGCCTTGGACCGATATTCCACCTTCGGATCCAAAACCGAAGGAGATCGTGATTAACCCAGAAACTGGACATATTCATGCCAAACTTCCTGAGAAGAGGAAAATGGGATTACAAGAAGACTACCACATTCCTCTAAAAATAAAAATGTGGGCACTAACCCTTCTCCACCATATATTTCACCTTCACCCATTGATCCAAAGTTTCTGATTACACCTACACATTCCCTACACCACCATCACCTGACCCACAAGATACAGGGGATGTGGGGATATGGATGACTATGCACCACAGGATGCACCACAGGATCCTGATCCATGGGATCATTATAATGTCCCTCAACCAGATAATGACCCCGACTTATATCCATCCAGACCTTCTCCTCCAGATAACATTGGGTACATTGAGCTCCTTAACAGAGCTGCACAATATCATGGAGTAGAGCTTCATAAAGAGAGTTTAGAGGAGGATTTTTTATTTGAGACACTGAGTTCATCTCAAAGGGCTTCACAGACATTGCCAATGTTAAAGGGGATGCTCAAACACACTGAGGACATCTTTAAAGACCCTGTAAGAGCTAGGATCATCACTCCCAGGGTAGAGAGAAAATATAAACCTGCACCTAATGACCCTGTGTATATCAAAGGTGAGTTACCCTTAGACTCTCTGGTTGTTTCCAATGTTCGTAAGAGAGCTAATTCTCAAACAGGTGATGCCCCTCCTCCTGATAAGGAGTCCAAATTAATAGATGCTTCGGGCAAAAGGATAGCCTCACAAGCGGCTAATCATTGGCGCATTGCCAATGCCCAAGCATTGTTGGCAAAGTATGATAGAGCTCATTATGATGAACTCCAAAAGCTCATTGAATCCCTTCCTGATGAGCATAAGACTAAAGCCTCTGACCTTATTCAAGAAGGTAAATTAATAACTAGTACCTCTATCGGGTGTGCGTTAGATCAGCTTGGGCTGTAAACACTAGTATATTACTCCGTAGACATGCTTGGCTAAGGATTTCAGGGTACAAGCCTCTATTCTTAATCAACCTTTTGATAAATAACATCTCTTTGGTCCAGCTGTCAGTGTATCACTAGAAAAGATGAAGAAAGATACCGAAGTTGCTAAGTCCATGGGGGCCTTACAGTCACCTTCTAACAGAGGTTCCTTTCATTGCTCATTCTATAGGGGCGGCTCCAAAAATGTGTGTACAGAGAATCCCTCCTCCTCTTACAAAGGCAACAATCAATAGCCCTCTTCAAGAGGTTATTTTAGAGGAGGATATAGAGGAAACAGGCAAGGGAAGAGGCAGAGGTAATTCAACACGCACCTCCCCTGCAAACACCAAACAGTGACTTCTTTCCTATACCCCCATCATTCCACTCCTGTCGGGGACGTCTTTCTCAATTTCTACCCATTTGGAATACGATTACATCAGACAAATGGGTTCTACAAATTATCCAATCTGGTTATTGCCTGGAGCTTACAAGCACTCCACCGAACATTCCTCCAAGGTCACACCTCATGTCACAAGAACATCTCACCCTTTTAAAGCAAGAGGTTCTTTCTTTGTTGCAAAAAGGTGCAATAGAACCAGTCCCTTTACAATACCAGGGAGCAGGGTGTACTCCCTTTACTTCCTAATTCCCAAAAGGACGGCTCTCTGAGGCCTATATTGGACCTCGGAGAATTAAATCTATACATTCAGTCGGACCATTTTAATATGGTAACACTCCCACAAGTGCTTCCCTCCTTCAGCAAGGCGACTTTCTATCCACTCTGGATTTAAAGGACGCTTACTTTCATATTCCAATACACCATGCGCACCGCAAATACCTCAGGTTTGTGGTAGCAGGCCAACATTATCAATTCAAAGTCCTTCGCTTCGGAGTGACAACCGCTCCCAGGGTTTTCACAAAATGTTTGGCAGTAGTCGCAGCCCATCTAAGAAGACATGTTCACGTCTTCCCATACTTAGACTGGCTCATATAGGCCAGTTCGCACAACAGCTGTCTACGCCACACACAAGACTGTGCAACTGCTTCACGAGCTAGGATTCACAGTAAATCTAGCCAAATCCCATCTCCAACCATCCATGTCTCAAGCATATCTAGGAGCTACTATAGACACACAAAAGGCTCTAGCATACCCAACTCCAGCCAGACTCGGGAACATTCAAACCCTGATGTCTCAGTTTCAGCCTCAACACTCCTTACCAGCTCGAGTGTTCATGCAATTAATGGGAATGATGGCATCTTGCATTTTCATAGTTTCTTACGCAAGACTTGAAAAATGCGTCCCCTACAGGAATGCTTAGCACGTCAGTGGAACCAGGCTCAAGGTCAGTTATCAGATCTAGTGTTGGTAGACGGCTGCACCCATCGCTCTCTGCAGTGGTGGAACACACAAAACCTTTTAAAAGGGCGGCCCTTCAGCGATCCGGTTCCACAGATAGTACTGACAGCAGACGTATCACTGACAGGTTGGGGAGTGCATCTCCAAACCCACAATTCAGGGCATGTGGACCTTGCAACAAAAACAGCTTCATATAAATCATCTAGAGCTGTTAGAGATTTTTCTGGTTCTGAAAGCATTTCAAGCTCAGCTAGTACGCAAGACTGTCCTAATTCGTACAGACAACATGACCGCCATGTACTACATTCAAAAACAGTGGGGGACTCACTCTCTCCAGCTGTCACAGTTAGCACAGGCCATCTGGAGATGGGTCATACGTCACAAAATATATCTCCTAGCGGAACACCTCCCAGGAGTAAACAATCAGATAGCAGATCTGCTAAGTAGTCAGACACAGCAAATCTACGAATGGGAAATGCACCCTTAAGTTCTCCTCCCATTCTTTCAAATGTGGGGCTTCCCAGACATAGACCTGTTCGCCACACACCTAAACGCAAAATGCCCAAACTTCGCGTCCAGGTATCCACACCCATTGTCCAAGGGCAATGCACTATGGATGAACTAGTCAGTGATATTTGCTTACGCTTTTCCGCCTCTCCCACTCATTCCATTAGTGTGAGAAAGTGCCCTCTTTCTTGCATGAGTATGCCCCCACTTTTGCTGATGTGCTTTGAGTGTGCCCTGGGCTCCTGCCTAACAGGTACCCAGGGCCTGTGTTCCTTCCCTAAAACTGCATCGAAGCCTAAACCCAATTGGCATCTCTGGCCACAGGTAAGCCCCTGGTAAAGGGTACCACAGGTACCCAGGGCACTGTGACCAGAGAAGGCCCTAAGGGCTGCAGCACTCATTGTGCCACCCTTAGAGGCCCTGTACCTTGACACACACCCTGCCCTTGCAGGCTGCGTGTCTTGGTGCAGACCCAAGTGAAGAGTCGACATGGCACACATCCCTGTGTGCCATGCCCACAACCCACTTCCCTGGCATCCATCAGTCACCCCTCTAGCTGGGTGCCCTATGCCAGTGGTGAGGGTACAGGTGCGTGAGCCCTGTACCCCTACAGTGCCCAGGTCCATTCCTGGGCACTGTGAGTGCCGTGCTGCCCTTAAGAGTATATGGCTGCACTAAAGACTGAGAAGTTTGGTATCAAACTTCTCAGCACATTAAACCCACACTGATGCCAGTGTGGGATTTAATGTAAAATACACGACAGAGGGCATCTTACAGATGCCCCTGAAACTTGACCAACTCCCAGGGACCTGACTGAGTGGCTGCCGAGGCTGCCACCCCACACATGTTTCTAGACCCCTGGGTCGAGAGCTGCTGCTCTCGGGGCCTGAAACCATGCACAGCCTTGGACGAGGTGCCAAGCCCCTCCCCCAGGATGAGCAGGGTTCACGAAGGAGAAGCTTCAAAGGTATACCGCCTTTGTGAGCCTCTCCAGACCACTTGCTGTACTCAGCAACTGGTTCCCACTGGTACTACCCCCCCACTTTGGGCGGGAGACCCGGCGGGAAAAACAAAGTAAGGAAGAGAGGTGTGCCCACCTCTGCCTACCCCACCCCTAGGATGGGGGAGGCGAGGTGAAGCACAACGTCGAGTCCCCGCCATCTTGAGGATGGGGGACCCAGCCAATCAGGACTAGGCTCCTGCCCCCTCCCACTGGAGGGTGGCAGAATAGGGGTGTACTCACCCCAGGGAGGGGACCCATTGGTCCCTGCCCTTGGCCTACCTGTAACGCCCTTAAATCCAGTATTTAGGGGCACCCTGAACCTTGCTTTTACAGATCCAGCAGCGACAAGAAAAGGACGAGAAGCCGTGCAGAGCTAACAAGAGGACGACGCCCACTGACTTGGCCCCAGCCCTACAGGCCTGTCTCCCCTCGAACCTGCTCCTGCGAAACCCCGGCGTGTCCAGTGGCCAGCAACCTCCCAAACCCCGGAGGACCTGCCTGCATTCCCTTATCCAGCTGTCTCTCCCGAGAACACCGGACGTGTTTAAACTGCAGCTTCTGGTGCCAGCCAGGAACCGCGAATCCAGCACACTCTGCACCCGCCGAGCCCGGCCCGTGTTTGAGTGAACAAACACCACGAGGAGGTCCCCCGGCGATCCTGACCCAAGATCCGGCGACCCCTGACCTGCCTCAAGCCTCCCGACGACGCCTGCAGCCTCAATCCAGAGGACCCCCTACCGCGACTAGAGCGGGTAAGAAAATCTGACGTCCAAAGGCACCCTTGCACCCGACGCCCAACGGCCTTGTGTGCCCAACCCAGCGGTGCCTAACCATCCCTCTACATCCCAACTTACCCCTCGAAGTGGTGGTCACTCCTGGAAGATCCTCGTCCCCGAGCCTGCAGTGTTTCTTTGTCCCGGAGAATCCCCATTGAAATCAACAGGGCACCCGACCTCAAAACAGCACCCTGCACCCGGCTGCCCTAGCGCCGCTGAGGGTGCCCCTTCTGTGCTAACTTGGTCCCCAACTTGCCCTGAGCTTAACCCTAGGAGCTTTGCTCCCACAACCCTGTGGCCTGCTTACCAGCCGCCACCAACCGGAGCCCCCTATCCTTCATAGGATAACATTGGGTCTCAACACTCTGCACCCGGCCGCCCGAGTGCCGCTGAGGGTGCAACAACAGTGCATCACTGACCCTGGGAGACCCCTGAGTCTAACCCCAGAACCCTCACTCAAAAGACCGATTACTTACCTTGAAACCGATAACTCATTTTTCCTCATAGGATAACATTGACGCTTTTTCTCCCAAAAAGTTTCTAAGTGTCGACTTTTGAAAACTACCAATATTCCTTAAAAATCAGCCGAATAACCAAAACGCATTCTTTCAACTGTTTTCAGGAAATGCCCCAGTGCTGAATCCAGGACCCAGCACTGAGTAAGAAAAAGTATCGATAACCTAACTTACCTGCTAAGTGAATTTCCTTCCATAGGATAACATAAGTGTCGAGTTTTGCAAATTACAAATATTCTTTAAAAATCGTACGAGTTACCAAAGCGAAGTTACTCACTTGTTTACTAAAGATGTCCCAGTGCTGAATCTAGGTATCCAGCACTGATTAGGGAAAGTAATTACAAATGTAATTTATCGGTGATACAATTTCCCTCCATAGGAAACCATTGAACTGTTTTCTGTGAAAATTCTTGTCAACTTTTGAAATACAAGAATATTCTTTAAAAATAGTACCTCTAACCAAAACGCATTTACTCACCTGTTTTCAGGAAATGTCCCAGGGCTGAATCCAGGATCCAGTCCTGTGGTAACCAAAGTAATCTGAAAAGTAATTAACTGCATTTTTATCAAAAAGCCCATTCATTCGAATGTACTATACCTGCAATGTGTTGCAAACTGCTTACTTAAACCTGTAACCCAAACCAGTACAAGTGACATCACAATTTTGAACTGTGTGCCTACAAGTAATTTACCACGGCAAAGTATTTTCATGCTTACCTGTACCAGGCTTGCTTGGTTCTAGAAATAAAACAGTATATTTTTTATACAAAACAATTGGCCTAGAGTTCAGTTATTGAGTGTGTGAATTCCTTTGCTGACTGAGTGGGTACATCAAATGCTTTACACAGTCCTCTGATACTGCCTTACTGCTCGACCAAGCTACCACTTTGGAGAGTAAGGTTCTATCTGACTTTAACCTCTGCCAAACCTCTGGAGACCCCTGGACTCTATACACCCTGTACCTCACTTTGGTGCAGTATATATAGAGCCAGTTTCTTACAATTAGTGGTTCGGAAACTCAAACAAGCATCCCTGACACTAATCCTAGTTGCTCCCACATGGGCACGTCAACCATGGTTCACAACCCTATTGGAACTCTTGGTAATTCCTCATCAAAAACTACGTCTTACACCCAATCTCCTCACACAGAGCCATGGAGACAGAAGACACCCAGACCCCAGTCAACTCGATCTGGCACCTGAAGTCTTAGAGTTTGGCTATCTTAATCTACCGCCAGACTGTATGAAAATCATCAAGGAAGCTAGACCGCCTACCACAAGAGCCTGCTATGCAGCAAAGTGGAAGCGGTTTGTGATTTACTGTAACAACAACCACATCAACCCGCTTGATGCTTCTGTCCAAAACATTAGATGCTATTTGTTACATCTACAACGTTCCAATTTAGCATACACGTCCATACGTTTGCATCTAGCTGCTAGCTGCATACCTACAAAATAGACAACATCTATCTCTTTTTAGAGTACCTGTCATTAAAGCGTTTATGGAAGGACTCAAAAGAGTTATTCCCCCGTGACGTCTACCTGCTCCAGTGTGGAATCTCAACATTGTTCTCATCAGACTAATGGGTCCACCCTTTGAACCATTGCACAAAAGTGAACTGCAATTTCTCACATGGAAAGTTGCTTTCCCATCACTCAGAAGAATGGGTGAGCTTCAGGCATTAACTATAGAAGAACCCTTTTTACAAATGCACCAAAATAAAGTGGTTCTTCGGACTAATCCTAAATTCCTTCCTAAAGTCATTTCTGCTTTTCATATCAATCAATCTGTTGAGTTACCAGTGTTCTTCCCTCAACCAAATTCTGTGGCAGAACGTGCCCTACACACAGATGTGAAGAGAGCATTGCTTTATTACATAGAAAGGACAAAACCTTTCCGTAACACAAACCAACTATTTGTCGCTTTTGCTCCACCACACAAAGGCAATTCTATATCAAAATCAGGTATTGCAAGGTGGATAGTCAAGTGCATTCAAATATGTTAAGCAAAACAAACTTTAACAGTCCCCCTAGAGCACACTCTACACGCAAACTGAGGGCTTCTATGGCATTCCTAGGAAATATACTCATAGATGATCTATGCAAAGCTGCAACATGGTCTACACCTCACACATTCACAAAACACTATTCTGTGGATGTGTTAGCAGCACAGCAAGCTAGAGTAGGCCAAGCAGTTTTACGTACACTTATTTCAAACAACTGCAACAGCTACAGGTTAGCCACCGCTTTGGGAGATAACTGCTATGTAGTCTATGCACAGAATATGATCTACAGCTCATATGCCTCGAACGGAAAATGCTACTTACCCAGTATGCATCTGTTCTTGGCATATAGAGCTGTAGAGTCATATGCGCCCACCCGCCTCCCGGGTACCAATACCTGTTGCAGTCACATCTTACTTAGATACATGCATTCATGGACATCTCCTTTTACTACTCTTACTAACTCCATTATCACCCTCTGCGGGAAAACAATCTAACAATGGAGTGGATGCCCATGCGCACTATCACCGAAAGGAGGAGTCACCTACCTCGTGACTGGAAAGACTTCTTCGAAGAAAAACAAAGTGCAGACATCCGGACCTAACACTAGATGGTGATCTATGCACAGCATATGACTCTACAGCTCTATATGCCAAGAACAGATGCATACTGGGTAAGTAGCATTTTCCTTTCCTCCATAGGATAACATTGACAGTTTTTCTAGGAAAAGTGCGGAGTTGGAAAATCTAAGAAATCCTTTAAAACTGTAACTAAATAACCAAAATGCTTTTACTTACCTGTTTACAGGAAATGTCCCAGTGCAGTATCCAGGTATACTGCACTGTGTAAGAAAAGTAATCTGAAAAGTAACTTACATGATATTCTACTGAAAAGTCAATACAAAGTATATGTACTGTATTCCACAGTTTTGCATTACCAGTAATTCAAACTGTAACCACTCCAAAGTACATTTGCAACTGCATTTCCTAACTGTATATTTACTGCAAAGTAATTATCACTTACCTGTGCCAGGCTTGCTTGGTTCTAGGAAATGAAATAACTAAAAGAATATTTTTATACAAAAACAATTGGTCTGAAGTTGTCTTTGAGTGTGTGAATTCATTTGCTGACTGAGTGTGTACAACAAATGCTTAACACTGTCCTCTGATATAGCCGTACTGCTCGACCACACTACCACAAATAGAGAGTGAGGTGTTATCTACTTTACCTCTGCCTACCTTTTGGGTTCCACTGGACTCTGTGCACACTATACCTCACTTTGCTATAGTATATGCAGAGCCAGCATCCAACAACTACAGACTATCAAACACGCTGTTGCTTAGAATGGGCCAGTTGTCTTGGGCCCTATTGACATTTAGGTTTTTGGCATGATGAAACTTAGCCAGTGACTTGCTTGTTTTCGTCTTCTTTTAGATGGCCCTCTGCCGGACCCAGGAATGATCCGGGCCAACGTTCCCAGCCAGATGATGAATAGAATCCAGAGCCAGCAAGGTATGCCGAACTGTATTCCCTCAGTGTGCCAAAACCCTCTTGATTCTAAGATTTATTATGCCCTCTTTTCACCCACATTTCCTCCCCTTTTTGTGTGCCTTTGCTTAAGTTTGCCTGCCTTTACAGCATTCCTGCTCTGGATTCTGCAGTCACCTATCACTGAGCAGGCCTGTTCTACCTCGATTAATTTGATTACTGATTTAAGTGTGTAAATTACCCAGAATGAGCAAATTGAGGGTAAATAAGAGTTCAACAAAAGCTGCTAAAAACAAGAAATCATAAGTGAGTGTAAAATTAGTGAGTTTATAATTGCTTCCGGAAACATTAAGCAAGATAACAGTTCTTAAGAGCACTCCTGGCTGTGGCAGTAAGCAGAGAAAGTACAACCACCCTGGTGATCCTTGGGGAAATGGGATATCACAAAGTTAACTTTGTTGCATATTGTCTAACATGTTTACTCGTAGTGAGGGACGGGGCTTGAAATAACTTTGATATAGACTCAAAACCGTAAAGATATACCTCTTAATAGGAATCCAATGAACAAAATCAAGATAGGAAACCTGCAGAGTTTTCCTCTGCCTCAGAATAACCTGTGCTATGGCAGTTTAAATGTGCTGAGAGCAGTTCCTGAGGTGGGCTGGGTGACCAGTGTATAGTGAGGTAAAGTAGTCCAGACTAGAAATCGCTAAAGCCTGGACAACTGATTATCTGTGCATATCTGGAAAGAGGTATAGTATGTTCCCTAAGGTATGTAATGTAAGGAAGCAGTTGTTCGCTTATAAATACAACTTTTAAAGGAAAGCTTGCTGTCAAAAGTTGATTGAAGAGAAGGGGGTGGATTTAGTTCTGTTCACCACCATAAAGGAGACCAGTAGGACGATTCCCAGAGTTAACCAGTCCGACCCCGCCAATATTTTGTTGTGTGTTCTTATTCATTCCAGAGGTCTTTGAGCAAAGACAATCCTTGAAATTGTTACATAGTTGAATAGTTGCACAATCTAGCTGTACAATGGATTGTAGCCTGCAAAGGAATAAAAAAACACGCTGAAAGTTCTTTTTAAAGCGACTAATGGTGCCACATGGATGATGATAAAGTGGACACCACAAAGTTTAATTTTACATTTTTAAATAAAATATGCCATTGACAGCCTGCCAGTAAAGTATTCCAGTTAAGTATAATCTCTGTTACAAATTTCCTTGAGCCATCGTATTAGAACACAATGAGATATGGTATCAGATGTTGCTGACAGATTTAATATCACAGCAAGGGACAATCCTCTCTCTAAAATCCAACATATGTAATTTTCTCCTATTACAAGCACTGTTGTATCCTTGTAAGATAGCCAAAACCTGATTGAGGAAAGTCCAAAATGTAAAATTTAATAAATTGCTTCAAGGGTCAATTTCTTTCTGCTGTTTTAGCATGGAAATGAAGCAATGGTATGGGTTAGTATTTAGATCAGGTCAGCATTAGCTTTTTTATTAGCATTACTATTATTATGACATTAAGGATCTGACTTCCCATTAGCCCTACTGCCTTCACAGCATGTCTGTGATCCCTCTTGCCTTAACTCTGATATTGGCTGTCAATGAATTCTGCTTTCACAGCAGGCTGTCTTCTCCCGTCACAGCAGACTTGTGTGTGGCTTGACCCCTTTGGCCAACAAGTTTTTTGAAGCCAGCACTGAGATGATAGATTAATAGTGTTGTGGCTGAACATATGTAACTCTGCCTGAATCTATAACACTACCGAATCTGTGGACCTTGAGAAAAGCAGCCAAAATATTCCTGTTTAGCCTAGAACTATATCTCGTCAGAATACTTTGATTTTAATTGCGTGGTCTGTTTCATTCATCACTTTGTATGCCATAAGCCATTTCTTCCAGTTTGCCCGTTAGACACATGTTCTCTTTGCATGCCTGTCCCATCCCTTCCTTTATCCCATGCATTATTGTTCTCTTACCTTCTTTGCTTTGTTGTTTGCAGGGATAAACCAGTTTGGTCAGATGGGAATGCCAATGCAATCTATGGGCCCCCGGACAGCGGCACCACTCCAGCACCCTGGACTTCAACATCCTGGGCCTGGTCCCCAGCACCCATCGCAAATTGGGCAGGTGATGCCTATGTCTCAGCAGCAGGTCAGTGTTTGCACACCACCTCCTTTGTGAAGTCTGGGTAGAATCCTGACCCTCTAATGTAGCAGGAAACACTTCAGCGACCAGGCACGCTTATTCTGCTTGCCCAGCTCTCCTTAAAATGTATGACTGAAATGCAGCAATCTGGGTTAATTTGACTCTGGTAACTTCCCATGTGGGTAGCCTAGGATTCCATAGCTAGGGTAGTTACAGCTACTTAATGTGGGTAAAAGATCCTGTTGCAAGGGTAACATTGGCTTGAACTGTGCCACCTCTTGTCCAGTTTTTGAAAGCAAAAGGTGGTAGGGTTTATATGTTGGGTGCTCTTCAGATCCTGGTTACAGAGCTCAGTAATTTTTATGTCCAGTCCTCGAACTGTATGGTCTTAGCGCATGTTGCTTTTATGTCTCTTTGGTAGCCTGTAAGTCATCTAACTTTCTAATGCTACAGAGATGGCTCCCTAGTGGTCGTAGCGAATTTCCTGTTGTCTGAGGATAATCTCGAGATGCAGAATACTAAGCTTGCGTAGTATCACTCGGTTGTATTCAATTGTTTTATCATGCCAACTAGTGGTTGAGTCTGGATTTGTTTTTGGTCTTTTCTTTTAAATCTAACAGATTCCTCATCCTTGGAATCTTCCCAGGCACCAGACTGCACTCGGAAATCATTAATCAGTAGCTCCTGCGCACTGGTAGGTGGTGCCATCAGACTCTGCCCCATCTCCAGCAATAACATACAAGTGCATACTGGTTCCACCCATTGGCTCTTATATCAGTTAGACTTTTTGTGCCCTTCGTGGAACAGAAGCTCTTCTCTCAACTGCCTGCGTGTTTTTGTGCAGCTAAAAGTGAAGTGTCTACATGGCACACATCCCTATGTGCCATGCCTGCCCAGCACTGCATGAGGCCTAGGTAAGTCGCCCATAAAGCAGGGTGCCCTATACCTCATGCAAGGGCCTATCTGCATGAGCAGACGGGTTCCTATAATATCTAAGGCCATTCCTAGATAGTGCCCAGCAAATCCATGCTGAGTATATGGTCTGGAAACTGGTCATTGGGAGTTTACCAACACCATGATGGCTTTACTGAATTCTGGGATGTTTGGCATCAAACATCTCAGAATAATAAACCTGTACTGATTCCAGTGTCGTCGTCATCATCAAATAATTTATTTTCGATCACAGAGATCTTATAAAGTGCAAAGTGCCATACAATGTAAAAATAGTACAAACAAAGACGATATACAAAATACAATATACAGCAATGGTTAAAAACATTACAAAGTTAAAAATCGGTATCGATAAAATAGCCCCGGTTTTGATATACCAAAGATTAGGAAACTATGTAATACATTTGGAACGTTTGATCCATAATGTATGCCAGAAGCTGGCCAAACCAAAAACCACCACCCTGCATGTATCGGTGGCTAGGATTCTCATAGCCTCCAAGTAATGCCCAGGTCCTATCAATTCCAGTGTCAGATTTATTATTCTCTGCACTCAGGGGTCCCTTCTAGAGGGAACCATTGAACCATACCAGCCTCGGGTGGGTTTCTGACTGGTGACCACCAGCCTGCCACCACGAGACAAGTTTCTGGACCCCTGGGGTGGGTGCCTTCGCTCCCTGGGCCCAGAAACAAAGCCTTTCCTGGGCGGAGGTGTTCACACCTCCCCCAGGTTCGTAAGAGCCATCTGTGGCAGGGGAGTTTCAAAGGCCTTCCTGCCTTTACAAAGCGACCGCCAACCTCTCCTAGCAGGAGCAGGCCCCCTTCCTGTCTCACCCCTTTTCGGCGGGAAGACCGGCAGGAAAAGGTGGAACAGCCCATAAGGCAGCAAGGTCTTTGAAGCTCCCCTGCCACAGATGGCTTTTCCTGACCTGGGGAGGTGTGACCACCTCCCCCATGAAAGGCTTTGTTTCTGGGCTCAGGGAGTGAGGACTCCCACCCCAGGGGTCTGGAAACATGTCTCGTGGTGGCAGGCTGGTGTTTACCAGTCAGTAAACCCACCAGAGGCTGGTTGTTTTTCAGGGGGCATCTTTAAGATGCCCTCGGAATGCATTGTATAATAAATCCCACACTGGCATCAGTGCCATGTCGACTCTTCACTTTTTTCTGCACCAAAACACGCAGCTTGCAATGGCTGTGTGTGTGTGTGTTAAGGTACAGGACCTTTAAGGGTGGCACAATGTGTGCTGCAGCCCTTAGAGGCCTTCCCTGGTCACAGTGCCCTTGGTACACATGGTACCTTTTAAAAGGGACTTGCATGTGGCCAGAGAGGGGCCAAGTGGGGGTACAAAGTTACCGTTTTGGGAAAGAACACAGGCCCTGAGAACCTGATTGGCAGGGACCCAGGGCACAAAGTCAAAATACATCAGAAATATGGCAAAAAGTGGGGTGGGAGGGGGGGTGGTGGTGACTGCAGCAGAAACCCAGCTTCCTCTATCGACGCAAGCACAAGAAGGCCAAATGGGTCTTAACCTGATCCCATCTTCTCAGCCCCTGCGAGAAGTCATGCAGGCACTAAAAGGATCAGTCTACAGTAACTTGATTCCAGCTGATGTGCCCTAAATTCCCTGAGCTGTTAACTCTGCAGTAGGTAGAGTTGTTTATAGAGAGGATGCTGCAGTTATTTTGTGTTATCCGAGGTCCATCTGGTGTGCCATTGGGCCCTCGGGCTTCATTAGGGGTCTCCACCTGGAGTTGCACTAGCGTGGCCACCACTGGCACCAGCTGTCCCCGTTCAGCCTCTGCCTGGCCTGCTATCATCACCAGGCCGTAACTCTACAACTTTGCACCAGGCCTCGCTGATGGTGCTCTCCTCAGCACCCGGTCTTGGCTCCACTGTCGGATGTGGCATCAATTTCAGCAAGATCTCAGTTCATGTCGTGCTGTGAAATAAAGGAGATCGGAAGGTATTTTCAGTTTAGATTCCGACATAGTCCAATGAATTGAACAAGTTCCCCCAGCATAGATGACATTGAGGAGGTGGACAATTTATTTCTCCCTCATTATACTGATGCTGGCTTTTACCTCACCCTTCAGAATGTCAGTGGGTAAGATGCCTACCAGGAAAAAGATTTGAATCCTCCCTTGGGCCCCTTACTGAAGTGTGTCCTTTGTGGTAGTTATGCTAAGGTTTTGGATTTACAGTTGCACCTGGATGCCACGTGGCCCTGAGTCGTACTTGCAATGGCGAGGCTTTCCAAGGTGCCAATAGACTCAGTTACATCTTCCCCTGAACCCCTGCAGGTGCTGGGCTGTGCATCCACCCCTTTGCTGGAGGCTCTGCTGATTTTGGCATTTTCATTGCAGTCCAAACCAGACTTGCTTGTATTTTTAACACCTTGAGACCCTATCAGAGTCAAGCGCAGTACAGGGCCTTCCAAATTTTCCACATGTAGAGTATGATGAGGAAAGCACCTCCTTAGCCACAGTGGCTGGTAAAGCTGTAGAGTTATTTGAACTACAGATGCCAACTGGAGAAACTGTAGCTAATCTGCTTGCAAAGTTCTGCAACCTAGCCCTTTAACTTCAGAGCCTTTGCTACCTCTTAATGAAGCCCTGGAATAAACTCTATGGTGTAGTCAAAACTAAGCTCTGCGCTGCCAAGTCACCATATTGCTTGGCACATTAGGCCGGTTCTGGGTAATCTGGCCTTCTTGACACAATAACCAACACCGGATTATCTAGTAGTGTATGTACACTTCGGCCAGCAAGATGAACCCAGTTGTTTTCCCTTCTCTTTATTTTTTTTTTTTTAGAGAATCGAAGCGTGTTGATGCGCTTGGTGAGAGGGTGTTATTACTCCAGTATTGGAACTTTCATAGATTCACATGCTTGAATCATTCCCCATTATCGAGATGGGAGTCCCCGGTACTATTTAATAGTAGTAGAGAGATAACTATAAAGCAAGAAGGCCCAAGGCCTTTTACTTTTGTAGTCTTATAGTCGCTTTAAAAAGAGACCAAACTTATCTTCCAGCCAATCAGGGTGCAACACCCTTTAGAACACTTCTGAGAGAAGCTCCAGTGCCTCAGATTTTCTACCGCACGTTGTGCTAGGGAGTCTCCTCTGAGCTCTGCTCAGCTTTCTCTTCAGATACTACGCCTCAGTCCTTATTTCTGGACTACTGCAAACATTTTCACCTCTATTTTTCTCAGATAAAACACCATGTCTGACAAGGAGAAGAAAAGTCTCTTCAGACCCTGTAATTCTTGTGGCAAGAAAAGATTACATTCTGAAGACCCTCAACAGGATTGAATTTACTGTTTGTATCCGGTGCACTCCGCAAAAGACTAAGGTATGTCTTACCTTTTCTTCAAAAACTTTAAAGGACTGAGATGACCGGTTGCTGATATGGCTCCAGAAGCTCGAAACAAGAAAGGAGCTCATCTCAGATTCAGACAGTGAGAACTCCCGTTCTTCTGGGAGATCCCACAAAAGAGCGAGATCACCATCTTCTCGATCCTCCTCGCAGCAGCCAAGAAAGCCTCAAAGACCACCTGTGGGTCTTAGAAAGGGTGCAGCCCCTCCACATCACCTCATAGCTCCCCTAAAAGGGCTAAAAAGCATCTTCAGAGCCACCTTTGCCAACCCCTAAAGTCTCTTGTGAGTTCAAGAAGCCCTCAGCTTCTCACTCTGGCAGATCACCGACCACTCCTCTGACGAAAGCATCGTCGTCGGGACCCTCGAAGACTTATACGGCAGCATCGTCGACAAAGGTAACATAGGTCTCTTCGCTGTCTACATCATCCTCCGTCTCCACCATAGCATCATTCTTAGACTACCTCAGCCGCTAGACTGTCGTCGTTGAGCACCGCCTCGTCGTCCACAGCGCCAGCAAGGTTTCCTCCGTCGACACTAATCTCTGGGCCGATGATAGCTTCACTGCCAACACCTCCACCCACGGCTAAATCTTTGATGCCTTCGACAACCTAGTCGACGACAGTCGATGAAGGAAAAAAGGCTGGAATAAAGAAAATCACCACTGGTAATCCCGGAGCACACCTTTCCTAGCAAAGTGACACTTCTTATACCAACTCACCTTTTGGAACAGGAAAAGGGATTCTGATGATGAAGGTCCTTTTGGAGTGTCAAACAGTACCTCCCAGTTACATGTCAAATGCAAGAAGGATGAATATTATGATCAGGACTGTGATCAACAGTATTATGCCCCTCAGGAACAACCATTTCACGAGGACATAGTTTGTATGCCCAGTTCTTTGATCTCAGACTTACAATCTATGCTGTCGGATTACAGGAGGTTTCCACCACCTACTTCAACGGCTATCCATCCATCTACGCCTGCCAGGTCACCTCCAAGTTTACAAGTTTATTTTTATTCATGTTATGAAACTCAAAAAGAGGTCCACATAAAAACTCAAAATTATTTACATATAAATAAAAGCAAATTATGATTTACAATTTTAAATATGCAATAAATACAAACCATCACATTAAAAGATCAATTATAAAGAAAATCCAAGGTGCAAAAAAGCAGATTCAAAACTAGCAACAGTAAGAAGTAGTACCAATATGGTACCTAAAGTCTTTCGTGCCATCAAAGCATAGGTTAAGAACAGAATAACAATAGCATAAACAAATGTCCTTAATACAACTTTTTTTAAAATCCTTAAATTTAAAGATTCTGTTACAAAACATTTAATTTGGCGGTACATAAAGTGACTGTAAAAATGCCGAGACTGAAAGAATAGACAACCGCAAACATATCAGACTCATCCGTTTCCGCCGGCGCAATAGCAAAGCAGGGTAAATACATAAAACATGGTTTAAACCTTGAAGGCCATTTTTGCACAGATTACAGACCGCAGAAGTACCATACCATTTAGCTAGAGAAAAATTAAAGGTAGCATACCCTGCCTCAGGAGTAACCAAAAACGCTGCACTCCATGCGGCAGGTTCCAAGAAATATAAACCTGTGCTTTATTTATCAAACAAGAATCAATAGTTGTATGATAGCCCCTCTTTGAGATACAGGTCTCCCTTTTCATGCGAAAGCTCAGGGACCAAAAAGCTTGTTATAAGGTAGCTTTCAATTGCTGCGGTGAAGGAGGAAAGATCGAAGGAAGATCTAATTGCAGTAAATCTACCGCTGCAGCAAGATTCCTATAGATGAATGGATTTTCTTTTGAGCCATCTAGTATTTCTTTTCTTAGCCAGAACCTAAGTGTGCTATGATCGCTCTTTGTAAGACTCACGGCCCAATGTACTACTAGTGCAAGGCCCTACACAAAAGCACTTTTCAGCCTAAATTCTAACCTTAAAGCAGCCACAGACCAAGCTGGATTAACTGAAGCCAAACTTCTAAGGACCCCCCTTCTAATGTATTTTTGAAACCCCATTTCGAAACATCATTCAATTCAATGCCATATAATACGGAGACCAGAATTTTAGCACAATAGACCTCCAATAACGGTACAAAGTGCCTTTTCCCAGTGGCCCTGTAGAGAGACCCCAAACATTTAGCCTGAGAAATAGCTTTGGCCATATTTTCTATGTGGGCTTTTTCACTTAAATGTCCGCATACCATCTTCCCCAAAAATTTGTAAGTTTTACAACTTCCAAATTTTGACAACCCAGATGCCGTATACAAAATTGCCATACTTAAGCTTTTTCTTTCCATGGACACACAACTTTACTTTTAGATACATTGATCTTTAAATGATGAGCCCCTACAAATTATTGAAGAACCTGCAGGCTGCTATTTGGGGATTGTTTCATTTCATAGCAAGCTTTAAAAACGGGTATAAAAGTTTAATCCAGAGGGAGTCATTTTATTTTATAACAGTAATTGGAATTTCATCAGGACCCATCGCAGCCGAGGAACGCATTCCCCTAATTACAAGTTCTTTTTTTCAGATGGTGGGCCATACGAGGAAGAATATTCCCTTACTATGAACTTCTTTGACACTCATTTGCCATATAGAGAGACTGAATAAAGTTACCCCATCTCAATTCTTCAATGGCCACAGGGAAGGCTCTGGCTCTAGTTCCACAGCCCTCCGCAACCAATGCCCAGAAGGTCTTTGATTGGACTTTTAATACTGATTCTCTAAGCTTTATCCAATACCTATCCTCCTCCTCTTTTCTTAAGCCTTTTGCCAGCTCCTCCTTCTCTTTAATATCAGCACCCTAGTGTATCTTTCCGGAGCGTACTACAGATATTGCTCCCTGACAAGGCCATTTATTTAACGATTTAACAGGAGGGGGGACAGGGGATGCCTCTCAGATTTTCCACTGGATTCACTTTTTACTGCTTTAACTAACTGCTACATAAAAGTATTAAGATTTTCTATTTCTTTTCCAGCCCAACCAGGTAATTTATCTACGGTAGTCTCTAATGTGTCTCCGATGCCTGAGATTGCCCTATAATCCCAGTGTGTTGTCCCTGTTTTCCTATTAAACCTAAAAGACTGACCATCAAACTTCCAAGAATCAGTAGGCGAAGTATTAACATTTACGGAGAAGTTCTAGAGGTTATGATCACTAAGAGGGGAATCTATAACCTTTAGATCACCCAGTAAGAAAAAGGAAGCACAATCTACCACCACATAATCCAAGATCGACACTTCCCTAGGAGCTTTGTCTCTATGCTGCGGGGAAATCGGAAGGTAACCTCCTAGTCCCTATAACACCACCAGCTTTTTTTCAGCCGATCCATTAAAATTCTCCCTTTTAGTAGTTCTTATTTTCTGCAGAAAAATGGCTGGGGATATCCGCAAAGCTTCTTCTTTTTCATTCTCCTGCAACTGTTCTAGGGCAAAATTAGTTTTGCAGCGTGAATCCTTTTCTGGATTTACATGCTGTGCATCATTCCGCCATCTAGTGGTTGGGTCTGGAATAGTCTTTGTTTTCTTATTTTTTTTGTTTTGGGCATCGTCGACCACCATTTGGTGCCAGGTCCGTCCCCTGCGTTTCGTCAGACGGTGCCCCAGAGGTCATTGTGCGTAGTAGCCATCTTCAGATTCTTTTTCCGCCGTTGGGTCTTGAAGCAAAATGGGACGCTCCGGAAAATTGCTGAAAAAACTCGCAACCAGAGAACATAACTGACCTCTGGATTCGACGTCTTCAATACCGAGCACCTCCACTACGCGCCTACGCATGGTTCGACAAATGGCGAGATAGGGGCCATGGAAAATACCCCCTTCAAATTCTGCCCCAATTGCCACCACAAATTCGCCCAACGCGATCCACACGACGTGGGCAACCTCTGTCTGCCCAAGGATCACAAAGACATGGATTGTGAGGCCCGCGCGGTGTTCCTGTCGAAGACTCTTAGGGCATGCCGAAAGCAGAGAGAGGGCCATTACGCAACAATGTCCCATGGGCAGAAGAGACCTTCCTTGAAAGATTTAGGTCTCTCAAGCGACGATGAGGACCAAGGGGTCCCAGCAGAGTCGACGCATGAAGGATCGGACATCGAAATTCTCGAGCGAGGCGCCGAGAAAAATCGCACCCGGCCCGTCAGAACTGAAGGGCCACGATAAAAAGGCACAGCCTAAGGCAGCCCTGACGCCGAATGAAAACGCATTCAAAGGTCAGCCACGATCCAAAGAACCCCACGGAACCTTGCTGAGGGACTCCGATGAGGGAAGATTGCTGAAGGTGCCGAAGCAGAGGGTCGAGCACGAACCCGCAAAGGGAACTAAGCCACCCTCGAAGAAGGAGCCCACCACTCCAAAGAAGAGGAAATCTCCGGTCACCCACGCCGAGATAGCCCTCGAGGTCAAAAGGAAGAAAAACACCTCAAGACAAATGGCAACACTCCTCCAAAAGAAGGAGTTGGACGAATCGCTCAAGGGATTCCGTATCCCCGCAGTTCCCACCGTCCACACCGAAAATGTTGATGCCAAAGGTACCGAGGATGCCCAAGAGGAAGAAGAAATCCTCGATTCGCCTCCAACCCTAGAACCACGCGTCGAGGACGTCGAAGAGTACATCGACGCCCCAGAGGAAGAAGAAGCCTCTGAGACTTTCGAGGATCAATGGAACGACCTAGACACGGAAAGCCCAGAGGAGGAGATATGCTGCTATCCCTTGAAGTCTTCCCCTCCAGATGACATCGCCTTCTATAACGGCCTCGTGAAAAGAGCAGCTGACGCTTTCGGGGTCGCCCTCGAAGAAGAGAAAGAGGAAACATGCGTCCTGTTGGAGACATTAGCCCCTGCCAAGAAGGGCACACAGTATCTTCCGATGCTACCAAGCATCCTGGACCAAGGCAAGGAAGCCTTCAAGGAGCCAGCCTCAGCCAAAGGAGTGACACCAAGGGTTGAGAAGAAGTATAAACCCTTCTCCAAACACCCTAAGTATATACAGGGAAATACTGTGCCAGACTCCATCATTGTCACCACAGCAAGGAAGAGGGGCAACGCCCTCTCCAACACTGGTCCACCTCCAGAGAAGGAGAGCAAAAGAATGGACATGGTGGGCAGAAAAATGGAGGAGGCAGCAACGCAATGGTGCATTGCAAACTCAAACGCCCTATTAAACAGGTATGGTCACCAGCAATGGGATTACATCGAGGAGCTCATCAACAAGCTCCCAGAAGAAGACAGGAAAAAGTGCAAAATCCATTGTCCAGGAAGGCAAAAATCTAGCAAATGCATGCCTTAAGTCAGCATGTGACGCAGCCGACACGGCCAGAAGACAAATGTGCACAGGTACCACACAAAGGGGACATGCCCGGCTAAGAATATCCGACTTTAAGCAGGAGGTGCAGACCTCCATCATTAACAGACCATTCACAGGGGACACCCTGTTCAGGAAAGAAGTCGACAAATCCCTCCAACAAATAAAAAATGACAACGAAACTGCAGGAGCTATGGGAGCCCTGCAACAGAGAGGAGCTTTCAAAGAGGAGGGTTTAACGTAAGGAAACCCACAAGAAGAGGAGCCTTTGCGCAAGGACAACAAATGCCTCACCCACTACAGGGCCAGGGAAGTGGTCCACAGTCAAGTCAACAGACCGGATATCAAAGCTGGCAACACCCAAAGCAGTCCTTTCGAGGAAGGGGAAGCGGCAGAGGCCAGCCCTCCAGAGGAAGAGGAGCTGGATCAAATTGTCTCGTGCACACAAAAGGACCCACACACACCACCAGTGGGGGCATGATGGCACAATACCTGTGACAATGGCAAGATATCACTACAGACAATTGGAAATTAAATTTGATAAAATACGGGTATTGCATAGAACTGACAGACACCACCAGCAAACCCTTCAAAAATAAAGTACCTCAAGTCAGAGCTCACACAGTTGAGATCAGAAATCAAGGAGCTTCTTCGAAAGCAAGCGATAGAAACTGTACCAAAGGAAGGCCTTTTCAAGGGAAACTACTCGCCATATTTCTTAGTTCCCAAGAAAGACCTTACACCGAGGCCTATCCTAGACCTTAGGTTCATAAACAAGTTCATTCTGACGCAACATTTCAAAATTACTACACTTCAAGAAATAATACCGCAAATTCAAAAAGGAGATTACATGGCAACAATAGACCTCAAAGACGCCTATTTGCACATCCCCATGAACAAAAGCCACAGAAAGTATCTCAGATTCCTACATGAACACACTACCACTTCAAATTACTACTACCTTTCGGAATAAAATCAGCACCACGTGTCTTCACCAAGTGCCTAGCCGCAGTTGCAGCACACCTCCGAAAAGAGGGAATAATGTCTACCCTTATCTAGACGACTGGCTTATAAAAGCAAATCCAAAACAAAAATGTCGCAGCCACGTTTAAACGGTAATTCTCACACTCCAGAAACTAGGATTCTCAATAAATCACAAGAAGTCATCCACAAAGCCAGAACAAGAAAAAACCTTCTTAGGTGCAAGACTCAACTCAGAACTCGCACAAGCTTATCCAACGCAAAACACGATACAAGCCATCGGACAGGAAACTTCACTTTACCAGAGGGGTCAATCGCTGACAGTGAGGAGTCATGAAACTCATGGACATGATGGCATCATGCATCCCACTCATTCCTCATGCCCGCCTCCATATGCGACCCTTCCAAGAACGTCTTTCCAACAATTGGTCACAGGGAGTTGGGAGGATCTAGTGGTTGTTGCGCAGAAGCTGCAAGCAGAAATTAAATGGTGGGCATCCAGGAACATAACACTAGACAGACCTTTCAAAAGCCCAACACCCTCCGCAACAATCCCAACAGATGCATCCCACAACTGGTGGGGAGTGCACCTCGGCCAACTGAAAATACGAGGCCAGTGGAACGACCTCGACTCCATAAAACACATCAATTACCTGGAGATGAAAACATTCCTCCTAGCACTGAAGGCGTTCCAGAAACGCATTCGCATAAAGACGTTCTTGATTCAAACAGACAACACCACCACAATGTTCTACCTCAACAAACAGGGAGGTACGAAGTCATTCCCACTCAGCAAGCTAGCACAACAGATCTGTAGATGGGCAATTTCACAAGGAATCAATCTGCAAACAATACATCTACCAGGAATATACAACACAACAGCAGATCAACTGAGCAGGCAGAACAGCTGCTCCCACGAGTGGGAATTGAAACACAAGACAATACAATATAATACATCTTCAAACTCTGGGAGATCCCAAAGATGGACCATTTTGCGACAATACAGAACAAGAAAGGCCAGATCTTTGCCTCCGGTTTTCATCACCACCTGTCAAAAGGGAATGCCCTGTCGCTAGATTGGTCCGGGACATCTGCATAAGCTTTTCCATCAATACTCCTAATCCAAAGAGTCCTAGAAAAAGCAAGACAACCAGGGACAAACCTAATTCTCATTGCTCCACAATGGGCCAGACAAACATGGTACTCAAGCCTGCTAGAACTGTCCAAGGGACAAATAATCCGACTCAAAGCGGACAAGGACCTACTAACAATGCAACAGGGCCAAATCTTCCACCCGGAGCCAGCGACGCTACGCTTAGTGGCCTGGCACCTGAATAGGTAGAGTTTGGCCACCTAAACTTGCCTCAGCGAACAATGGAAATTCTAAGAGACGGCAAGAAAACAAACCACAAGGCAATTCTATGCTGCAAAATGGAAGTGGTATACCACTTGGTGCAGAACAAACAACCTGATTGACTCCATCTCCACACAAGAAACGGTGATCATATACCTAACACAGCAAAACCAAAGGGGATGATGGACGGAGTGTTGAACATTGCAAGCACTCACCCCCAGTCAACTGATCTGGGTTTAATCCATCATCATTCTTTAGCTCACTCCGCCACCCCAGTTCAGACATGGCCATATGCAAATCAGTCTGACCCTGTGCCTCATGGGAACAGTCCAGCCCGAACTGCCAAGCCATGTCTTCCCTGGACCGGAAACAAGCATCCTGGGACCGGTTTCTGGCTTACAGCCGTCATCAGCCAGGCTATCTTGAATCCAGTGGCAAAGTGAGCAAGGGACCCACGTCTGGGCATACCCTGCCAACTTAGGGCGAACATAGCAAAACCAAAGGGGATGATGGACGGAGTGTTGAACATTGCAAGCACTCACCCCCAGTCAACTGATCTGGGTTTAATCCATCATCATTCTTTAGCTCACTCCGCCACCCCAGTTCAGACATGGCCATATGCAAATCAGTCTGACCCTGTGCCTCATGGGAACAGTCCAGCCCGAACTGCCAAGCCATGTCTTCCCTGGACCGGAAACAAGCATCCTGGGACCGGTTTCTGGCTTACAGCCGTCATCAGCCAGGCTATCTTGAATCCAGTGGCAAAGTGAGCAAGGGACCCACGTCTGGGCATGTTTCTGGACCCCTGGGTCGAGAGCCTGCTGCTCTTGGGGGCCTGAAACAATGCACATCCTGGGGCGAGGTGCCCTTTGGTTTTGCTTTGTTCGCCCTAAGTTGGCTACCTCTCTCTCTCCCTCTCTCTCTCTCTCTACCTCTCTCTCTCTCTCTACCTCTCTCTCTCCCTCTACCTCTCTCTCTCCCTCTCTCTCTCCCTCTCTCCCTCTCTCTCTCTCTCTCTCTCTACCTCTCTCTCTCTACCTCTCTACTTCTCTACCTCTCCCTCTCTCCACCTCTCCACCTCTCCACCTCTCCACCTCTCCACCTCTCCACCTCTCCACCTCTCTACCTCTCTACCTCTCCACCTCTCTACCTCTCCACCTCTCCACCTCTCTCCCTCTCCACCTCTCTACCTCTCCACCTCTCTACCTCTCTACCTCTCCACCTCTCTCCACCTCTCTCTCTCTCCCCACCTCTCTCTCTCTCCACCTCTCTCTCTCCCCACCTCTCTCTCTCCCCACCTCTCTCTCTCCCACCTCTCTCTCTCCCCACCTCTCTCTCCCCACCTCTCTCTCTCCCCACCTCTCTCTCTCCCCACCTCTCTCTCTCCCCACCTCTCTCTCTCCCCACCTCTCTCTCTCCACCTCTCTCTCTCCCCACCTCTCTCCACCCCTCTCTCTCCACCCCTCTCTCTCCACCCCTCTCTCTCCACCCTCTCTCTCCATCTCTCTCCCCCCCCACTAGATGGCGGAATGATGCACAGCATGTGAATCCAGAACACTCTTCAAGCTGCAAAACTACTCCTACTGGTAAGTAACCATTTCGAGATTTTGCTATTCAAATCCTGTAGGAAGCTGGCTCTGCATATACTATACCAAAGTGAGGTATAGTGTGCAGAGTCCAGTGGAACCCAAAAGGTATGCAGAGGTAAAGTACATAGCACCTCACTCTTTATTTGTGGTAGTGTGGTCGAGCAGTAAGGCTTTATCAGAGGACAGTGTTAAGCATTTGTTGAACACACTCGGTAAGCAAATGAATTCACACACTCAGACTGACCTTCAGACCAATTATATTTGTATAGAAAATATTCTTTTAGTTATTTTATTTTCTACAACCAAGCAAGCCTGGCACAGGTAAGCAATAAATACTTTACAGTAGTAATGCAGTTTGTAAATAGTTTGAATTGTAAATGTACTTTGATTTGATTACAGTAGTGTTACTGATAATGCAATGCTTTTCAAAATACAGTACATATACTTTGTATAGGATTTTTAGTAAAATTACAGGTAAGTTACTTTTGAGATTACTTTTCTTACACAGTGCAGTATACCTGGATACTACACTGGGACATTTCCTGTAAACAGGTAAGTAAAATCGTTTTTGTTAGTACAATTTTAAAGAATTTCTTTAGGTTTTCCAACTCCACACTTAGAAACTTTTCCAAGAAAAGCAGTCAGTGTTATCCTATGGAGAAAAATAGTGTTATCGGTTTTAAGGTAAGTAGTTGGTAGTGGGAGTTGAGGTTCTGAGGGTAGACTCAGGGGTCCCCCAGGGTCAAGAATGCACTCTCGTTACACCCTCAGCGGCACTAGGGTGGCCGGGTGCAGACTGCTGAGCCCCAATGGGGGATAGGGGGCCTCAGGGCAAATTGGGAAACAAAGTAGCACCAAAGGTGCACCTTCAGCGACACTAGGGCGGCCGGGTGCAGGGTGCTGTTTCGACGTCGGGCGCCTTGTTTGCAATGGAGAACCTCCGGTTTGCCAAGGCCCTGCAGGCTTGGGGGCGAAGGTCTTCTGGGTGCGACCACTACTTTGAAAGGTGAGTTGGTTAGGCACCGTCGGTTGGGCCACTCAAGGCCGTGGGGCGTCTGGTGCAGGGGTGCCTTTTAGGGTCGGATTTTCTTACCAGCTCCTTGTCGCGGTTGGGGGGGATCTTCCGGATTTAGGCTGCAGGCATCGGCTGGAGGTAGGTCAGGGGTCACCTGATCTCGGTTAGGATCGCCGGGGAGACCACCACGTGGTGTTTGCCGACTCGAGCTCGGGCCGTGGACGGCGGGTGCAGAGAGGGGCGGATTCGCAGTGTCCGGCCGAAGTCGGAGGTTGCAGATGAACAAATCCGGTGTTCACTGTAGACAGTCTTTGTGGTTGAAGGCAGGCAGATCCTCCGGGGTTTTCGAGGTTTCTGGCTGCAGGACACACCGGGATTTCGCAGGAGCAGGTTCGAGGTGGAGACAGGCGGGTAGGGCTGGGGCCAAGTCAGTAGGCGTCTACCTCTTGTTAGCTTCGGCACGGCTGTTTGCTCCTTCTTCTTTTCTTGTAGTTTCTTCTGGTCTCAAGAAGCAAGGTTCAGGGGTGCCCCTAAATACTAGATTTAGGGGTGTTACAGGTAGGTAAAAGGTTGGGACCAATGGGTCCCTTCCCTGGGGTGGGTACACCCCTATTATGCCACCCTCCAGTGGGAGGGTGGCATAAGCCTTACCCTGGTTGGCTAGGTCCCCCCCCCATCTGCAAGATGGCGGGGACTGATTGCTTCACCTCGCCTCCCCCACCTGAGGGGTGGAGTTGGCAGAGGTGGACACACCTCCCTTCCTCACTTGTTTTTCCGCCGGTTCTCCCGCCCAAAGTGGGGGTCAGAACCAGTGGGGACCAGTTGCTGAAAGCAGCAAGTGGCCTGGGGAAGCTCACAAAGGCGGCAAGCCTTTGAAGCTTCCCCTTCGTAAACCCGGTAAGTACTTTGTTGTGGGAGTTGGCATTCTGGGATTAGACTCAGGGGTCCCCCAGGGTCAAGGATGCACTCTTGTTACACCCTCAGCGGCACTAGGATGGCCGGGTGCAAAGTGCTGAGGCCCAATGTTATCCAATGGGGGATAGGGGCCTCCAGTTGGTAGCTGCTGACGAGCAGGCCACTGGGTTGTGGGAACAAAGCTCCTGGACTTCAGCTCAGGGCAAATGGGGGTTTAGGCCAGCACAAAAGATGCACCCTCAGTGGCACTGGGGCGACTGGTGTAAGAAACTGGCTCTATATATACAGCACCAAAGTGAGGTACAGTGTGTATAGAGTCCAAGGGTCTCCAGAGGTTTGGCAGAGGTTAAAGTTAGATAGAACCTTACTCTCTAAAGTGGTAGCTTGGTCGAGCAGTAAGGCAGTATCCGAGGACAGTGTAAAGCATTTGATGTACACACTCAGTCAGCAAATGAATCCACACACTCAAGAACTGAACTCTAGGCCAATTATTTTGTTTAAAAAATATACTGTTTTATTTCTAGAACCAAGCAAGCCTGGCACAGGTAAGCATAAAAATACTTTTCAGTAGTAAATTACTTGTATGAACACAGTTCAAAATTGCAGTGTAACTTGTACTGGTTTTGGTTACAGTTTTAAGTAAGCAGTTTGCAACACATTGCAGGTATAGTACATTCAATTGAATGGGCTTTTTAAGTAAAATGCAGTTAATTACTTTTCAGATTACTTCTGCTAACGCAGGACTGGATCCTAGATTCAGCCCTGGGACATTTCCTGAAAACAGGTGAGTAAATGCGTTTTGGTTAAAGGTACGATTTTTAAAGAATATTATTGCATTTCAAAAGTTGGCACTTAGAAACTTTTTCACATAGAATCACCAGTGTTATTCTATGGGAGGAAATTCACTTAGCAGGTAAGTTGTTATCGATACTTTTTCTTACTCCGTGCTGGATCCTGGATTCAGCACTGGGACATTTCCTGAAAACAGTTGAGAAAATGCGTTTTTGTTATTCGGCTGATTTTTAAGGAATATTTGTAGTTTTCAAAAGTCGACACAAACTTTTTGAGAGAAAAAGTGTCCATGTTATCCCTATGAGGAAAAATGAGTTATCGGTTTCAAGGTAAGTAATCGGTCTTTTGAATTAGGGTTCTGGGGTTAGACTCAGGGGTCTCCCAGGGTCAGTGATGCACTGTTGTTGCACCCTCAGCGGCACTAGGGCGGCCGGGTGCAGGGTGCTGCTTTGAGGTCGGGTGCCCTGTTGATTTCAATGGAGATTCTCTGGGACAAAGAAACACTGCAGGCTCGGGACGAGGATCTTCCAGGAGCTACCACCACTTCGAGGGGTACGTTGGGATGTAGAGGGTTGTTTGGGCACCGTTGGTTTGGGCACACAAGGCCGTGGGGCGTCGGGTGCAGGGGTGCCTTGGGACGTCGGATTTTCTTACCCGCTCTGGTCGCGGTAGGGGGGTCCTCTGGATTGAGGCTGCAGGCGTCGTCAGAGGGCTTGAGGTAGGTCAGGGGTAGCCGGATCTCGGGTCAGGATCGCCGGGGGACCTCCTCTGGGTATTTGCCCACTCGAGCTCGGGCCGGATTCGGCGGGTGCAGAGTGTGCGGGATTCGCGGTTCCTGGCTAGCACCAGAAGCTGCAGTTGAAACATGTCCGGTGTTCACAGGAGAAACAGCTTGGAAAGTGAAGGCAGGCAGGTCCTCCGGGGTTTTTGAGGTTGCTGGCCGCTGGACATGCCGGTGTTTTGCAGGAGCAGGTTCGAGGGGAGACAGGCCTGTGGGGCTGGTGCCAAGTCAGTGGGCGTCGTCCTCTTGTTAGCTCTGCACGGCTTCTCGTCCTTCTTCTTCCTTTTCTTGTTGTTGCTGGATCTGAGGAAGGAAGGTTCAGGGTGCTCCTAAATACTGAATTTAGGGGCGTTACAGGTAGGTAAAGGGCAGGGACCAATAGGTCCCTTCCTTGGGGTGGGTACACCCCTATTCTGCCACTCTCCAGTGGGAGGGGGCAGGAGCCTATCCTTGGTTGGCTGGGTCCCCCCATCCTCAAGATGGCGGGGACTCAAGGTTGTGCTTCACCTCGCCTCCTCCACCTTAGGGGTGGAGTTGGCAGAGGTGGGCACACCTCTCTTCCTCACTTTGTTTTTCCCGCCGGGTCTCCCGCCCAAAGTGGGGGGTAGAACCAGTTGCTGAGTACAGCAAGTGGTCTGGAGAGGCTCACAAAGGCGGTATGCCTTTGAAGCTTCTCCTTCGTGAACCCTGCCCATCCTGGGGGAGGAGGCTTGGCACCTCGTCCCAGGATGTGCATTGTTTCAGGCCCCCGAGAGCGGCAAGCTCTCGACCCAGGGGTTCAGAAACCTGTCTGGTGGTGACAGCCTCGGCAGCCACTCAGTCAGGTCACTGGGAGTTGGTCGAGTTTCAGGGGCATCGCTAAGATGCCCTCTGTCGTGCATTTTACATTAAATCCTACACTGGCATCAGTGTGGGTTTAATGTGCTGAGAAGTTTGATACCAAACTTCTCAGTCTTCAGTGCAGCCATTATTGTATTGTAATTGCATTTGTATAGCGCTTACTACCCCTGACGAGGCGTCGAAGCGCTTTTCGGCGAGTAGCACGCTACTCCGGGACCCATAGAGGATTAGTGTTGAATTAGTATAGTGAAACATGCAAGTAAATTTTAAGTGGTGGATAGGTTAGTCAGTTATTTGGATTCGGAAGGATAGAAGAGGAAAGAAGGTTTGTATTTATATAGCGCTTCTAACCCCTGATGGGGTGTTGCATCGCTTTTTTTGGGCGAGTAGCACGCTACTCCGGAAACCCATAAAGGATTAGTGGTGAATTAGTATGGTGAAATATGAAAGTAATTTGAGTGGTGGATATTAGTCAGTTATTTGGAGTGAGAAGGATAGCGGAGGGATAGAAGGGAAAGAAAGGTTTGCATTCATATAGCGCCTGTTACCCCTGATGGGGTGTTGAAGCGCTTTTCTGGCGAGTAGCAGGCTACTCCGGAACCCATTAAGGATTAGTGTTGAAAATTAGTATAGTGAAATATGAAATAATTTGAGTGGTGGATATGTTAGTCAGTTATTTGGATTGAGAAGGGTAAGGGAGGGGTAAAAAGGAAAAAAGGTTTGCATTTATATAGCGCTTGTAACCCTGATGAGGTGTTGAAACGCTTTGTTGGCGAGTAGCACGCTACTCTGGAACCCATAAAGGATTAGTGGTGAATTAGTATAGTGGAATATGGAATTAGAGAAGTGAACATGCTAGTCTGTTATTTTGATTGAAAAGGATAGTGGAGGGATAGAAGAGTGAAGGATTTCTTTTTTTAGGTCATAGCAGTAGGAGGAGGCTTTTGGATGAGTAAAAAGTGTTTTTGGAGGGGAAGAGTCAAAGGGAAGAGTTTAGAAAGGTTTGTTTTGGGGGATCGGTACAGTAAAGGAGGTGTCAGAAGATGCAAGGAGGGGTAGAGTAGGAGAGAGTCAAGAAAGGGTTATTTTGGGGGACATAGTAGTGGTATGGCGTTTGTTATGGTGCTGTGGAGTTCGTGATGACAAGCTCCCAGCACCATATACTCTTAATGGCAGCACTGCACTTACAGTGCCCAGGAATGGACCTGGGTACTGTAGGGGTACAGGGCTCGTGCACCTGTACCCTCACCACTGGCATAGGGCACCCAGCTAGCGGGGTGACTGATCTATGCCAGGGCAGTGGAGTTGTAGTCATGGCACACAGATGTGTGCCATGTCGACTCTTCACTTTGTTCTGCACCAAGACACGCAGCCTGCAAAGGCAGTGTGTGTGTGTCAGGGTACAGGGCCTCTAAGGGTGGCACAATAAGTGCTGCAGCCCTTAGAGGCCTTCTCTGGTCACAGTGCCCTGGGTACCTGTGGTACCATTTACCAGGGGCCTACCTGTGGCCAGAGATGCCAATTGGGTTTAGGCTTCAATGCAGTTTTAGGGAAGGAACACAGGCCCTGGGTACCTGATTGGCAGGAGCCCAGGGCACACTCAGTCAAAGCACATCAGCAATTCAGCAAAAAGTGGGGGCATACCATGCAAGAAAGAGGGCACTTTCTCACAGCTGGGTGCAGAGTGCTGTTTTGCCGTCGGAAGCCCTGTACCTTTCAATTGGGAGTCTCCGGTTTGCAAAAGCACTGCAGGCTTGGGAACGAAGGTCTTCTGGGTGCGACCACCACTTGGAGAGGTAAGTTGGGATGTTGGGGGTTGGTTAGGCACCGTCGTTTATGCCACCCAAGGCCGTGGGGCGTCTGGTGCAGGGGTGTCTTTTATGGTCTGATCTTCTTACCAGCTCCTGGTCGCTGTTGGGGGGGTGGGGGGGGGGGGGGCAAATCTTCAGGTTTGAGGCTGCAGGCGTCTGCTTGCGGCAGGTCAGGGGGCGCCAAATTTCTGGTCAGGATCGCTAGAGAGACGACCTCTTGGTGTTTGGGCACTCGAACTCGGGCTGTGGGTGCCTGGTGCAGAGTGGTGCAAACTCGCGGATCCTTGCGGAGCTGGTGTCTGGTGTTTGAACAAATTCGGTGTTCACGGGAGACAGGGTTTTTGGGATTGAAGGCAGGCAGGTCCTCAGGGTTTCTCGAGGTTGCTGGCTGCAGGACACACCGGGATTTTGCTGGAGCAGGTTCGACGTGGGGACAGGCCGGTAGGGCTGGGGCCAAGTCAGTGGGCGTCGTCCTCTTGTTAGCTTCGGCACGGCTGTTCGGTCCTTCTTCTTTTCTTCTTCTGGTTTCTTGTCTGAGGAAGCAAGGTTCAGGGGTGCCCCTAAATACTAGATTTAGGGGCGTTACAGGTAGGTAAAAGGGTTGGGACCAATGGGTCCCTTCCCTGGGGTGGGTACACCCCCTATTATGCCACCCTCCAGTGGGAGGGGGGCATAAGCCTTTCCCATCTGCAAGATGGCGGGGACTGAGAGTTTGCTTCACCTCGCCTCCCCCACCCGGGGTGGAGTTGGCAGAGGTGGGCACACCTCTCTTCTTCACTTGTTTTTCCCGCTGGTTCTCCCGCCCTAAGTGGGGGTCAGAACCAGTGGGGACCAGTTGCTGAAAGCAGCTAGTGGCCTGGGGAAGCTCACAAAGGCGGCAAGCCTTTGAAGCTTCCCCTTCGTGGACCCTGCCCATCCTGGGGGCGGAGGCTTGGCACCTCGTCCCAGGATGTGCATTGTTTCAGGCCCCCGAGAGCAGCAGGCTCTCGACCGAGGGGTCCAGAAACATGTCTGGTGGTGGCAGCTGAAAGCAGCCACTCAGCCTGGACACTAGTGGTAGGCTGTTTTTCAGGGGCATCTCGAAGATGCCCTCTGTGTGCATTTTCATTAAATCCCACACTGGCATCAGTGTGGGTCTAATGTGCTGAGAAGTTTGATACCAAACTTCTCAGTTTTCAGTGTAGCCATTATGGTGCTGTGGAGTTCGTAATGACAAACTCCCAGCACCATATATTCTTAATGGCAGCACTGCACTTACAATGTCTAAGAATGGACTTAGACACTGTAGGGGTACAGGACTCATGCACCTGTACCCTCACCACTAGTATAGAGCACCCAGCTAGAGGGGTGACTGATCTATGCCAGGGCAGTGGGTTGTGGGCATGGCCCACAGAGATGTGTGCTATGTCGACACTTCACTTTGTTCTGCACCAAAACACGCAGCCTGCAAAGGCAGTGTGGGAGTGTCAGGGTACACGGACCTCTAAGGGTTGCACAATAAGGGCTGCAGCCCTTAGAGGCCTTCCCTGGCCACAGAGCCCTTGGTACCTGTGGTACCATTTACAAGGGGCTGACTTGTGGCCAGAGTGCCAATTGGTTTTGTTTTCAATGCAGTTTTAGGGAAAGAACATAGGCCCTGGGTACCTGTTTGGCAGGAGCCCAGGGCACACTCAGTCAAAGTACATCAGCAGTTTAGCAAAAAGTGGGGGCAACCATGCAAAAGAGGGCACTTTCTTACAGTAGTGTTTAGCATTTGTTGTACACACTCCATCAGCAAATGATGTCACACACTCAAAGACTGAACTCAGACCAATTTGATTTGTATAAAAATATTATTTAGTTATTTATTTTCTAGGACCAAGCATGCCAGGTACAGGTTAAGTGTAAATGGTACTTTTCAAGGCACGTTAAACAATACAAGCAAGCTGAATGAAAATGTCTTTGTTACAGGTTTGTAAATCGTTTCAATACAGTGGAAATTAGTGTTAGATTTCTTTTGATTACTTTTCAGATTATTTTTTCTACTCAGTGTGATATGCCTAGATATCACACTGGAACATTCCTAGAGAAAAGGTAAGTAAAGCAGTTTTTAGATCTTTGCAGTTTTTCAAGTTCTCATACAAAACCAACTCCACACTTAGAACAATTTTCAAGGAAAACCAGTCAATGTATTCCTATGGAGAAAATGTGGTTATCGGTTAACAGGTAAGTACTTGGATTTGGGAGTTGGTATTCTGGGGCAAAAACCAGGGTTCACCCAGGGTCAGGTATGCACACTCAAAGCACCTGCTGAGGCTCAATGTTATCCAATGGGGGATAGGGTGCCTCCGGTTGGTGACTGCTCATGAGCAGGCCACAAGGTTGTGGGAGCAGAGCTCCTGGTGTTAGGCTCAGGGCAAAGGGGGATCTGAGTTAGCACCCAAGGTGCACCCGTAGCGGTGCAGGGGCGCAGGGTGCTCTTTTGGCGTCTCGTGCCCTGTTTTCAATGGGAACTGCCAGTTTTGGATCTTGGCTGCATGCTCGGTCCAGGAAGACTTCCGGGAGGAACTAACAGCTGGGCAGGTAGGTTGGAGGGCTCGGGACGTAGGTGCACCTTGGTTCTTTCCTCCAGGGCGCAGGGCAGCTGGATGCAGGGGTGTCTTTTGAGGTCAGATTTCACCTTACCGGGCCACTCGCGGTTGGGGGGAGGGGTCTCAGTGCAGAGGCTGCAGGTGACGTCGGGGAGTCCTGGAGGCGTCAACCCACAGTGGACTCGGACTCTGGAGTGCTGGGGAACCTCGCTAGGACCGGTGGCCCTCCCGGATTCGGGCCGTAGGCGTCTGGTGCAGTGGTGGTTCCAGGCGTCTGATTCCTTTGTTTTCAGCAGGCTCAGAGTCTGTCTTGGGAGTTTCTTTTAAACAGAGCTGCTGTTGACAGGAGATCTGGTCTTTCCTGAAGGCAGGCATTCCTCCCAGGGTTCTGGAGGTTGCTGACTGCAGGACACGGCGACTTTGGCTCAGTATCTCTGGAAACTGCAGACGGGCCGGTAGGGCTGGGGCCGAGTCAGTTGTTCTCTGCAGTCTCCTCTGCTGGGCGTCTTCTTTCGTCTTTCTTCGTAAGTTGCAGGAATCTGTTTTCTTGGTTCAGGGCTGCCCCTTAAATACTGTATTTTGGGGGCGTTTTAGGGGTCTCGAGGTCAGTAGCCAAGTGAGGAAGGGATGTGTGCCCACCTATGCCAACCCCACCCCTCAGGTGGGGGAGGCGAGGTGAAGCACAACTCTCAGTCCCCGCCATCTTGCAGATGGGGGGACCCAGCTAACCAGAGTGTGGCTTATGCCCCCTTCCCACTGGAGGGTATCATAATAGGGGGTGTACCCACCCTAAGGAAGGAACCCATTGATCCCAACCTGTACCTACCTGAAATGTCCCTAAATCTAATATTTAGGGGCAACCCTGAATCTTGCCTCCTCAGACAAGGAGAGAAGGACTGAAGAGGAGGAGGACACCAACTGACTTCGCCCCAGCCCTACCTACCGGCCTGTCCCGATCTCGACGGACTACTGCCAAATCCCAGTGTGTCCAGAACCCGGAGGACCTTCCCTGCCTTCCCAAACCAGACTTCGTCTCCAGTGAGCCCCAGATTTGCTCACCAACAGACTCTGGCTCCAGCCAAATCCTCGAGTCTGCACCATGCTGCACCTGACACTCATGGCCCGAGTTCAAGTGGCCCAACACCACGAGGAGTTCTCCGGCGATCCTGACCTGGGATCTGGTGATCCCTGACCTACCTCAAGTCTCCTGACGACGCCTGCAGCCCCTTTCTGGAGGATCTCCCGACCGGAGCTTGTAAGGAAAACCCGATGCCATGAGACACCCCTGCACCCATCGCCCCATGGTATTGGGTTGCCCAACCGACGGTGTCCCTGCATCCCATGACATCCCAGCTTACCTCTCCAACTGGTGGTCGCCTCCAGAAGAACTTTGTTCAATGCCTGCAGTGTTTGTTGAAACCAGAGAATCCCCTTTGAAAAAAACAGGGCACCCTACGCCAAAGCAGCACCCTGCACCTGGCCGCCCCTGTGCCGCTGTGGGTGCCCTTTGTGTGCTAATTTGAACCCCCCTTTGCCCTGAGCTTAACCCCAGGAGCTTTGCTCCCTCAACCTTGTGGCCTGCTCGTGAGCAGCCACCAACCAGAGGCCCCCTATCCCCATTGGAAAACATTGTGCCTCAGCACTTTGCACCCGGCCGCCCTAGTGCAGCTGAGGGTGCTCTTGCAGTGCATCCTTGACCCTGGTGGAACCCTGGTTCTAACCCCCGAAACCAAACTGTCAAAACCAAGTACTTACCTGTAAATCGATAACTTCATTTCCTCACATAGGATTGCACTGACTACTTTTCTGTGAAAAAAGTTCTAAGTGTGGAGTTGGAAATTCTATGAAAAGTCATACAAGTGTGTTTTGATAACAAATTGCATTACTTATCTTTATCCAGGAAATGTCCCTGTGTGGTATCTAGGTATACCACACTGAGTAAGAAAAGCAATCTGAAAAGTAATCCAACAAACTACTCGCAAAGTAATTACAAAGTAACTCTATAGTAATTTCAACTGTTTATGAACATGACTTGCCTGTAACCAAAACAATTGCATTCAACTGCATTTCAACTGCATTATTCTTGCAAAGTACTATTACACTTACCTGTGCCAGGCTTGCTTGGTTCTAGAAAATAAATATAACTAAATATGTTCGAGGCATGTGAGCTGTAGATCACATGCTATGCATAGATCGGCATCTGGTGTTGGGCCCGGACGTTTGCACTTTGTTTTTGTTCGAAGAAGTCTTTCCAGTCACGAGGTAGGTGACTCCTCCTTTCGGTGATAGTGCGCATGGGCATCGACTCCATTGTTAGGTTGTTCTTTTCCGCCATTGGGTTCGTACGTGAATTGCTGCGCTCCGGTTCGACGCCGTTCTCTGGTACCTCTCGGTGCGCAATCCACTCCCCTCGACTGTATTGTTTCTCGATCGCGTATTCCTGCCATCGCGTATGGTATCTATTTCACAACTTCGATCGGAAAATCTTGTGCGAGGCCCTTGGGCCTAGCCGCGTCGACCGATTTCGCAGTAGATGAAACTGACTCCATTCCAATTCTGCCCCAGGTGCCACTCCAAGTACCTCCGCGGTATCTTCACGATGTGTGCAATTTGTGTTTATCGTCTGAACACAACGAAGACAACTGCGAAGCCTGCCGATCCTTCTGATCGAAAAAGACACTCCGTGACCGTCGGGCTCGACGTCACGAAATGTATCAACATAAAGACTACAAGGACTCCGCTCCAGACCTGTATGGAGAAGATGTCGACCAAGAGATCCTCGAAGCACATGGAGCCGAGGCAGAGGAGGAACAACAAATTTACGTGTCCGAGGAAGACTCAGACATCGAGGAAGACATCACACCCGGTCAGCGTACTGTGAGTAAAGATACTCCTCTGCCCCAAAAAGTACCCTCTAAAAAGGCTCCGGTCCCTCCTCCGGGCCAAGGTCGGCACCGAGATAAAGTTTCCAACGCCCCGCCTTCGGGCTCGGCACTGAAACAACTAGTTAAGCCTTCCGGTTCGGGACCGAGTCGACCTTCGGGGCCCGAACCCAAGACTTCGGCACCGAAAGATAAGCCAACTGATCCCTCCAAAACTTCGGCACCGAAACACGCTTCGGATCCGAAATCATCGGAGCCGAAATCCTCTGCACCAAAATTCTCGGCTCCGAAAACGTTGGCACCAAAATCTTCGACACCGAAAATTATGGCCCCAAAGGAAAAGACTGTTCCTCCTCCACACAAGGAGCCTAGTTTGGACGTTCCGCCTGCTAACACGGACCCCAAACAAAAGGAATTGGTTATAAACCCAAAAACAGGACACCTTTATGCAAAGCTGCCAGGGAAAAGACCAGAATTTGAGCACTCTTACCATATCCCTCTAAAGAGAGAGAATATGGGGACTAATACTTCTCCTCCACCTCTTTCACCTTCCTCACCTCCTCCACCTATTGACCCCAACCTTCTTATAACACCCACAAATTCCCCTCAGCCACAATCACCAGTTCAGCAGGATGATGGGGATATAGATGATCACGCACACGGGGATGTACCACAAGATTATGCTCCAGACCCCTGGGTAGATTATAACACGGATCCTAATAACGACAACGATCCAGATCTATACCCATCTAAACCTTCTCCTCCAGATGAGAATGTGGGGTTTACAGAATTGCTTAATAGAGCTGCACAGTATCATGGGGTGCAACTCCATAAGGAGCCTATTGAGGAAGATTTCCTATTTGAGACACTAAGTGCCTCACAACAAACTACACATACACTGCCTATGCTCAAGGGTATGTTAAAGCATGCAGATCAGGTGTTCAAAGATCCAGTGTGAGCTAGGATACTCGCACCTAGAGTGGACAACAAGTACAAGGCGGCTCCTACAGACCCAATTTTTATTAGAGTTCAGGTTCCACTAGATTCTTAGGTAGTTTCAAATGCTCAGAAACAAGCAAATTCTCAGTCAACGGGAGATGCTCCGCCTCCCGATAATCGATCAAAATTAATAGATGCCTCAGGCAAGAGAGTAGCAGTACAAGCAGCCAATCATTGGCGCATTGCTAACACACAAGCACTCTTGGCAACATATGACAGAGCCCATTATGATGAGCTAGAACAACTGATGCAATATCTGCCCGATTAACATAAATCCAAGGCTCATGACCTCATTCGGGAAGGGAAACTTATGTTCGAGGCATAGGAGCTGCAGATCACACACTATGCATAGATCGCCATCTGGTGTTGGGCCCGGATGTTTGCACTTTGTTGTTGTATTGGAATAAGTCTTTGGGAGTCACGAGATAGGTGACTCCTCCTCTGGACAATAGTGCGCATGGGCATCGACTCCTTCAGATTGGTTTTTGCCGCCATCGGGCTCGGATGTGTTTGTCGCGCTCCAGTTCGGTGTCGCTACCGTTCTAACTTTCGACGCGCAATCCACCCTTTCTTCGGTATTGTTTTCGATCGCGTTTCCCTTTTCGACGCGCATCTCTACAAACTCCAATTCTTCGATTCTGGTCGTCGACGCAGGCCTTCGGGCCTAGCTGCGCCATCAGGCCTTTTGGCTCATGGAAAGGACTCCTTTCAAAAAGTGTCCTCAATGTGGATCCAAGTTTCCCCACGCCGATCTTCACGAGGTGTGTAACCTCTGCCTTTCGCCCGAGGCCAAAGACTGTCCAGCTTGTGCCTCTTTCCGCTCCCAAGAAAATACGGGATCGTCTAGCTCGAAGAAGCATGGCTCGATCATCAACATCGATACCGGACGATATCTTCCAAGAAGGCATCAATGTACCGAAGCAGGAACAACTTGAAGAGGGCATCATCAGCGCCTCCGAAGCAGACAATTCCGACGTCAAAGACATCACTCCTGGGCAACGGGTCGTAAGTACTGACGTCGACCCCCCCCCCCCCCCATCCATTCCTACAAAGGCTTCGGTAACACCTTCACCTTCGGGCCTAGGTGCACACCGGGACAAAAATTCCCACGCCCCGCCTTCTGGCTCGGCAAAGAAGTCAACACATAAGCCTTCAGGCCGCTCGGGCTTGAGCCAGCCTACCCTCGGTACTGAAACCCCATCCCCGGCACTGAGACCAAAAGACAAACCCAAAGACAAACCACTGTCTTCGCCCGCACCGAGGCCTGGTTCCACATCGGCGCATTGGGCACCGAAACCCACTGGCACTGAACCTTCGGATCCGAAAAAACCATCGGAACCAAACAAACAACCGGTTCCGAAAACCGCTGGCACTCGACCTTCGGAGCCGAAAAAATTATCGGAACTGGTTCCAAAGACCCCAATGGAACCGAGGAAAACTCCCGTTTCCAAACCTAAGGAGCATAAAACAACTCCAAAACTGGTGCCACACAAACACTCGGACCCGAAAAAATCGGCACTGAAACAACACACTCCAGAGGAGGAGCTTTTCCAACCTGATCCAACCCAAAAAACTCTGGAAATAGACCCAAATACAGGTCGACTTATAGTTAGTCCTTCCAGGAAAAGGAAATTGGACAAACCTGCACCAGCTCCACTCCCTCTAAAGAAGAGACATTGCCACTTCTCCTTTGAGAATTCCTTCTCCACCTCCTCCTCCACACCACATCTCTCCTATTCCATCTCCAATACCCTCACAATCTCCTCCACCTCAGGATGATGAGGACCCTTCTGAGTACGAAGGCTATGATCAACCTTTAGGAGAACCTAGTCATCCTAATATCCAAATGACCCATGGGACAATTATGGCACACCAGATGTTCCTGATACACCACAAGATGATATCTACCCATCTAGACCATCCCCTCCAGAGGACAATATAGGGTTCACTCAGCTCATACATAGAGCTGCAGAATACCACGGTGTAGATTTACACACAGACCCTATAGAAGAAGACTTCCTTATGGACACTTTTGCACCATCTCAAAGGTCCACTTCTATTCTCCCAATGTTGAAAGGGGTAATTAAACACGCTCCTGAAGTCTTTAAAGATTCTGTAAGGGCTAGAGTCATTAACCCCAGGGTAGAAAAGAAATACAAGTCTGCCCCAGCTGACCCTGTTTACATTAAAGGACAACTTCCCTTAGATTCCTTGGTAGTTTCCAACGCCAGGAAAAGGGCTAACTCTCAAACCTCAGGCGATGCTCCACCTCCTGATAAGGAGTCAAAACTGTTGGACGCATCTGGTAAAAGAACAGCGTCCCAAGCAGCCAACATATGGATAATTGCCAACACACAGGCTTTGCTGGCTAGGTACGATAGGGCACACTATGACGAACTAGAGATCCTACTACAACACCTTCCAGATCAATATAAAACAAGGGCCAATGATCTCATCCAGGAAGGCAAAATTATAACCAATACCTCCATTCGATGTGCTCTGGATGCTGCAGACACAGCCTCACAAGCTATTAATACCAGTGTCCTTTTGCGTAGACATGCATGGCTCCGTATTTCAGGGTTCAAACCCGAGGTTCAAACTGCCATACTAAACCAGCCGTTTGACCAGGAACATTTATTTGGACCTAGTGTGGATTCATCTTTAGAAAAGATGAAAAAAAGATACTGATACGGCCAAATCAATGGGAGCTTTGCAATCGCAAACTCCCAGAAGTTCCTTTCGTCGCTCCTCTTATAGGGGCGCCTCTAGAGGTTTTACCACTGATAACTCCTCCACATCCTATAAAAGTCCCACCCAGACCTCATCTACCAGAGGTTATTACAGAGGAGGCTACAGGGGCAATAACAAGGGTAGAGGCAAGACCATCAATACTCGTACTGCCTCCACCTCCAAACAATGACTTCCCTCCACTCCCCCCAGACCATTACACTCCGGTCGGGGGAAGATTGCTTCAGTTCCTACCTGTCTGGAACACCATTACCACGGACAGGTGGGTGAGACAAATTATCCAATCCGGTTATTGCCTGGAACTCACTTCAACTCCCCCAAACATACCACCCAAACAGCGTCCAATGTCAACAGAGCATTTAACGCTTCTCAAACAAGAGGTACTTTTCCCTCCTACAAAAACATGCAATAGAACCAGTTCCCCTGCATCAGCAAAACACGGGTCTACTCACTGTATTTTCTCATTCCAAAGAAGGACGGAACCCTCAGGCCCATCCTGGACCTCAGACAATTAAACCTCTACATACAATCAGACCATTTTCATATGGTCACTCTTCAACAAGTCCTTCCTCTACTCAAACAAGGCGATTTCCTTGCCACCTTAGATCTCAAGGACGCCTACTTCCACATTCCCATTCACCCTGCTCACAAAAAATATCTTCGATTTGTAGTGGACGGTCAACATTATCAGTTCAAGGTTCTCCCATTCGGAGTCGCCACAGCACCCAGAGTCTTCACAAAATGTCTGGCAGTGGTAGCAGCCCACTTAAGAAGACAACAAATTCACGTCTTCCCATACTTGAACGACTGGCTTATAAAAGCCAGGTCGCATACCCAGTGTGTAAATCACACACACACCACAATCCAACTACTTCGCGACTTAGGGTTTACAATAAACCTCACAAAGTCTCACCTCCAACCGTCCCACATCCAACAATATCTAGGTGCCACAATAGACACCTCAAAAGGCCTTGCATACCCCAATCCAGCCAGGATAGCAAGCATGCAAGCCCTTATAACAAAATTCCAGCCGCAACACTCACTTCCAGCTCGAGTGTTTATGCAACTAATAGGGATGATGGCCTCTTGCATATTCATAGTACTGCATGCAAGACTCCAGATGCGCCCCTTACAGGAATGCTTGGCACGTCAGTGGAACCAAGCTCTAGGTCAACTAACAGATCTGGTGTTGGTGGACGGCCGCACACATCGCTCTCTGCAGTGGTGGAACACCCAAAACCTTTCCAAAGGGCGACCGTTCCTAGAGCCGGTTCCACAGATTGTGCTAACAGCAGACTCATCGCTCACCGGATGGGGAGCTCATCTACTACATCACACCATACAGGGCACATGGACACCTCAGCAAAAGCTACTCCACATCAATCATTTGGAGTTACTAGCAATCTTTCTGGCATTAAAATCATTCCAGAAACAGATATCAGGCAAAGCTGTCTTAGTCTGGACGGACAATATCACAGCAATGTATTATTTACAAAAACAGGAGGGGGACGCACTCTGCAGCTCTCTCAACTAGCTCAGAGCATATGGAGGTGGGCTATTCCTCAAAACATATTCCTTTTAGCCCAACATCTTCCAGGAATTCAGAATCAGATGGCAGATCTGTTAAGTCATCAAACACAACAAATTCACGAGTGGGAACTTCACCCACAAGTTCTTCAACCATTTTTCCAAATGTGGGGGCATCCAGAGATAGATCTCTTCGCCACACATTACAACACAAAATGCCCAAGCTTCGCCGCCAGATATTCACACCCATTGTCCAAAGGCAATGCGATATGGATGAATTGGTCAGGCAGATTTGCGTACGCTTTTCCGCCTCGCCCACTCATTCCATTAGTGGTGCGCAAGCTGCAACAACAGTCACTAACACTGATTCTAGTTGCTCCAACATGGGCCAGACAACCATGGTACACAACATTGCTGGAACTATCCTTAGTCCCGCACCAAAAACTACACCTCTCCCCACAACTCTTAACACAGAACCGTGGAGAGATCAGACATCCAGATCCAGCACAGCTCAATCTAGCGATCTGGCTCCTGAAGTCCTAGAATTTGGTTACCTCAATCTTCCACCTGATTGTATGAACGTTATCAGAGAAGCTAGGCGCCCCACCACTAGAGCCTGCTATGCAGCCAAGTGGAAAAGATTTGTTATATACTGTACCAATAACACAATCACTCCTCTAGATGCGTCCATTCAACACATCATATGTTACCTGCTGCATCTTCAAAGATGTAATCTAGCATACACATCAATTAGATTGCATCTCGCTGCCATAGCAGCTTACCTACAAAATAGACAACATTTGTCATTGTTCAGGGTACCAGCCATTAAAGCATTTATGGAAGGCCTCAAAAGAATAATTCCTCCCAGGGTACCACCCTCTCCAGTGTGGAATCTAAACATCGTCCTCACTAGATTAATGGGCCCTCCATTCGAACCGCTACATAAATGTGAGCTCCAATTTCTTACATGGAAAGTTGCTTTTCTTGTGGCCATCACATCTCTCAGAAGAGTCAGTGAGTTACAGGCACTAACTATTCAAGAACCATTTTTACAACTCCATCATAACAAAGTGGTTCTCAGGAGAAATCCCAAATTCCTTCCTTAAGTTATTTCTCCCTTCCATCTCAACCAATCTGTTGAGTTGCCAGTGTTCTTCTCGCAACCACAAACAGTAGCAGAAAGAGCTCTTCATACACTAGACGTGAAAAGAGCACTCCTTTACTACATTGACAGAACAAAACCTTTTCGCAAAACAACTTTTTGTATCCTTCTCACCACCACATAAAAGCAATCCTATATCAAAGTCTGGGATTGCAAGGTGGATTGTCAAATGTATACAAATTTGCTACCACAAAGCAAAACGTACTCTATCTATTCCCCCTAAAGCCCACTCTACCCGCAAAATAGGGGCTTCCATGGCATTTTAGGGAACATTCCCTTAGATGACATCTGCAAAGCAGCTACATGGTCTACACCGCACACATTCACAAAACACTATTGTGTAGATGTGCAGGCAAAACAACAAGCTAGTGTGGGCCAGGCTGTACTCAAAACACTATTTCAGACTACTGCAACAGATACTGGTGAGTCGCCGCTAAAGGGAGGTACTGCTATGCAATCTATGCATAGTGTGTGATCTGCAGCTCATATGCCTCGAACGGAAAATGCTACTTGCCAGTATGCATCTGTTCTTGGCATGTAGAGCTGCAGATCCACACTACGCCCACCCACCTCCCCGGCTACCTTTATCTGTTCCAGTATTATCTTAATTAGATACAAAATCCATGGACATCTCTTTCTGTTTCTCACAAAACTCCATTTCCCTTCTTGGCGAAAAAACAATCTGAAGATGGAGTCGATGCCCATGCGCACTATTGCCAGAGGAGGAGTCACCTATCTCGTGACTCCCAAAAGACTTATTCCAATACAACAACAAAGTGCAAACATCCGGGCCCAACACCAGATGGCGATCTATGCATAGTGTGTGGATCTGCAGCTCTACATGCCAATAACAGATGCATACTGGTAAGTAGCATTTTCCGTCTAATACATCAGGTGTGCTCTAGATGCAGCAGACACTGCTTCACGTGCTATTAACACCAGCATTCTTCTCAGACGCCAGGCATGGCTTGGGGTATCCGGTTTTAAACCAGAGGTTCAAACATCCATTTTAAATTCACCTTTTGATAAGGAGCATTTATTTGGTCCTATAGTGGACACTTCATTAGAAAAAATGAAGGACACTGAAGTAGCCAAATCTATGGGAGCGCTACAAACACCATCCAACTGTGGCTCATTTCGCCGATGCTTTTACAGGGGAGGCTCAAAGTCCATCCCTACTGACGGGTCCTCTACCTCATATAGAGGCAATAGTCAATCACCCTCTACCAGAGGTTATTTTCGAGGTGGATTTCGTGGAAACAATGGCAAAGGAAGAGGGAAAGGTAATACACCCCGTACTTCCCCAGCCACAAATAAGCAGTGACTTGTTTCCCCTTTCCTCCGATCATCCCACACCTGTCGGGGGACGTCTTTCTCAATTTCTCCCAGTCTGGAATTCAATCACATCAGACAAATGGGTTTTACAAATAATCCGATCTGGTTACTGCCTGGAGCTTACAAGCAACCCTCCAAACATTCCACCACGAACACACAAACTATCTCCAGAACATTTACACCTACTCAAACAAGAGGTACAATCTCTTCTGGAAAAAGGAGCTATAGAACCCGTCCCACTACAATATCAGGGGACAGGGGTGTCCTCTCTTTATTTTCTAATTCCCAAAAAGGACGGTTCTCTGAGGCCTATATTAGACCTCAGACAATTAAACCTTTACATTCAATCAATCGCTTCCATATGGTCACTCTCCAACAGGTACTTCCTCTGTTTCAACAAGGCGACTTTATGTCCACCCTAGACTTAAAGGACGCTTACTTCCATATTCCAATACATCCTGCTCATCGCAAATACCTCAGGTTTGTAATAGCGGGGCAACATTATCAATTCAAAGTACTCCCATTCGGAGTAACTACTGCTCCCAGAGTATTTACCAAATGCCTGGCAGTAGTCGCTGCGCATCTGAGAAGACAACATGTTCACGTCTTCCCATATTTAGACTGGCTTATCAAAGCCAGCACTCTCTCAAAGTGCCTACAGCACACTCAAACAACAGTACGCTTACTACACAACCTCGGATTTACAGTCAATCTGTCAAAGTCCCATCTTCAGCCCTCCAATACACAAGCATATCTAGGGGCCACTGTAGATACACAAAAAGCTCTAGCCTATCCCAATCCAACCAGAATTCACAATATTCAGGCTCTCATTTCCAAATGTCAACCCAATCACTCATTACCAACTTGGGTATTCATGCAACTACTAGGAATGATGGCATCTTGCATCATGATAGTTCCTTATGCAAGACTCCAAATGCATCCTTTTCAAGAATGTTTAGCACGTCAGTGGAATCAGTCTCACGGTCTATTGACCGATCTGGTGTTGGTGGACGGCCGCACTCATCGCTCTCTGCACTGGTGGAATCCACACAACCTTACAAAAGGGCGGCCTTTCATCGATCTGATTCCACAGACCGTGCTAACAGCCGACTCCTCGCTCACAGGGTGATGGAGCTCATCTCCAAACTCACACAATTCAAGGATTGTGGAGTCAAAAGGAAGAGCTTCTCCACATAAATCTGGAGCTGTTAGCAGTCTTCTTAGCGCTCAAAGCCTTCCAAACTCACCTTGTAGGCAAAGCGGTCCTAATACGCACAGACAACATGACAGCAATGTATTACATACAGAAACAGGGAGGAACACACACTCTCCAACTGTCACACCTTGCACAAGACATTTGGAGATGGGCCAGTCATCACAAGATTTATCTCCTAGCGGAACACCTCCCAGGAGTGAACAATCAGATAGCAGATCTCCTCAGCAGACAGATGTAGGAAACTGGCTCTATATATACTACACCAAAATGAGGTCTAGTGTGTGTAGAGTCCAGGTGACCCCAGAGGTAGGCAGAGGTTAAAGTTAGATAGAACCTTACTCTCTATTTGTGGTAGAGTGGTCGAGCAGTAAGGCAGTATCAGAGCACAGTGTTAAGCATTTGATGTACACACTGTCAGCAAATGAATTCACACACTTAAGAACTGAACTCTAGGCCAATTGTTGTTGTATAAAAAATATACTGTTTTATTTTTTAGAACCAAGCAAGCCTGGCACAGGTAAGCATTAAATACTTTACAGGAATAAGTTATTGATTGTAGAACAGTTTGAAAATGCAATAGAAATTGTACTTTGTTTGATTTACAGGGAATGCAGTAGGTTGCAACACTTAGCAAATACAGTACATTGAAATGAATAGGCTTTTTCAGTAAATTGCAGGTAAGTTACTTTTCTCGTTACTTTTCTAACTCGGTGCTGGATACCTAGATTCAGCACTGGGACATTTCCTGAAAACAGGTAAGCAAATACGTTTTGGTTATTTGTGCGATTTTTAAAGAATATCTTTAGATTTCAAAACTCCACACTTAGTCGTTTTTTGGAAGAAAAACAGTGCATTGAAATGAATAGGCTTTTTCAGTAAATTACAGGTAAGTTACTTTGTACGTTACTTTTCTTACTCAGTGCTGGATACCTGGATTCAGCACTGGGACATTTCCTGAAAACAGGTAAGCAAATGCGTTTTGGTTATTTGTGCGATTTTTAAAGAATATTTTTAGATTTCAAAACTCCACACTTCGAAACTTTTTGGAAGAAAATTGTTAATGTTATCGTATGGAGGAAAAACAGGTTATCGGCTCACAGGTAAGTTATCGACTGTGAGAGTTAAGGTTCTGGGGTTAGACTCAGGGGTCCCCCAGGGTCAGTGATGCACTTTTGTTTCACCCTCAGCGGCACTAGGGCAGCCGGGTGCAGTGTGTTGAGGCCCAATGTTATCCTGTGGAGGGTAGGGGGCCTCCGGTTGGTGGCTGCTGGCAAGCAGGCCACTGGGTTGTGGGAGCAAAGCTCCTAGGGTTTAGGTCAGGGCAAATGGGGAACCAAATTAGCACCAAAGGTGCACCCTCAGCGGCACTAGGGCGGCAGGACGCAGGGTGCTGTTTTGAGGTTGGGTGCCCTGTTTTCAATGGAGAACCTCTGGTTAGAAGAAACACTGCAGGCTTGGGGACGAGTATCTTCTGGGTGCGACCACCACTTCGAGGGGTAAGTTGGGATGTCTGAGGGTTGGTTAGGCACCGTTGGTTTGGACACACAAGGCCGTGGGGCGTCGAGTGCAGGGGTGCCTTGGGACGTCGGAAAGTCTTACCCGCTCTGGTCGCGGTAGAGGGGATCCTCTGGATTGAGGCTGTAGGCGTCGTCTGGAGGCTTGAGGTAGGTCAGGAGTCGCCGGATCTCGGGTCAGGATCGCCGGGGTGACCTCCTTGTGGTGGTTTTCCACTCAAGCTCGGGCCGGGTTCGGCGGGTGCAGAGTGGGCTGGATTTGCGGTATCCGGCCGGAGCCAGAAGCTGCAGTTTGAACAAGTCTGCTGTTCACGGGAGAAGCAGGCTTGGAAGTGAAGGCAGGCAGGTCCTCCGGGGTTTTTGAGGTTGATGGCTGCAGGACACACCGGGATTTCGCAGGAGCAGGTTCGAGGGGAGACAGGCCTGTAGGGCTGGGGCCAAATCAGTGGGCGTCGTCCTCTTGTTAGCTCTGCACGGCTCTTCATCCTTCTTGTTTCTTGTCTGGATCTGAGGAAGCAAGGTTCAGGGTGCCCCCTAAATACTAGATTTAGGGGCGTTACAGGTAGGTAGATGTCAGGGACCAATGGGTCCCTTCCCTGTGGTGGGTACACCCCATATCGTGCCACCCTCCAGTGGCAGGGGGGCCAGGAGCCTGTCCCTGGTTGGTTGGGTTCCCCCATCCTCAAGATGGCGGGGACTCAGAGTTGTGCTTCACCTCGCCTCCCCCACCTGAGGGGTGGAGTTGGCAGAGGTGGGCACACCTCTTTCCCTCACTTGTTTTTCCCGCCGGTTCTCCTGCCCAAAGTGGGGGGTAGAACCAGTGGGGACCAGTTGCTGAAAGCAGCAAATGGTCTGGCGAGGCTCACAAAGGCGGCATGCCTTTGAAGCTTCCCCTTTGTGAACCCTGCCCATCCTTGGGGAGGAGGCTTGGCACCTCATCCCAGGATGTGCATTGTTTCAGGCCCCCGAGAGCAGCAGGCTCTCGACCCAGGGGTCCAGAAACATGTCTGTTGGTGGCAGCCTAAGCAGCCACTCAGTCAGGTCACTAGAAGTTGGTCGAGTTTCGGGGGGGCATCTCTAAGATGCCCTCTGTTGTGCATTTTACATTAAATCCCACACTGGCATCAGTGTGGGTTTAATGTGCTGAGAAGTTTGATACCAAACTTCCCAGTTTTCAGTGTAGCCATTATGGTGCTGTGGAGTTCGTAATGACAAACTCCCAGCACCATATACTCTTAGTGGCAATACTGCACTTACAGTGCCCAGGAATGGACTTGGGCACTGTAGGGGTACAGGGCTCATGCACCTGTACCCTCACCACTGGCATAGGGCACCCAGCTAGAGGGGTGACTGATGTATGCCAGGGCAGTGGTTTGTGGACATGGCACACAGGGATATGTGCCATGTCGACTCTTCACTTTGTTATGCACCAATACACGCAGCCTGCGGTGGGTGGGTGGGTGGGTGGGTGGGTGGGTGGGTGTGTGTGTGTGTGTGTGTGTGTGTGTGTCTCTATATATACTGCACCAAAGTGAGGTACAGGGTGTATAGAGTCCAAGGGTCTGCAGAGGTTAAAGTTAGATAGAACCTTACTCTCTAAAGTGGTAGCTTGGTCGGGCAGTATCAGAGGACAGTGTAAAGCATTTGATGTACCCACTCAGTCAGCAAATGAAACCACACACTCAAGAACTGAACTCTAGGCCAATTGTTTTGCATAAAAAAATATACTGTTTTATTTTAGAACCACAGGTTTGCATAAAAATACTTTCTCAAGATAAGATGCTGTTTGTTGAATACCTTCTATGAACATTAGACTTTAACTGCAATATGGCACAGGGGTTGCAATAGGCAACACAATACTTGGTATACTATAACATTGAGCTCAATGGGATTTTTAAGTACACTGTAATAGAAGTACTTTACGAACGTTTTTCTTAGGGCTGGATCCTGGATTCAGCCCTGGTGCATTTCCTATAAACAGTTGAAAGAAATCGTTTTTGTTAAACAGGCGATTTTTATGGAATATTTGTGTGTTGCAAAAATCGACACTTTGAAGAATTTCCAAGTGAAAACCAGTCAATGTTACCCTATGGAGAAAATGAAAGTTATCGGCTTTCAGGTAAGTACTTGGCTGGCAGAGTTAAGGTTCTGGGGCAAGACTCTGGGGGGGGGGGGGGGGTCAGGTTCAGGTTGGTACTGTTACACCCTCAGCGGCACAGGGGCGGCCGGGTGCAGAGAGAGTAGGCCCAACGTTAGCCTATGGCGGGCGGGGGGCCTTTGGTTGGTGGCTGCTGGCAGGCAGGCCACTTGGCTGTGGGAGCAAAGCTCCTGGTCACTTAGGGCAAGTGGGGAAGTCGAACAAGGCAGTTGGTGCACCCTCAGCGGCACTGGGGCGGCCGGGTGCAGTGGGCTTTTGGGCCGTCGGGCGCCCAATGGATTTCAATGGGAAAGCTGCAAGTCGAACAAAGGCTGCAAACTCGGGGACGGTGATTCTTCAGGTGCGACCACCACTTCGAGAGGTAAGTTGGGATGCTGTAGGAGGGGTAGACACCCAGGAGTTGGGCACAGGGGGCCGTGGGGCGCCGGGTGCAGGGGTGTCTTTAGGCGTCGGGAAATCTTACCCTCTGCTGGTCGCGGTTGGAGGGGTCCCTGGTGTTGAGGCTGCAGGCGTCGTCAGGAGCGTCAAGGTGAGTCCTTGGGTGCTGGATTCTTGGTCACAGTCGCCGGGGGGACGTCCTTGTGGTCTTTGTCCACTTTGGCTCGGGCCGGGCTCGGCGGGTGCAGAGTGGGCATGATCCGCGGTCTCAGGCCAGGGCCTGGGGTTGCAGATGTTTGAGCAGAACCACTGCTCGTGGGAGTCAGTCTTTTAGTTGAGCAAGGCAGTCAGGTCCTCCGGGGTTTTCGAGGTTGCTGACCACTAAAGAGGCCGGGGTTTAGCAGGTTCGAGGTTCGACAGGCCGGTAGGGCTGGGGCCAAGTCAGTTGGTGTCGTCCTCTTGTTAGCAGCTGCACGGCTGGTCTTCTTTCTTCTTGTTCTTCTTGTTGTTTCGGAATCGGGATCTGAGGAAGGAAGGTTCAGGGTGCCCCTAAATACTGAATTTAGGGGCGTTACAGGTAGGTAAAGGACAGGGACCAATGGGTCCCTTCACTGGGGTGGGTACACCCCCTACTCTGCCACTCTCCAGTGGGAGGGGGGCAGGAGCCTGTCCTTGGTTGGCTGGGTCCCCCCATCCTCAAGATGGCGGGGACTCGAGGTTGTGCTTCACCTCGCCTCCCCCACCCTAGGGGTGGAGTTGGCAGAGGTGGGCACACCTCTCTTCCTCACTCAGTTTTTCCCGCCAGGTCTCCCGCCCAAAAGGGGGGAGGTGGGGGGGTGGAACCAGTGGGGACCAGTTGCTGAGTACAGCAAGTGGTCTGTAGAGGCTCACAAAGGCGCTATGCCTTTGAAGCTTCTCCTTCGTGAACCCTGCCCATCCTGGGGGAGGAGGCTTGGCACCTCGTCCCAGGATGTGCATTGTTTCAGGACCCCGAGAGCAGCAAGCTCTCGACCCAGGGGTCCAGAAACATGTCTGGGGGTGGCAGCCTCGGCAGCCACTCAGTCAGGTCACTGGGAGTTGGTCGAGTTTCAGGGGGCATCTCTAAGATGCCCTCTGTTGTGCATTTTACATTAAATCTCACACTGGCATCAGTGTGGGTTTAATGTGCTGAGAAGTTTGATGCCAAGCTTCCCAGTCTTCAGTGTAGCCATTATGGTGCTGTGGAGTTCGTACTGACAAACTCCCAGCACCATATACTCTTAATGGCAGCACTGCACTTACAGTGCCCAGGAATGGACCTGGGTACTGTAGGGGTACAGGGCTCATGCACCTGTACCCTCACCACTGGCATAGGGCACCCAGCTAGAGGGGTGACTGATGCCAGGGCAGTGGTTTGTGGGCATGGCACACAGGGATGTGTGCCATGTCGACTCTTCACTTTGTTCTGCACCAAGACACGCAGCCTGCAAAAAGGGGGGGGGGGGTGGGGGGGGGGGTGTGTGTGTGTGTGTGTGTGTGTGTGTGTGTGTGTGTGTGTGTGTGTGTGTGTGTCAGTCAGTCAGTCAGTCAGTGTACAGGGCCTCTAAGGGTGGCACAATAAGTGCTGCAGTCCTTGGAGGCCTTCTCTGGTCACAGTGCCCTGGCTACCATTTACCAGGGGCTCACCTGTGGCCAGAGATGCCAATTGGGTTTAGGCTTCAATGCAGTTTAAGGGAAGGAACACAGGCCCTGGGTACCTGATTGGCAGGAGCCCAGGGCACACTCAGTCAAAGCACTTCAGCAAAAAGTGGGGGCATACCATGCAAGAAAGAGGGCACTTTCTCACAGTGTGTGAAAAGGTGCAGGGCCTCTAATTGTGGCACAATAAGTGCTGCAGCCCTTAGGGGCCTTCCTTGGTCACAGTCCCCTGGGTACCGGTGGTACCTTTTACCAGGGGCCTACCTGTGGCCAGGGATGCCAATTGGGTTTAGGCTTCAATGCAGTTTTTAGGGATGGAACATAGGCCCTGGGTACCTGATTAGCAGGAGCCCAGGGCACACTCAGTCAAAGAACATCAGCAAAAAGTGGGGGCATACCATGCAGAAAGAGGGCACGTTCTCACAGGCACACAGTCTCCAACTGTCAACACTCGCTCAAGCCGTTGGAAATTGGGCAATCCATCACAAGATTTATCTCCTGGCAGAACATCTCCCAGGAGTAAACAATCAAATTGCCGATCTCCTCAGCAGAAGGCAACAAATTCACGAGTGGGAACTTCACCCCCAAGTTCTCCTTCCGTACTTCCAACAGTGGGGATTTCCACAAATAGACCTATTCGCCAACATCTACATGGCCCCCCTCGCCGCCATCGTCCGACAACCCGGCCTCAACATCGTATCCTACGCTGACGACACCCAGCTCATCCTCTCCCTCACCAAAGACCCTAACACTGCCAGACTCCACTTCCAGAAAGGAATGCAGGATGTCGCAGTCTGGATGACCAACAGCTGCCTAAAGCTCAACGCTGAGAGGACAGAAGTCCTCATCCTTGGAACCACCCCTTCAGAGTGGGACAACACCTGGTGGCTGACTGCCCTCGGAAGCCCACCGACCCCCTCGGATCACGCCAGAAACCTCGGCATCATACTCGACTCATCCCTCACCATGAACCGACATGTCAACGCCGTCGCCGCCAGCTGCTTCAACACCCTCCGCCTCCTCCTCAAGACTTCCAGTAATCAAGGCCTTCATGGAAGGTTTAAAAAGGGTAATACCACCTAGGATTCCTCCTGCCCCAGTCTGGAATCTCAACATTGTCCTCACAAGGCTCATGGGTCCACCTTTTGAACCATTACACAAATGCCCTTTACAGTTCCTTTTATGGAAAGTTGCTTTCCTCATTGCTATCACATCACTGAGGAGAGTTGGTGAGTTACAGACATTCACGCTAAAAGAACCTTTCTTTCAGCTACACAAAGACAGGATAGTTCTCCGTACCAATCCCAAATTCCGTCCGAAAGTAGTTCCTGCTTTTCATATAAACCAATCGGTTGAGTTACCAGTTTTCTTTCCTCAACCTGATTCCGTAGCAGAACGCGCTCTTCACACGCTAGACTTTAAAATGTACTACATAGATGGAACAAAGGACTTCCGCAAAAAAGCCAACTGTTTGTAGCATTTGCTCCACCTCATGAAGGCAATCCTATCTCTAAATCTGGTATTGCGAGATGGATTGTTAAATGCATTCAAACATTGTAAGGAAGTGGGTTTCTGTTGCAGTAACCCCCCCACTTTTTGCCAGACCACTGATGCACTTTGACGTGATGTGCCCTGGGTCCCTGCCTATCAGGTTCCCAGGGCCTGTGTTCTTTCCCCAAAACTGTACCCAATTGGCATCTCTGGCCACAGGTCAGCCCCTGGTAAATGGTCCCACAGGTACCCAGGGCACTGTGACCAGGGAAGACCTCTAAGGGCTGCAGCACTTATTGTGCCACCCTTAGAGGCCCTGTACCTTTACACACACACACTGCCTTTGCAGGCTGCGTGTTTTGGTGCAGAACAAAGTGAAGAGTCGACATGGCACACACCTCTGTGGGCCATGCCTGCAACCCACTGCCCTGGCATAGGTCAGTCACCCCTCTAGCTTGGTGCCCTATGCCAGTGGTGAGGGTACAGGGGCATGAGCCCTGTACCCCTACAGTGTCTAAGTCCCTTCTTAGACATTGTAAGTGCAGTACTGCCATTAAGAATATATGGTGCTGAGAGTTTGTCATTACGAACTCCACAGCACCATAATGGCTGCACTGAAAACTGGGAAGTTTGGTATCAAACTTCTCAGCACATTAAACCCACACTGATGCCAGTGTGGGATTTAATGAAAAATGCACACAGAGGGCATCTTAGAAGATGCCCCCTGAAACCTAACCCACCTCTAGTGTCCAGGCTGAGTGGCTGCTTCAGCTGCCACCACCAGACATGTTTCTGGACCCCTGGGTCGAGAGCCTGCTGCACTCGGGGGCCTGAAACGATGCACATCCTGGGACGAGGTGCCAAGCCTCCTCCCACAGGATGGGCAGGGTTCATGAGGGGGAAGCTTCAAAGGCATGCCGCCTTTGTGGGCCTCCCCAGACCATTTGCTGCTTTCAGCAACTGGTCCCCACTGGTTCTACCCCCCACTTTGGGCGGGAGAACCGGTGGGAAAAACAAGTGAGGGAGAGAGGTGTTCCCACCTCTGCCAACTCCACCCCTCAGGTGGGGGAGGCGAGGTGAAGCACAACTCCGAGTCCCCGCCATCTTGAGGATGGGGGGGACCCAACCAACCAAACACAGGCTCCTGCCCCCTCCCACTGGAGAGTGGCAGAATAGGGGGTGTACCCACCCCAGGGAAGGGACCCATTGGTCCCTGCCCTCTCCCTACCTGTAACGCCCCTAAATCTAGTATTTAGGGGGCACCCTGAACCTTGCTTCCGCAGATTCCCGCAACCTAAGAAGAAAAAGGACGAAAGAAGATGCCCAGCAGAGGAGACTGCAGAGAACAACTGACTTGGCCCCAGCCCTACCGGCCTGTCTACAGTTTCCAGAGATCCTGCATCAAAAATCGTCTTGTCCTGCAGCCAGCGACCTCCAGAACACCTGGGAGGACTGACTGCCTTCAACAAAGACCGTATCTCCTGTGAACAGCAGTTCTGTTCAGAAGAAACCCCAAAGAAAGACTCCGTGCCTGCTGAGGAAAAAGAAACTCGACGCCTGGAACCACCAATGCACCTGCCGACTACGGCCCGAGTTAGTGGCCCACCGGTCCCAGCGAGGTCCCCCAGCGCTTCCGAGTCCACCGTGGGTTGACCCCTCCAGGACTCCCCGACGTCGCCTGCAGCCTCTGTAAGGAGACCCCCCCCAACCGCGAGTGGCCCGGTAAGGTGAAATCCGACCTCAAAAGACACCCCTGCATCCAGCCGCCCTGCGCCCTGGAGAAAGGAACCCGAGGTGCACCTACGTCCCCGAGCCCTCCAACTTACCTGCCCAGCTGTTTGTTCCTCCTGGAAGTCTTCCTGGACCGAGCCTGCAGCTGAAAACCAAAACCGAAAATCCCCATTGAAAACAACAGGGCACCCGACGCCAAACCAGCACCCTGCACCCAGCCGCCGCTGCGGGTGCACTTTTTCTGCTCAACAGGATCCCCTTTTGCCCTGAGCCTAACACCAGGAGCATGGCTCCCACAACCTTGTGGCCTGCTCGCCAGCAGCCTCCAACCGGAGGCCCCCTATCCCCCCATAGGATAACATTGGGCCTCAACACTCTGCACCCGGCCGCCCTAGTGCCGCTGAGGGTGTAACAAAAGTGCTTCACTGACCCTGGGGGACCCCTGAGTTTAACCCCAGAACCTTAACTCCCACAGTCGATAACTTACCTATGAACCGATAACCTACTTTCCTCCATAGGATAACATTGACACTTTCTCTTCCAAAAAACGACTGTTTGGAGTTTTGAAATCTGAAAATATTCTTTAAAAATCATATGATTAACCAAAACATATTTACTTACCTATTTGCAGGAAATGTCCCAGTGCTGAATCTAGGTATCCAGCACTGAGTTAGAAAAGTAACTTGAAAAGTAACTTACCTGTGATTTACTGAAAAAGCCTATTCATTCCAATGTACTGCATTTGCTAAGTGTTGCAACCTACTGCATCCCCTGTAAATCAAACAAAGTACAATTCCTATTGCATTTCCAAACTGTTCTACATCTAGTATCTTATTTACTGCAAAGTATTTTATGCTTACCTGTGCCAGGCTTGCTTGGTTCTAAAATAAAACAACAATATATTTTTATACAAAAACAATTGGCCTAGAGTTCAGTTATTGAGTGTGTGAATTAATTTGCTGACTGAGTGTGTACATCAAATGCTTAACACTGTCCTCTGATACTGCCTTACTGCTCGACCACAAATAGAGAATAAGGTTCTATCTAACTTTAACCTCTGCCTACCTCTGGGGTCACCTGGACTCTATACACACTATACCTCATTTTGGTGTAATATATATAGAGCCAGTTTCTTGCAAACATGCTATGCTAAAGCCAAAAGGACTTCGACTATACCCCCTAGAGCGCATTCCACTCGCAAAATAGGGGCTTCTGTGGCCTTTTTAGGTAACATCCCTATAGCTGACAAAAAGCAGCTACATGGTCTACACCACACACATTTACCAAACACTATTGTGTAGATGTGTTGGCACAACTACAGGCTAATGTAGGCCAAGCAGTACTTAAAACACAATTCCAAACTGCAACATTTACAGGTTAGCCACCGCTTTGGGAGTATACTGCTTTATAGTCTATGCAAAGCATGTGTATCTACAGCACACATGCCTCGAACGGATAATGTTACTTACCCAGTAAGCATCTGTTCTTGGCATGTAGAGCTTTAAATTCACATGCGCCCACCCGCCTCCCCGGGTACCTGTAATTGTTGCAGTACTTCATTATACATTTATACACATGGACATCTGTATACTACACTTACTCCATTCTCACACTCTTGCGGGAAAACAATCTAACAATGGAGTCGATGACCATGCGCACTATCACCGAAAGGAGGAGTCACCTTACCTCGTGACTAGGAAAGACTTCTTCGAAGAAAAACAACTTGCAAATATCCGGAACCAACACTAGATGGCAGGAGTATGCAAAGCATGTGAATCTACAGCTCTACATGCCAAGGACAGATGCTTACTGGGTAAGTAACATTATCCTTTCCAGTCACGCCCTCCGTGCTGGAAAAAAACAATCTAACAATGGAGCTGATGCCCATGCTCATTACCACTGATAAATTGACTCACCTGGTCCCATTACTCAAAGACTTCATTAGAAGAAAAACAAGTTGTACACGCCGCGCCCAACACTAGATGGGGAAAGTATGCACAACATGAATCTACAGCACTGCATGCCACGAGCAGATGCTTACAGGGTAACATTTTCCTTTTGGTATCTAATGCAATTAAGCCTGTCTGGTCTGCCTGCATTACTCTAGTAGAGTGGTGTGTTAAACTTTAGTGTGTTTAGGTACTGAAAGAGGGTGACTTTAGTAATGTGGAGGCACTGCAATTGTGTAATTGCGTACAGTCAATGTATAGGTGTTGCGTTTTTTGAGGTTTTTTTGCACAAAGAGCGAACTACTCTGCCTTTTGACTAGGTTCACACTATTTTATTTATAACATTTATAAAGCGCATGAATCACCCCTATCGGGGTATGTAGGAAAGTGGCTCTGTATATACTGTACCCAAGTAAGGTTCAGGGTGTACAGAGTCCACAGTCCCCAGAGGGTTGACAGAGGCTAAAGTTAGATATAACCTTACTCTCCAAAGTGGTAGCTTGGTCGAGCAGTAAGGCAGTATCAGAGGACAGTGTAAAGCATTTGTTGTACACACTCAGTCAGCAAATGAAGCCACACACTCAAGAACTGAACTCTAGGCCAATGGTTTGTATATAAAAAAATATATGCTTGTTTTATTTTAGAACCAACAATAGGATCAAAATATACTTTCTCAGTATGAGATGCTTTGGTTATTCACCTTACAGATAGGCAGTAGACTTTTTTGATAGTGGTTATCACAGTTGGTGCAAGAGGCAACACAGGGTCGAATTCAATGCAACATTGAGCTCAATGGAAAATTATGCTTAATTACAATGGATTACTTTGCAGAGCACTTTTCTAACCACAGGACTGGATCCTGGATTCAGTCCTGGGACACTTCCTGTAAACAGGTAAGAAAAAGCGTTTTGGTTATTGTAGTGATTTTTGAAGAATATTACTATATTTCAAAAGCTGACACTTAGAAACTTTTCTGGGTAAAATTACCAATGTTATCCTATGAAAGGAAATACAGTGTGCAAGCAAAGTATGTTTACGTTACTTTTGTAATCCAGTGCTGGACTCCTAGGTTCAGCACTGGGACATTTACTTAAAACAGGTAAGTAATTACGTTTTTGTAGTTTGTTCGATTTTTAAAGAATATTTGTAAAATACAGAAATCGACACTTAGAAGAGATTTCACAGAAAACCAGTCAATGGATCCCTATGAAAGAAAAGTGAGTTAGCGGTAAGTAACGTTGCGATTACTTTTTAGGGCCAGTGTTGGGCACTCGGGTCCAGCACTGAGGCCCCTTCTAATACTAGGTGAGTATTTTCGTTTTCGTGTCTCGGTTGATTTTTGGTGAATATTCTAAAGTTTCAGAACTCCACACTTAGAAGAAATTTCGCAGAAAACCAGTCAATGGAACCCTATGGAAGAAAAGTGAGTTATCGGATTTCGGGTAAGTACTTGACTGGCAGGGTTAAGGTTCTGGGTAAGACTCAGGGGTCCCCCAGGATCAGGTAAGTACAGTTTTTACACCCTCAGCGGCACAGGGGCGGCCGGGTGCAGAGTGAGAAGGCCCAATGTTATCCTATGGCAGGCGGGGGCCCCGGGTTGGTGGCTGCTAGCAAGCAGGCCACGCGACTGTGGGAGCTGGGCTCCTGGTCACTTGCTCAGGGCAAGTAGGGAAGTAGGTTAGGATAGAGGTTGCACTTCCAGGGGCACTCGGGCGGCTGGGTGCAGGGTGCTTTGAGCCGTCGGGCGCTCAATGTTAAACAATAGAGGTCGTGAAAGGTGAAGAAAGGCTGCAGGCTCGGGGACGGTGATTCTTCAGGGACGACCAACACTTCAGGAGGTAAGTTGGGGTCTTGGAGGATAGGTAGACACCCAGGAGTTGGGCACAAGGGGCCGTGGGGCGCCGGGTGCAGGGGTGTCTTTTGAGGTCGGGAAATCTTACCCCCTGCTGGTCGCGGTTGGAGGGGTCCCTTGTCCTGAGGCTGCAGGCGTCGTCTGGGTCGTCGAGGAGGGTCCTTGGCCACTGGATTCCAGGTCAGAATCGCCGGGGGACGTCCTCGAGGTCTCTGGTCACTCAGGCACAGGCTGGACTCGGCGGGTGCAGAGTGTGCAGGTTTCGCGGCTCCGTGCCAGGGCCGGGTCTTTGGTAGGTTTTCTTTTGAGCAGTACCACTGCTCGTGGGAGTCCCTGGGTCGAAGGCTGTAGCACAGAAGTCAGGTCCTCCGGGGTTTGTGAGGTTGCTGAGGCCGGGATTCCGCAGGAGCAGGTTCAGAGGTCGACAGGCCGGTAGGGCTGGGGCCAAGTCAGTTGTTGTCGCCTCCTTTTTAGCAGCTGCACGGCTAGTCTTCTTGCTTCGTCTTCTCTTCTTGTTTTCGGATTTGGGAACTCCGGAAGGAAGGTTCAGGGAGCCCCTAAATACTAAATTTAGGGGTGGTTACAGGTAGGTAAGGGCAGGGACCAATGGGTCCCTTCCCTGGGGTGGAGTACACCCCCTATTCTGTTCCTCTCCAGTGGGAGGGGGCAGGAGCCTGTCCCTGGTTGGCCAGGTCCCCCATCCTCAAGATGGCGGGGACTCGAGTTTGTGCTTCACCTCGCCTCCCCCACCTTAGGGGTGGAGTTGGCAGAGGTGGGCACAACCCATTTCCTGCTTCTGGTTTTCCCGCCGGTTCTCCCGCCAGGAGTGGGGGTAGAACCAGTGGGGACCAGTTTGCTGGAAGCAGCAAATGGTCTGGGGAAACTCCAAAGGCGGCAGGCCTTTGAAGCTCCCCCTGCCCATCCTGGGGGAGGAGGCTTTGGCACCTCGTCCCGGGATGTGCATTGTTTCAGGCCCCTGAGAGCAGAGGCTCTCGACCCAGGGGTCCAGAAACATGTCTGGTGGTGGCAGCCTGGGCAGCCACTCAGTCCGGACACTGGAGGTCGGGTTGGTTTCAGGGGGCATCTCTAAGATGCCCTCTGGAGTGCGTTTTACATTAAATCCCACACTGGCATCAGTGGGGGTTTAATGTGCTGAGAAGTTTGATACCAAACTTCTTAGTCTTCAGTGGGGCCATTATGGTGCTGTGGAGTTCGTAATGACAGACTCCCAGCACCATATACTCTTAATGGCAGCACTGCACTTACAATGCCCAAGAATGGACTTGGGCACTGTAGGGGCACAGGGCTCATGCCTCTATGCCCTCACCACTGGCATAGTGCACCCAGCTAGAGGGGTGGCTGACCTAGGCCAGGGCAGTGGCTTGTAGGCATGGCACACAGGGATGTGAGCCATGTCGACTCTTCACTTTTGTTCTGCACCAAGACACGCAGCCTGCAAAGGCAGTGTGTGTGTGTAAAGGTGTAGGGTCCCTAAGGGTGGCACAACAAGTGCTGCAGCCCTTAGGGGCCTTCCTGGTCACAGTGCCCTGGGTACCCATGGTACCATTTACCAGGGGCTGACCTGTGGCCAGGGATGTCAATTGGGTGTAGGTATCAATGCAATTTTTGGGAAGGAACACAGGCCCTGGGTACCTGGTTGGCAGGAGCCCAGGGCACACTCAGTCAAAGTACATCAGCCATTCAGCAAAAAGTGGGGGCATACCATGTAAGAAAGATGGCACTTTCTCACAGGGTATCTCCGCGCTGTGACAACTTTTAGACAGCCAGAATAGGAAGATCAGAACAGTGAGGTTTTTAACAGTTTTCTGAATGATAGGTAGTTGGTGCAGAGACGTATGTGGCAGGGCAGTTGGTTCCAAAGTTGAGGAGCTAGATAAGTAAAAGATTTGCCTCCTAATCTAGCTTGTTTTATGCGGAGTACGGGGAGGAGATCTTTAGACCCCGAGCGGAGGGTTTTAGAGGGAGTGTATTTGATCAGCTTGTCCGACATATATCTCGGCCCCATGTTGTTTAGTGCTTTAAACACCATGCAGCAAATCTTGAATTTGATTCTTTTGCGTATGGGTAGCCAATGCAGTTTACGGAGTAGTGGGAGTGAAGCTGTTCTGGGGGGAGCATTGGTCACTAAGCGGGCTGCCGTGTTCTGGACTACCTTCAGTCTGTTTAGGGAGGTTTCCTTGGCTGAGATAAACAGAGCGTTACAATAGTCCAGGCGGCTTAGGATGCTTGTATCAGGGTTTTTCGTGTGGATGATGGGAGGAAGGGGAAGACTCTGCGAAGAAGACTTAATACATGGAAGCAGGCCCTGGTGGTTGAGGTAGCATGCTCCTCCAGGCTTAGTTTATGATCAATTTGGACCCCTAAGTTCTTAACCACTAGTTTTGGGGACTGGGCTGGGCCCAGCTCACCAGGCCACCAGGTGGGTGACCACCTAGCTACTGCGTCATTGAATAGCATAATTTCTGTTTTTTCCGCGTTCAGCTGAAGGAAGTTGTTACTCATCCATTCAGTGATGGTTTTCATGCCTTCCGAGAAGGTGGCCTGGATGTTTGTGTTGCTCTTGTCAAAGGAGAGGAGTAGTTGTGTGTCATCAGCGTAGGATATTGGGATGAACCCTAAGTTTCTTAGAAGTGACGCAAGTGGTGTAACATAAATATTGAATAAGGTAGGGCTCAAACATGAACCCTGGGGTACACCCTTAGAAACAATGGTGGTCTGTGATTTGAAAGGACCAAGGTTGACGGTTTGGGTTCTCTCCGCAAGGAAATCAGTCAACCATTTTAGTGCGTTACCCTGTATGCCTATAGCTCTAAGTCTCTCTAGCAAGATATGGTGGGAGATGGTGTCGAATGCTGCAGACAGGTCGAGTAATATAAGAAGCACTCCTTGACCATTGTCTTCAAGCATTCGGATGTTGTCTGTGACTGTCACCAGTGCCGATTCCGTACTATGTCTGGGACGAAATCCTGACTGTGAGTAGTCGAGGCAGTTGGAGGATTCAATGAATTTAGACAGGTGTGTTAATGTGCTTCTCAAGTAGCTTGCTATGCAGAGGGAGTAGAGAGATGGGTCGATAGTTAGTGATAACGTCTGGAGGCAGCTTGGCATTTTTCTTGATGGGCATGATCTGCGCTGCCTTACATTCCTTAGGGAGTTTGCCTTCCTTTAAGGAACTGTTTAAAATGGAGCAAATGGGGGCAGCAAGCTGAGTGGCGAGCGATCTGGAGATTTTGGCTGGGATTAGATCTAAAGGGGATCCAGATTTGGTCATTTTTAGCAGGGATTCAGTGTCCGCAGTGGTGAGCCTAGGGAATTCCTCAAGTTTAATTGTGCTAGGCGAGACAGGGGGTTCAAATCTGGGGTTAGAGCGAGAGCTAATGGTCGCAGTTATTTTGTTATATATGTTGTCTATTTTTTGAGAGAGATATCCTGCAATGTTGTTACATAGGATCTGAGATGGCGCCTCTTCAGTGTTGCAAGCTTTGGGATTGATGAAGGTATTAAGTACCTTGAATAAGGCTTTGGGAGTGTTATCTGCCTGTTCAAGTTGGTTATTAATATATTTTTTCCGGGCGATTTTCAGGCTGCTATGGTATTTAGTCTGGGCAGATTTGAAACGTTCTCTGTCATGGGGATCATGTGTTCGTCGCCATTGTCGCTCTAGTTTCTTGCACTGGCTCTTTTCCGTCCGAAGGTCAGTGGTGTACCAATGGGTCTGGGGGCGTTTGGCGACCGCTGGGGACTTTTTCAGGGGTACCAATATGTCTAATGTGGTCTTTATGTTATCCTGAAAGACTGTTAAGTGTTTTTCCACTGTCGGAATCCGAATGTTGTGGAGGTATAAAGGTATCTTTGAAAAGAGTAGGCGTTAATTTATGCCACTGTCTGTAACTCCTGATAGTTTGTGCTTTCAGGACAATATGCTCTATTGATCCTACAATGCAGAATTCAATTTTTGAGTGATCTGACCATGTAAGGGGACATGTTGTTCCGTAAACAATATTGGGTGAGTTTGAGAGGACTAAATCCAGTGTGTGTCCTGCTACGTGAGAAGGTGCATCATTAATTTTGGTTAATTCAAGTGTGGATAGCTCTGTCAGGAGTGAAATGGTGTCTGAATTGCTGGAATTCTCACTGTGCACGTTTAAATCTCCAAAAAGCACAAATCTTTTAGATGAGATCACATGAGGGGAGATCAGGTCCATAAGTAAGGTGACGGAATCAAGGAGTGGTCCTGGAGGGCGATATACTAGGGCTCCTTTCCAGCTAAGTTGAGCATGTAGGTCAATTCTGAGCACTAAGATTTCAATTTTTTCATTAATTAGTTGGTCTAATACTGTGACTTTTATCGGATCTTTGTAGATGATGGCTACCCCTCCCCCGCCCTTCGTGGTCGGTCCAGTTTTTGGATATGATAGCCATCGGGTAATGCTAGTGCAATTGCTGGAGTGGAGGATGGTTTGATCCATGTTTCGGTTAAGAAACCAATGTGGGGAAGAGAAGAGGAGAGCATGTCCCATATGTTAATGGCGTGCTTGGGGAGTGATCGGACATTTGCTAGAAAGCAGTCCCAACTTGACGTCTTATCAGCTAAGTTCTGGATATTCGGTTGATTCTGTGAGCCATGTGAATTTTTGATTCCTGAGTCAACTGTTTTAGCATTATTACTGGATAGTGTGTACTGCATGCTCTGATATCCACAGGTTCTACACGCGAGGGGGCCTTCTACTACTGTTCGGAAGGTGTGGGCGCATGAGTTAGTGTCTTGCATATCAAGCAAGCATTGCTTGTCTCTAATATTTAGTAGTTCCTGTCTGGTATAGTTGTGGAGGGTTGCTGGACCATTTACCTGATTTCTGTGGACACCGGCAAGGTTTCTGGCTCCTGGCGACGACCAGGCGCGGACGGGCACAGACGGGCTTGCCTTAGGCGTGCCAGTGGCGCACCCGCTGCGCGTCGGCCCGGACATCTGATTTTGTAGTGCCAGGCAGCTGAACTGCTGACCTGGGGAACTACACGTCACTTCCGGGGTGTGATTAACTCCCTCCACTCAAACGGAACAATCCGCGGTGGACCGGGGAGGCACCCCGCAGAGTGACACGTAATTGAGGCGAGGACAAGTGAGTACAGATTTATAAGTGACTTTTGGCGAAGGTTGCGTGTTTTAAAAGCAAGTTATTCTGAGTAAAACGAGCGATTTAAAAACCTAGTGATAGCGTGCTAGCGCTGTGCAAGTATGCATAAAAACAGTTCTAGGAGCCCTTTCCCAGGCGCTCCTGTTGTTGTGGTAGCAGCGTTATGTAACAATCACCTTTTTGGCAGTCTCAAGCGCGTGCCTTATACATTCATACAATGTCATGGTTGCGTGAACATTTTAGCAATCTTACCTTGGTCAAGGTATTGCTTATAAGTTGTGCTCATTCAGTGATTTTGATTTGAAGTTGGCAAAAGTAAGGAGTGTAAATGTAAATTATATATTAAGGCAGTTTAAGCAACATGTTATATGGTGCAATTATAGTTTTAGGGGATGTAAGGCACTGAGTCAGTGATGTGCTTGAAGATGAGGGTATATAGAAAATGTCAGAGGCTGAGGACTCATGCTAGAAGACTGAGCGTGCCCACCGTTCTACATAGTCTCTGTTTTTGTTGCTAGGTCTTCTAGTAGTGGGTGGGAAGGACTTCCTTTCTAGTCAAGCAGGCAGGTGACTTGTGCTAGACTCTTTGGTGTCGGTACCTAGCTTTTGCTTGACCCCTGGATTCTGACTTACTAGCTGCTGACGATGCCATTGACTCCAGCATAACCATGGGAATGTGGCCCATAGGTTTACTTCTTTGTTGCTTTGAAGCTGTCATAGTGTCAAAATGTACACACGCTCACTTTTGATTGGCATAACTTCGTATCCTAAACAGTAGATGGGAAGGTAATAAACATTTCAGTTTCATAGATGCTTAACTACTGTTTTGCTGCGTGAATCCTTTTCTGGATTCACATGCTGTGCATTATTCCTCCATCTAGTGGTTGGGTCCGGAATTGTCTTTGTTCTTTTGTTTTTTTTTCTCGTTTTGATCGCTGTCAACCACCATTTGGTGCCAGGTACGTCCCCTGAGTGACGTCAGACGGTATCCTGGAGGTTGACGTGCGTGGTGGCCATCTTCAGATTCTTTTTTCCGCCGTTGGGTCTGGAAGCAACACGAGAAGCTCCGAAGAAAGTTTTTCGTTTATCCCAGAAAAGACTTTAAAAGAAGACTAGCATCGAAGGATCATCGAAGAAGAAACCAAACGATCGACGCCGCACCCGAAGACAGGAGCAGGACGTTTGTTTAAACACCAAAAGGACCAATCCGGTCCACAAATGGCGAGGTAGGGCTCATGGAGAATACCCCTTTCAAATTCTGCCCCAAGTGCCACCACAAGTACGCACAGTGCGACCCACACGATGTGTGCAATCTGTGCCTGCCGAAGGATCATCAAGGCAAGGATTGCGAGGCCTGCGCAGCGTTCCAGCCGAAAACGCTCAGGACACGTCAAAACCAAAGACAGGCCCACTACGCCACAATGTCGCAGCCGTCGAAGAAACCTTCCATGAGGGACATGGGTTTCTCCAGCGATGAAGAGAAGCATGGGGCCCCAGCAGAATCGACCCACGAAGGATCGGACGTCGAAATACTGGAAAAGGACTCCGAAAAAACTCACGCCGAAAAGAGGGCGAAGGGGTCGAGAAAGAAGACGGAGAAGGTAAGACACAAAAATCCGTCGGAACCGAAGGGCCACGAACAAAAAACGCCCAAGGCAGCCCCGACGCCGAGCAAGAAGGCAATCGAGGGCCAGCCGCGATCAAAGGAATGCCAAGGAAGCCATCCAAGGGTTACCAAAGAGGAAAGATCACAAAAGGCACCAAATCCAAGGGTCGACACCGAACCCTCAAAAAAGGCCTCAACATCGCCGAAAAGTAACTTCGATGCCGAAAAGAAGAGAAAGTCCCCGGCCTCCGACGCCGAGAGGGCCCTCGAGGTCGAAAAGAAGAGAAGGCTCGAGGAGGAAATGGTTCTGCTCCTACAAAAGAAAAAAGAATTCGACGCATCATTAAAGGATTTTCGAATCCCGAAAACACCGGCCGTCGAACCAGAGCCGGTAAACGTCGACGCCGAGGGTGAGGAAGAAGGGATCTTCGACTCATCACCAACGCCGGAACCTCGAGGTGAAGACCCCGAGGAATACGGAGATGTCCTGGAGGAAGAGGAAAACTCAGAAAACTTAGAAAACTTCGAGGACACATGGAACGATCTCGACACCGAGAGCCCAGAAGAAGAGGTCTGCAGCTACCCTTCGAAAGCATCACCCCGACTGTGGACTCTGTGCACACTGAACCTTACTTTGGTGCAGTATATACAGAGCCACTTTCTTACAATGGCTAAAAACTTATAAGGTCCCAAAGGCGAGACCTATTGGCTATGCCAATGCTTGTTTTTAAAATGTTATAGCACGCATTTGCAATCCAATAGGTCTTGCATTTGCGAGAGTTTAAGCTATTGTCATTGTAAATGACAATGCCTTTTATTTATCTGTTTTAAAAACAACACATAAATAAAAGGCATTGTCATTTACAATGACAATAGCTCAAACTCTCGTAAATGCGAGACCTATTACATTGCAAATGTTTTAGTTTCTGAACTAATTACTCAAGTAATCCGGGGTGTAGCTACCACTGTGGCTGAGGCAGCGGCACTTGGGTCCCGAGGGGCCTTTTGAACCCTGATAATTGCTGTATACAACTAGCCCAGCAGTAGCCAAAGGGGTCGTTTTCCTTTCTAGCACCAGGGCCAATGGCGTCCTTGCTACGCTACCTCAAGTAATGCGCCAAGGTCACAGTGTGCCACTTCTGGCTTTACTTGGACTCCTGGATTGAAAAAACATGGCCTCGTGCCCATCTCTAAGAGCAATGTCAGGGCTGACACAGATGCCATCTTTGCCATCAACATGGGAGGCGGGAACTTGTCTACAGTATGCGCCACCACCCCCACGCGCCGACGGTTTTAAATAAACCCCCCCTCCTCGGGCAGCGTTGTTAATGGGACCCGGCCCGGAGGGCATGAACCACTGATTTCCCAAGGGAGGCGAGTGCCTTACTTTTCTGTGGAATTGGGAAGGAGGGGCGTAATACTATAAACAACACTAAGGCACCGCCCCCAAGCCCCGTATGCCGAGGGCAAGACTGGCTAAAAAAATGGAAATACGCGCAATTCATAAAAAATGCACAAACCTGGTTCTGCGATTTGTAATTTTCATGCATTTTTTATGAATTGTGCCTGCTTTGTTAGGATCCCGGTGGCAGCGTGGGTAAGCGTACAGCGCGACGGCTTGTCGGCCTCACCTCCGCCCCCTCTTCCGGTTTTACCCTATAAATCGCTAAGCTTGTGTCTCGTCGTCTTTGTCTGCGACTTAGCGCTTCAGTGCTCGGGCTCTGGTCGTTTAATACAATGCCGAGCGTGCTTCTCAAAGATTTTTATTTGCGCGTTTTGTTGCGCACGTTAGGCTGAACCTGGAACATGGCACGTCAACACTGACAGGTGATGTGCAAAGCTAGATTTGCATGTTCAAGGGTCTTACCAGTGTTCCTACAGTTGCTCCCATATGGGTAATTGTGGGCGATCCCGGGTGGGGGAGGGTAGTCTGCCAAGGGGTAGAAGTGGGGGGCAAGAGCATGCGGTGCAAATGAGGGAAGGAATATAACGGTGAATGTAAGTTTGGCTCCAGGCAAGACAGCATTTTCCGGTTTTGGCATGTTGCTGTTAACGGCCACAAGGTGGCAGCACATCCCTAGTTCTAGATGGGGAAAGCCACACACACAGCGTTTCCCTTGCGGGAGCGAGCTGGAGCACCATCTGTTTGAAAGTTAATTACAAACAGATGGTTTCAAAGCTCGCTCCCGCAGAAATCATAAGCGTGCACGCGTTGCCATTGAAAGCAATGCGATGCGTGCACGTTTTGGCAGAAAAACCGAATCGATTTCAAGAGGTCTCCTCCTATGCAGCGCATGCGCGCTGCGTAGGCGAGACCTAAAAAGAACTAATGAAACCGCAAGGACAATGGGGGCCCTACAACAAAAAGGTTCTTTTAAGATAGGAGGCTTCTCGAACAGGAAAACCACAGGTAGAGGGGGCTTTGGTCAAGGACAACAAATGCCACAGCAATCGCAAGGACAAAACCAGCAGTTGGGACAACAGTCTAGCTACCAAGGGTGGCAGCAACAGCAGAAGCAGCCCTTTCGAGGGAGAGGGAATGGCAGAGGAAGAGGGCACTCCTCTAGAGGCAGAGGAAATGGCACAAACTGACGTAATCACAGGGAAAGACCTACACAAAACACCAGTGGGGGGGAGAATATCCTTTTTCCACAGGAACGGGAAAGGATTACAACAGACAATTGGATTTTAAATTTAGTAAAACACGGATATTGCATGGAACTCACAAGAACCCCACCTGCAAATCCACCAAAAAAGAGAAAATGATCCAAATCAGAACAAACACTACTAAACGCAAAACTCAAGGATCTATACCTCAAACAGGCAATAGAAAAGGTACCAACACAGTGTTACAAAGGAAACTACTCCCCTTACTTTCTAGTTCCAAAACAGGATCTAACCCCAAGGCCAGTCTTGGACTTAAGATTCATAAACAAGTTCAAACTAACGCAACACTTCAAGATGTGTACACTACAAGAAATACTCCCGCAAATCCAAAAGGGGGATTATTTGGCAACAATAGCTCTAAGGACGCCTATTTACATATCCCTATGAACAAAAAGCACAAAAAATACCTGCGGTTCTTGCACAACAAGACACACTACCAATTCAAGGTACTTCCGTTCGGCATAAAATTAGCCCCACGGGTGTTCACAAAGAGTCTAGCCGCGGTGGCGGCACATCTGAGAAGAAGCAAGATTCATGTCTACCCCTACCTAGACGATTGGCTAATAAGGGGACGCACAAGACAAACATGTCTCAATCATGTTTAAAAGACAATCCAAACTCTACAAAGACTAGGGTTTTCAATAAACCACAAAAAATCGTCAACACCAGAAAGAGAAAAGACCTTCCTGGGGGCAAGACTAAACACATTGAACGCCAGGGCTTATCCCACACAAGCCAGGATACAAGCTATCCATCTCGAAACAGCCCTGTACCAGAGGGGACAGTCTCTGACAGTGAGGAGGGCTATGAAACTAATGGGCATGATGGCATCATATCCCGCTTATCCCTCGCGCACGCCTACACATGCGCCTGTTTCAGGAATGGCTCAACAACAGCTGGTCACAGGCCACAGGGAGCTGGGAGGATCTAGTGGTTGTTACAGAAGGGGTGCAAGCAGAGACACAATGGTGGCCATCCAACAACATAGCACAGGGGAGACCTTTCAGGTACCCAACTCCATCTGTGACAGTTACTACAGATGCATCCCTCAATGGATGGGGAGTGCATCTCAACCAGCTAAAAGTACATGGCCAATGGAGCGAACAGGACTCCACCAAACACATCAATTTCCTAGAGATGAAAACAGTTTTTCGGGCACTCAAGGCATTCCAGAAACACATTCAGAGGAAGACAATTCTTATACAAACAGACAATACAACCACAATGTTCTACCTCAACAAACAAGGTGGAACAAGGTCTTTTCCACTGAGCAAACTGGCACAGGAAATTTGGCATTGGGCAATAGCCCAAAAGATCCATCTACAGACAGTACATCTACCAGGAGTAGACAACATCACAGCAGACCAACTGAGCAGACAGAACAATTGCTCTCACGAATGGTAACTGAAACAGACAATAATTCAGTACCTATTCAACATCTGGGGAACACCAGTGTTGGACCTGTTTGCGACAATACAGAACAAGAAATGCCAATACTTTGCCTCCAGGTTTCCACACCACCTGTCAAGGGGAAATGCACTTTCACTGAATTGGTCTCAAACATTTGTTTACGCCTTTCCACCAATACCCCTGATGCAAAGGGTGCTTCAAAAGGCAAAGGAGCCAGGAACAAATATGATCCTCATTGCCCCAGGCAAACATGGTTCTCCACTCTCCTAGAACTATCCAGGGGAGAAATGATCAGGATCAAAACAGAAAAAGACCTGCTGACAATGCAACAGGGCCAAATCGGTCACCCGAAGCCAGCAACACTGCAACTAGCAGCTTGGCGCCTGAGTACATAGAATTTGGGCATCTCAATCTACCGGTAAGAACCATGGAGATACTCAAAGAGGCGAGGAAACAATCCACAAGGAAATGCTATACAGCAAAATGGAAACGATACACCACATGGTGCATCGCAAACAGGACCAGTTCCATAAAGACACAAGAATCTGTTATCACATACCTTACTTACCTCTTGGACAGCAACATCAATTTTTCAAGCCTTAAAGTGCACCTTGCTGCCATAGTGGCATACACAAGAGGAAAATCATGCAAAAGCTTTTTTACTAGACCAGTAATAAAAAGATTCCGAGAAGGAGCCAAAAGAATAGCTCCACCAAGAGCTGCACCTGTACCAACATGGAGCCTAAATACAGTACTCTCTCAAATGATGAAGAAACCCTTTGAGCCCATGCATGCAGCAGACATCAAACATATCACCCTAAAGACAGCCTTTCTCATTGCTATAACATCACTACGCAGAGTAAGTGAATTACAGGCTTTAACAATACAAGAACCCTATTTACAGATCCACAAGGATAAAGTGATCTTGAAAACTAACCCACAATTCTTGCCAAAGGTGGTATCTAGGTATCACTTAAATAAAAACATCCTGCTACCGGTTTTCTTTCAAAACCCAGAAACTAAAGCAGAAAGAAGCCTCCATTCCCTGGATGTTAGGAGAGCTTTACTATATTACTTGCAAAAAACAGAAAAAATAAGAAAAACAGTTGTTTGTTGCACACTCGCATACCAACACAGGATCTGTGGTCACAAAGGCAACTATTGCAAGATGGATAGTACAAGCTATCCAGGTATGTTATGACCAGGTTAAAAGGGAACTAACAATGCAACCAACAGCGGACTCCACTAGAAAGAAAGGAACAACGCTAGCATTTATGGCATCTGCGCAGCAGCAACATGGGCATCACCACACACCTTCACAAAACATTACTGTGTGGACGTGCAGATGAATAAGGAAGCTCAAATTGGACAGAGGGTGCTTCAACACCTGTTTGCAAAGTCTTCCTTTCACCACAGCCTCCCCAAGACGGGAGAAACCGCTACATAATCTAATGCACAGCACGTGAATCCAGAAAAGGATTCATGCTGCAAAACGAAATGGTTACTGTAAGGAAGTGGGTTTCTCTTGCAGTAACCCCCCCACTTTTTGCCAGACCACTGATGCACTTTGACTCGATGTGCCCTGGGTCCCTGCCAATCAGGTTCCCAGGGCCTGTGTTCTTTACCCAAAACTGTACCCAATTGGCATCTCTGGCCACAGGTCAGCCCCTGGTAAATGGTACCACAGGTACCCAGGGCACTGTGACCAGGGAAGACCTCGAAGGGCTGCAGCACTTATTGTGCCACCCTTAGAGGCCCTGTACCTTTACACACACACACACACACTGCCTTTGCAGGCTGCGTGTTTTGGTGCAGAACAAAGTGAAGAGTCGACATGGCACACACCTCTGTGGGCCATGCCTACAACCCACTGCCCTGGCATAGGTCAGTCACCCCTCTAGCTGGGTGCACTATACCAGTGGTGAGGGTACAGGTGCATGAGCCCTGTACCCCTACAGTGTCTAAGCCAATTCTTAGACATTGTAAGTGCAGTGCTGCCATTAAGAATATATGGTGCTGGGAGTTTGTCATTACGAACTCCACAGCACCATAATGGCTGCACTGAGAAGTTTGGTATCAAACTTCTCAGCACATTAAACCCACACTGATGCCAGTGTGGGATTTAATGAAAAATGCACACAGAGGGCATCTTTGAGATGCCCCCTGAAAAACGACCAGCCTCTGGTGGGTTCCCTGAGTGGTACACACCAGCCTGCCACCACGAGACATGTTTCTGGACCCCTAGGGAGGGAGCCTAGGCTCCCTGAGCCCAGAAACAAAGCCTTTCCTGGGCGGAGGTGTACACACCTCCCCCAGGCCAGGAAGAGCCATCTGTGGCAGGGGAGCTTCAAAGGCCTGGCAGCCTTTGTAATGCGACCCCCCCAGCCTCTCCTGCTATCAGGAGCAGGCCCCCTTCCTGTCTCCCCTCCCTTTCGGCGGGAAGACAGGCGGGAAAAACTAGCCAGCCCAGGAGGTGTACCCACCTCTGCCAACTCCACCCCTCAGGTGGAGGAGGCGAGGTGAAGCCCACTCTCCAGTACTCGCCATCTTGCAGATGGCAGGCACTCCCCAATCAGGACTAGGGATTGTGCTTACTCCCCCACGTGGGGTGAGCACACCAAGGGTGTAGTCACCCTAAGGTCAGTAGCCCATTGGCCTCTGACCTCAAGACCCCTAAAAACGCCCCCTAAATACAGTATTTAGGGGGCAGTCCTGAACCAGGAAGGCAGATCCAGCCTACCTACAAGAAGAAAAGGACGAAGAACCGTGCAGAGCTAACAAGAGGACGACGCCCACTGACTTGGACCGGCCCTACAGGCCTGTCTCCCCTCGAACCTGCTCCTGCAAAACCCCGGCGTGTCCAGCGGCCAGCAACCTCAAAAACCCCGGAGGACCTGCCTGTCTTCACTTTCCAAGCTATTTCTCCCGTGAACACCGGACGTGTTTGAACTGCAGCTTCTGGTGCCAGCCAGGAACCGCAAATCCAGCCCTCTGCACCCGCCGAACCCGGCCCGAGCTAGAGTGGAAAAATACCACGAGGAGGTCCCCCCGGCGATCCTGACCCGAGATCCGGCGACCCCTGACCTGCCTCAAGCCTCCTGACGACGCCTGCAGCCTCAATCCAGAGGACCCCCCCCCTACCGCGACCAGAGCGGGTAAGAAAATCCGACGTCCCAAGGCACCCCTGCACCCGACGCCCCACGGCCTTGTGTGCCCAACCCAGCGGTGCCTAACCAACCCTCAACATCCCAACTTACCCCTCGAAGTGGTGGTCACTCCTGGAAGATCCTCGAGCCTGCAGTGTTTTTGTCCCGGAGAAGCTCCATTGAAATCAACAGGGCACCCGACCTCCAAAATTCACCCTGCACCCGGCCGCCCTAGTGCCGCTGAGGGTGCCCCTTTTGTGCTAACTTGGTCCCCAACTTGCCCTGAGCTTAACCCTAGGAGCTTTGCTCCCACAACCCCGTGGCCTGCTTGCCAGCATCCACCAACCGGAGTCCCCCTATCCTCCATAGGATAACATTGGGCCTCAACACTCTGCACCCGGCCGCCCTAGTGCCGCTGAGGGTGCAACAACAGTGCATCACTGACCCTGGGAGACCCCCGAGTCTGACCCCAGAACGTTAACTCAAAAGACCGATTACTTACCTCGAAACCGATAACTCATTTTTCCTCATAGGATAACATTGACACTTTTTCTTCCAAAAAGTTTCCAAGTGTCGACTTTTGAAAACTACAAATATTCCTTAAAAATCGCACAAATAACCTAAACGAATTTTCTCAACTATTTGCAGGAAAGGTCCCAGTGCAGAATCTAGGTATCCAGCACTGAGTAGGAAAAGTAACGTAAAAGTAACTTACCTGTGAATTGAATTTCCTTCCACAGGATAACATTGGTGGTTCTATGTGAAAAAGTTTCGAAGTGTCAACTTTTGAAATACAAGAATATTCTTAAAAAATCGTACATCTAACTAAAACGCATTTTCTCAACTGTTTTCAGGAAATGTCCCAGTGCTGAATCTAGGATCCAGCACTGCTGTTAGAAAAAGTAATCCGAAAAGTAACTTACCTGCAATTTACAGGAAAAGCCTATGTATTTCAATGTACTGGTCCAAAATGTTTCCAAGTGTGGACTTAAGAAATCTGAAAATAATCTCTAAAAATCGTACAAACTACAAAAACGTAATTACTTACCTGTTTTAAGTAAATGTCCCAGTGCTGAATCTAGGAGTCCAGCACTGGATTACAAAAGTAACGCAAAAGTAATTTTACCTGCATTTACCTTAAGAAGCCATTCATTTCAATGTACTGCATTTACTAAGTATTGCAACCTACTGCATCCCCTGTAAATCAAATCAAGTACAAACTTCATTGCTTTTTAAAACTGTGTACAACAAGTAACTTATTACTGAAAAGAATTGAATGCTTACCTGTATCAGGCTTGCTTGGTTCTAAAATAAAACAGTATATTTTTTTATACAAAACAATTGGCCTAGAGTTCAGTTCTTGAGTGTGTGGATTAATTTGCTGACTGAGTGTGTACATCAAATGCTTTACACTGTCCTCGGATACTGCCTTACTGCTCGACCAAGCTACCACTTTAGAGAGTAAGGTTCTATCTAACTTTAACCTCTGCCAAACCTCTGGAGACCCTTGGACTCTATACACACTGTACCTCACTATGGTGCAGTATATATAGAGCCAGTTTCTTACAGTTACTTACCAGTAGGAGTAGTTTTGCACCTTGAAGAATTTTTTGGATTCACATGCGACCCACCCGGCCTCCCCTACGAGGACAACAAACAGGTGGGGAAGTAAAGGACTACATCACTGTTTATTAAAATCATCTCAAGGATTACAAACCAAAGAAAAACATAAAAAAGATTCCGAAGATGGCCACCACGCACGTCGACCTCCAGGATACCGTCTGACGTCAGTCAGGGGACGTACCTGGCACCAAATGATGGTCGACAGCGACCAAAACAAGAGAGAAAAAAAAAAAGACAATTCCGGACCCAACCACTAGATGGCGGAATAATGCACAGCATGTGAATCCAGAAAATTCTTCAAGCTGCAAAACTACTCCCTACTGGTAAGTAACCATTTCGTTACCAATTACTTCGTTTTTCCCCCAGTGATTTTACAGATTATGCATCAGTGGGTTGATAGTGTCTCTGAACTAGGGTGGTCGCATGTGTGTTTACATTGCATTTGTGTGAAACAGTAATTGCATGTTTGTTGGTCTCAGAGCATGCGTGATTTAACACCAGTTGGTTTGTTTGTCTGGCCACAGGATCCTGTATGTCTTTATGAACTGTTACCTGTAAGTTTGTTGGTCTCTGTGCGTGAGTGACAGTGTCGATTTCTTTTTCATGCTTACTTGTACCCTGTATACTCCTTTGGCCCACTTTTGAATATTGAAATACGTGTTCTTCATGCCTTATCCTGTTTCTGAACAGATTGGCTTCGCTCAGCGCGTGCAGCAGCCTGGTGTAGGACAGTCCAGTGGCCACCCACAGTTTTTACAGCAGAACCAGTTCCCATCGTCCTCCCCAGGAATGAACACCCAGAGCATGCAGATGGGACAGGCGAGCAACCAAGCACCAGGACAGCAGGTAGGGGTTGTCAGTTTGCACCACCCGCTGTGCTGCTCCACTTAATCTCTGATCATTGGGAGTGTATTTAAGTTGATGAATGTTGGTTTTTGGCTTACCAAGGCAATACTTTACCAGATCGGTGATGTAGCTTCTGAACTCTGTCCTCCATCCATCTTAAAATGTGCCTGTGATAAACTCTCTCAATGAAGGCCCACCACCTTTCAATCCAATAGGCCATAGTGCTGCTACCCACTTAATCGTTGTTTGAAGTTGAAGGAACCCCATAGTTACAGTTATACAAAATGCCACACAGCTAGAGTGGAGACCAGGTCAAAATCTAGCTCCTCTAGCTGCACTTAAGGTGCCCTTGGCCAAGTATAGAGAATCCATGACAATACACCTCTTCCATAACACTAATAATTCCTCTCTGACCAGATGGCAATTACCCTCCAAAGTACCCACAGAATGAGCAGCAGTAAACTGAGTAAGCCCTTCTGATAGAGACTTCTAACTGCAGATTTGTCTGCTTTTGACTATTCCCTGGACGTCAGATTGGATCTGGAAAATCTTCAGCAGTAAGCCGTAACCCGGTGCACTGGTTGTTGGTGCCGATGGCTTCGTGACAATGTCCTTCCATGCCGGAAGTGACATTCGCAGGCTTATAGAGGCACCACCCATGCACACTAACATCAGTTCCTTTATTTCTGCCCCAACATCCACAGATCTTGAGCTACCCCTGATCTCTTTGGAACTGCGTTTTAATGACTTTAAAAAATATTTTTCCGGTGTGCTAGGAACATGTCCTCTCCTAAATCTACAGGGTTTAAGCCTTGAGAGGAATACAAACAGTTTTGCAGCGTGAATCTTTATGGATTCACTATGCTGTGCATTATTCCGCCATCTAGTGTTTGGGTCCGGAATTGTTGTATTCTCTTTTTTTTTTTTTTTGTGGCCCAGGTGGGCGTCGACATACCACCATTTGGTGCCCTTCGTGACGTTGACGCGCTTCCTCCGGAAGCTCCCACCTTTGGTCGCCATCTTCAGATTCTTTTTTTCCGCCGTTGGGTCTGGATCGTCAGTGAAGGAGCTCCACAACTTTGGAGAAGAATCCACGGAAAACAGAAAAATCGGAAAATCACTAAGAACATACCGGATTACGAGTCACGTAACGAGGACGACGAAAGAGGGGAGAAATACCGAGAAGTTCGACGTTTCTACAGAGAATGCGCACACAGGGGGCTCCCTGGGCGCGGTGATGGACAAAACTCCCTTTAAATTCTGCGCCAACTGCCACCACAAGTACGCGCAAAAGGACCAACACCCAGTTTGCAATCTCTGCCTGCCGCTCGACCATCGAAGCGACGTCTGCAACGCCTGCGGGGCATTCACTCCGAAGACCCTCCGAGTAAGAGAGAGGCAAAGAAGAGCAAACTACAGCATGCAGGGGCAGGGGACACCTCCATCGCTCCGAGATTTGGGACTCTCTAGTGGAGAAGAGGACAACATCGCCGAAGGACCGGAGGACGCCATAATCGTTGAGGTCGGAAAAAAAACGCCGAAGGAGGTAAGAGTAGTCGAACCCCAGGCACCCCACTGATACTCGAAAGAGTGAGTCAAAGTCCTCGAAAGGAGCATTGCCGTCGAAACACTCGACATCCGCAACTGCATTCAAGGGCAAACAGCCCGTCGGTTCCTTCGAGAAGGACTCCCAGACGGCGAAACCCCAAGAGAAGGCAAAGGCGTCGAAGACCAGTCACAAAAGGGACGCTTCGACGTCGAAGGAGGGGTGGAAAGCGGCTACAACTTAGACGTCGGCAACCGCGAAGAGACAGGCCGAAAATCTCGACGCCGAACACTCGTCCGAGATGGAAAAGAAAAGGAAAAGGCTCGAGGCCGAAATGGCGAGCATCTTGCAACGCAAGAAAGACTTCGACGAAAAGATGCAACAGTTCACGATTCCGCCGAAGTCCACGGTCTAAGCCGAAAGGTGCGTTGAGGAAATCCAACCACTGACCACACCAGAGCCTGTCGAGGAACAGGAGGAGGAAGAGCTGTATTACGGCGATGCCGAAGGTGAGGAAGACAAACAAACTTACCAGGGCTCGACATCCTTGGAGACACAGTACTTGCAGTGGCAAGATCTCGACGCCGAATCCCCGGAAGAGGGAGTAGAATCCTATCCTTCGAGGCCTTCGCCGCCGGATGACATAGGAATCTATAACCAGGTCATCAAGAGGGCTGCTGACACACATGGAGTGCAGCTAGAGGAGGAGAAACCCCAATCTTGCTTCCTGTTGGAGACATTGTTGCCATCACAGACAAGAAGCCAGTTCCTACCCATGGTCCCAAGTGTGCTGGACCAGGGGAAGGAAGCCTTCAAGGAACCTGCTATGTGTAAAGCAGTAACCCCAAGGGCAGAGAAGAAGTACAAACACTCTTCTAAGGACCCTATGTATATTAAGGGATCCGTACCAGCGTATTCAATCATCACATCCACGGCTAGGAAGAGGGCAAATCTACCCACAAATACAGGACCACCTCAAGACAGAGAGCAGGAGAATGGACCTAATGGGGAGGAAGATGGAAAGGAGTGCGGCGATCCAATGGCGCATTGCCAATTCCAATGCGCTAATCAACAGACACGCATACCAGCACTGGGTAGAAGTGGGCGAACTCATAAAACACCTACCAGAGCAATACCAGAGAAGGGTGAGCCACCTGGTAGAGGAAGGAAAGAACATGGCAAATACATGTCTGAAGTCGTCCCTGGATGCAGCGGAGACATCAAGCAGGCAGATGATGCTGGGAGTAACAGAGAGAAGGCATGCCTGGCTTAGGATTTCAGGCTTCAAGACTGAAGTACAAAACAACATCCTCAACACACCCTTCAACGGGGAACAGCTTTTCGGTGCTCCAGTTGACGAGAAACAATCAGCTCAAGAAGGACAATGAGACAGCTAGGTCCATGGGGGCACTACAGTTCAGAGGAATGAGAAGAGGAACTCCTTCAAGAAGACCAGCGGGTAGGGGGAACCTCCAACCTGTGGCACCACACCAAACCTTCCAACAAGGTTACCAAGGGGGTAACCAGGGCCAACAGCAGGGACAACAGCAGCAAAACTGGCAGTACCAGCCCCGAGGACAATCCGTTCGAGGGCGCGCACGAGGCAGAGGAAACGGACAGAGAGGGGGTCAACAACCCACATCCAAGTGACTCCGCTGTAGGACCAACGCACACCCAGTCAACATCTCTAGGGGTGCAGCTAAGGATAACACAAAAACAATAACTAACTCAAGACCAACAACAGTTCCTCCAGCACACAACACCAGTAGGAGGCAGGATAAAACACTTCTTCCAGGAGTGGAGGAAGATCACATCAGACAAATGGATACTAAACCTCATACAATACGGTTACTGTATAGAGCTAGAAAAACCACCTCCAAACAAAAGACCAAAAAGCAGAGTACTCGGCAAGGGAGCGTTCTCACTTACTGCAAGAAGCACAGGAACTTCTAAACAAAAGGGCCATAGAAATAGTACCATACAAGGAACGGAACAAGGGTGTCTACTCCACCTACTTCCTCATACCAAAGGTGGACGAAACATTACGACCAATTCTGGATCTAAGGTTCTTAAACAAGTTCATAAAGACTCAAAAATTCAAAAGACATCTCTCCAAGAAGTAATACCCCAGTTAAAGGAAGGGGGATTACATGGCAACCATCGACTTAAAGGACGCTTACTTGCACATCCCCATCAACAGCAAACACAAACATTTACTAAGGTTTATGATCAACAAGACTCCCTACCAGTTCACGGTGCTTGCATTCGGACTCAAGTCCACACCAAGGGTTTTCACAAAATGCCTGGCAGCAGTAGCAGCACACTTAAGGAGGCAAGGAATACATGTATACCCGTACCTCGACGACTGGCTGGTAAAAGCAAGCTCATACAACCAATGCAAGCGGCACATGAAAGAGGTCATACAAACTCTAGTCCAACTAGGGTTTTCAATCCATTGGGGAAAGTAATCAATAGTACCAGAACAAGTGAAGATATTCTTAGGGGCGGAGCTCAACACCATACAGGGCAAAGTGTTTCCGAGCACAAAGAGAACTTTGGCAATATTGAAGGAGACACGTCTTTACCACAAGGGACAAGCTCTGACAGGGAGGACAGTGGGCAAACTGATGGGAATGATGGCGTCATGCATACATTTGGTCCCAAATATCCGCCTCCACATGAGACCATTCCAAGAATGGATCCAACAACAATGGTCACAGGCAACAGGGAGTTGGGAAGATCTAGTGGTTGTCACGCAAACAGTACAGCACGAAATAGCGTGGTGGAACAAAAAGAACATAACACAAGGGAAACCATTCACACAACCAACTCCAACAGTGACCATCACAACAGATGCCTCCCAGATGGGGTGGGGAGCGCACACAAACACCCTCAAGGTAAAGCGATTGTGGTCACAACAGGATGCGATAAAACACATCAACTACCTAGAGCTGAAGACAGTGTTCCTAGCCTTAAAAGCCTTTCAGAAACCACTGTACGGACACAGGGTACTAATCCAAACAGGCAATACAACCACCATGTTCTACATCAACAAACAAGGATGAACACAATCAGTGACACTATCAGTGCTAGCACAGGAAATATGGAGATGGGCAATTCCAAGACAAATAGACTTGCTAGCAATACATCTACCAGGAAAGGACAATGTGGAAGCAGACAGGCTCAGCAGACTGATGTCAGCATCCCACGAATGGGAAATCAGTCAACAAGAAATCCAGAAGATATTCGACAAATGGGGGACTCCGCAAATAGACCTATTTGCAACACGCCAAAATGCAAAATGCCAAGACTTTGCATCTAGGCAACCGTGCAAACGGTCCCTAGGGAATGCGCTATGGATAAGCTGGTCAGGGACATTTGCCTACGCTTTTCCACCGATACCACTGCTACACAGGGTACTAAACAAATGCTGAGTCAGCAACATGACGCTAATACTGATAGCACCTCAGTGGGCCAGACAAACCTGGTTCTCACAGATTATGGAGATGGCACAAGCACCTGCACACAGGTTCCCCACAAGAAAGGACCTGTTAACGATGCAAAACGGAAGTGTGCTACACCCAGAGCCAGAGAGCCTCAGCCTTGCAGCATGGCTCCTGAAGACCTAGAGTTTGCACATCTCAAACTACCAGCAAGCACAATGGCGGTGCTAAGAGAGGCAAGGAGGCCTACCACAAGGAAGTGCTACGTAGCAAAGTGGAAAAGATTCTCCGAATGGTGCATTAGGGCGAAACTACAAAGAAGCATTACCAAGGAATCAACAGTACTAAAATACTTCACACATCTACTACAAAATAAACTAAGCTACACATCGCTAAGGGTGCACCTAGCGGCAATAGTGGCTTACACAAGAGGAGAAACAGGGAAGAGTTTCTTCACTTCCCAAGTAGTAAAAAGATTTCTAGAAGGGGCAAAGAGAATCGCACCGCCAAACAGAATGCCACCTCCGGCATGGAACCTCAACGTAGTGCTAACTCAATTGATGAAGGCACCATTTGAGCCTATTCATAAAACAACACTGCATATGCTCACGCTAAAGACCACCGCCTTAGTAGCTATCACATCGCTACGAAGAGTAAGCGAATTACAAGCGCTAACACTACAAGAGCCCTACCTACAAATACACAATGACAGGATCGTAATGAGAACGGACCCACATTTCATGCCAAAGGTGGTGTCAAGGTTCCACATAAACCAGACAATACAAATACCAAGTTTTTTCCAAAAACCAACCACAAGCACAGAAAAGGCGTTACACAAACTGGACGCCAGGAGGGCAGTAATGCACTATATAGAAAGGACAAAAGAATGCAGAAAGACAAAGCAATTCTTTGTGTCTTTTGCCAGCAGTTTTTGGGGACAACCAGTTACCAAAAATACCATTGCACGATGGATTGCACAAACAATACAATTCTGCCTCAAACACGCAAGGCAAGAATTACAAGGAGCAACGCATGCTCACTCAACAAGGAAAAAAGGAGCAACAATTGCGTTTCTAGCAAATACACCGATTCAAGACATTTGCCAAGCAGCAACATGGTCCTCAGTGCACACGTTCACTAAGCACTACTGCGTAGATATTCAAATGAACAAGGAAGCACAAGTGGGACAGAAGGTCTTACAACACATATTCAGTAACCAACGCTCATCTTCCAGCCACCACAAACCTAGCAAACCGCTACAAAGTCTATGCACAGCATAGTGAATCCAGAAAGATTCACGCTGCAAAACGTATAGTTTCTTACCTGTCGGTGTAGTTTTGCCGCTTCAAGACTTTCTGGATTCACTAGCGATCCCACCCTCCTCCGCCAGAAAGATGAGACAGGAGGAAGACTATTAAAACAGGAGGAAGACTAGTAAAGTCAAGAGGCAAAAAAAAAAAAAGAATCCGAAGATGGCGACCAAAGGTGGGAGCTTCCGGAGGAAGCGCGTCGACGTCACGAAGGGCACCAAATGGTGGTATGTCGACGCCCACCTGGGCCACGAAAAAAAACAAGCATTGGCATAGCCAATAGGTCTCGCCTTTAGGGCCTTATAAGTATTTAGTTATGCAGCACAATATCCTTCCTGCAAAAACATCAGCTGTTGCATGGCTAAACACTTATAAGGTCCCAAAGGCGAGACCTATTGGCTATGCCAATGCTTGTTTTGGTAGGCAAGGGGACATTAAGTGATTTGCCCAGAATCACAAGATGTTAAACCGACACCAAGCTGGAACCTGGTTCCACAGTTCCAAAGTCGGCAGCTCTGACCGTTATTCCACGTTTTGACATTGAGGAGCAATAAGATAAAAGGTTTGTCTAAAGTGAATTAAAGTTGGTTTTTTTGCTCTAGCATGGGACATGTACCTACACCCATTTCCTATTCCACTTCTTTTTTGTAACGAATGCTGATCTAAGAAGGTGCAGACCCAGGCCATTCTATCCTTTATGTGCATCAAAAGGAAAACTAGCCTTTGAAGTTATAAACAAAGTCCTTTTAAAAGGTAAGCAATTGCTCTGTAAGAGAAATGGGTTTCCCTAAGCAATCATTCTCAATAAGGTTATTATTGAGCTTTATTCTGGTAAAGCAATGAGTCAGAATCTGAGAGGCACTTGTATGTTCCCAGTCACTTGTCTTACAAAATACGACTAGTTTCAGGAAACTTAATCACGTTTTTCCAACTCATGAGTAACTTCATGAATATATTTTAAGTCATAATTTAAAAGATTTTCTAGAATATAAAAGACCAAATATGCGAAGCTTTGTTCTTTTAATATCACAAAACATGCAAAATGTAGGATGTAGATTTAACTTTTGAATGAAGGTATGATATTATTGGAACATACTGTAATGGCATGACAGGTTTCAGGGAACATGTTCATGTTTTTTGGAACACGATTGAGTTAACTAATATTGGATGTAGGTTTTCCCCTATTGAATTCTAGAAAAAACTTGGCTTTATCATGAGGGCAGCTTTATTGTTATGTCAGATTTAACATAACAAAATATTTTCACTGGTACTATGTGCCAAGATGTCCCGTAGAGTGTCAATGATTAGACGCTGATATGATTCCTTGAACATTGACCTGGCCTTTCCGAGGCAAAGGCAGCATCATACAGTAGCCACTTTGCGCCATACAATATCAACACATGAAGGGGGTTGCGGTCTGCAGGAAGGAATCTCAAGACTGGCGGAAAGAGCCTCAAAGGTATAACAAAACTTCCAAAGCATGGGGCGTGGCCTGGCTCCAGCCAAAATGGCAGCGTAAAAGAGGAGCTCCGTAGCTGCCCTTCCGAACATCCCACATATCCGACAATCATCCGTTAACATCAGTGCAAAAAAAAGTGGAATTTTGGTTTAACCACACGTCTGAAAAAGTGTATTAAACATTGTTTTCTGCCCATTGTTTTTGCAGGGAAGAGAGGGTGGGAGGGAACTGACAGGGAATTGTGAGGAGGGAGGAGGCCAAGGGTGAAAAATACACGGGGAGAGAGACCAGTGGAAAGGCAGTGACACACAGCACTACAGAAACCGGGGAGGGGAGAGGCATGAAGCGTGGGAGAGGCGGGTGAAGCGTGAGGAGGACAAATAGGAAATAGAGAGCACCGGGGCATTAGGGAGTGACGGACACCGAGGAGTGAGTAGGGGCAGGGAGAACACGGAAGGAAAGGGGCGGGGGAAGTGGGGGGTGGAAAGGGGGTGATGGAAGCCTCGGCGCCCCGTGAGCGTAGGAAGTAGAGCCGAGAGGAGTGTGGGCAGAGAGGAGGGGCTGGGGAGAGAAAGGGTACAGTGAGGTGAGAGGAAGGAGGGAGCAAGAGATTGGGAGGAAGGATGCCGAGGGAGGCGGGGCTGGCAGAGTGAAGCCAAAAGGAGTGAGGAGCAGAGTGGGGGCCAAGACATGCGCGAAAGTTAATTGAGGTGCGCGCGCGAGACGGCAAACGGCAAAAGCAGGCTGGCGAGTGGTGTGCGATGTGCGCGCACCATGACCAGAGAGGAAAGCCAGATGGCGCCTCTGCTCGTCATTGTGCGTGTAACCGCACGCTCTATGCCAGCCAAAAGCGTGTGGTCGGACTTTTAAAAGCCCACACACTAAATGTCTCGTCGAGCAGCGCATGCGCTGGCTCAGGCGAGACCTAAAAAAAAAGAGAAGAAATACAACAATTCCGGACCCAATCACTAGATGGCGGAATAATGCACAGCATAGTGAATCCAGAAAGTCTTCAAGCTGCAAAACTACACCGACGGGTAAGAAACTATGCGATGTCTGTGACAGACCCCCACTTGCTTCACCTGTGATGTCTTGGGTCAGACCACGACTCTGTAGGAAGCTGGCTCTGTATATACTATACCAAAGTAAGATGTAGTGTGCACAAAGTCCAGTGGAACCCCAAAGGTAGGCAGAGATAAAAGTAGATAATTCCTTACTGCTCGCCCAGACTAACACAAATAGAGAGTAAGGCTTTATCAGAGGGTAGTGTTAAGCATTTATTGTACACACTCCGGCAAGAAATGATGTCCGACACTCTAAAGACTGAACTCAGACCCATTTGTTTGTATAAAAAATACTATTTAGTTATATTTTATTTTCTATAACCAAGCCAGGCCTGGTACAGGTAAGTATACTGACTTATTTGCAAGAATAATGCAGTTAATACAGTTTGAATGCAGATGAATGCAATTGGATTTGTTACAGGTAAGTCGTTTGTGTGTAAAGCAGTTTAAATTACTTTTCAGATTACTTTTTAAGTTACTTTTTCTACACTGTGTGATATGGCTAGATATCATACTTGGACATTTCCTAGAGAAAAGGTAAGTAAATCAGTTTTTGTGTATTTGCAGTTTCTTAGAGTTTCATACAAACCAACTCAACACTTAAAACAATTTTCAAAGAAAAGCAGTCAATGCAATCCTATGGGAGGAAATGAAGTTACCGGTTACAGGTAAGTACTTGATTGTGGGAGTTGGGTTTCTGGGGTTAGAACCAGGGTTCCCCCAGGTTCAAGGATGCACTCTCGAAGCACCCTCAGCGGCACTAGGGCGGCCGGGTGCAGAGTGCTGAGGCCCAATGTTATCCAATGGGGAATAGGGGGCCTCGGGCAGGCGCTGCTCACGAGCAGGCCACAGTTGTGGGAGCAAAGCTCCTGGTGTTAGGCTCAGGACAAACGGGGGATCCAGTTTAGCACACAGAGTGCACCCACAGCGGCGGCCGGGTGCAGTGTGCTGGTTTGGCGTCTGGTGCCCTGTTGTTTTCAATGGGGATTCTCCGGTTGCAACAAAAACTGCAGGCTCTGGGATGAAGATCTTCTGGAGGCACTCACCGGTTGGAGAGAGAAGTTGGGATTCCTGGGGATGCTGGGACACGGTTGGTTGGGCCACCCAAGTCCGTGGAACGTTGGGTGCACGGGTGTCTTCAAGCGTCGGATTTTTCTTACCAGCTCCGATCGTGTTCGGTGGGTGGGGGGTCCTCCAGAAAGGGGCTGCAGGCGTCGGTTGGAGGCTTGAGGCAGGTCAGGGATCACCAGATCTCAGGTCAGGATCGCTGGGGAGACCTCCTCGTGGTGTTGGGCCGCTCGAACTCGGGCCGTGGGCGTCTGGTGCAGTGGGGCAGACTTGCGGATTTGACCGGAGCCAGAGTCTGTTGGTGAGCAAATCCGGTGCTCATGGGAGACATTCTGTTTTGGGAAGGCAGGGCAGGTCCTCAGGGTTCTTGAGGGCTGCTGGCTGCAGGACACACTGGGATTTCGCAGTATGTCGAGGTAGGGGCAGGCCGGTAGGGCTGGGGCCAAGTCAGTTGGAGTCTTCCTCCTCTTCAGCATGACGTTTTTGTCCTCCTGGTTTTTTCTTGTCTGAGGAGGCAAGATTCGGGGTTGCCCCTTAATACTAAATTTAGGAGCGTTACAAGTAAGTACAGGTCGTGATCAATGGGTCCCTTCCTTGGGGTGGGTACACCCCCTATTATGCTTCCCTCCAGTGGGAGGGAGGCATAAGCCTCACTCTGGTTGGCTGGGTCCCCCCATCTGCAAGATGGCGGGGACTGAGAGTTGTGCTTCACGTCGCATCCCCCCGAGGGGTGTGGTTGGCACACCTCTCCTCCTAACTTGGTTTTCCTGCTGATTCTCCCGCCAAAAGTGGGGGTCAGTTGCTGGGAGCAGCAAATGGCTGGGGTAGCTCACAAAGGCGGCAAGCCTTTGAAGCTTCCCCTTCGTAGACCCTGCCCATCCTGGGGGAGGAGGCTTGGCACCTCGTCCCAGGATATGCTTTGCTTCAGGACCCCGAGAGAGGCAGGCTCTCAACCCAGGGATCCAGAAATATGTCTAGTGGTGGCAGCTGGCAAGCATCCACTCAGCCAGGACACTAGTGTTAGGTCCCAGTTTTCAGTAAAGCCATTATGGTGCTGTGGAGTTCGGAATGACAAACTCCCAGTCCATATACTCTTAATGGCATTACTGCACTTACAATTTGACTTAGGCACTGTAGGGGTTCAGGGCTCATGCACCTGTACCCTCACCACTGGTATAGTGCACCCAGCTAGAGGGGTGGCTGACCTATACAAGGGCAGTGGATTGTAGGCATGGCACACAGGGCTGTGTGCCATGTCGACTCTTCACTTTATTCTGCACCAAAACATGGCGGTGTGTGTGTGTGTAAAGGTACAGGGCATCTAAGGGGGGCATAATATGTTCTGCAGCCTTTAGAGGCCTTCCCTGGTCAGAGTGCCCTTGGTACCTATGGTACCTTTTACAAGGGACTTACATGTGGCCAGAGAGTTGCCAATTGGGTTTTGCAACTGTACAGTTTAGGGAAAGAACATAGGCCCTGGGTACCTGGTTGGCAGGAACCCAGGGCACACTCAAAGTACATCAACAGGCAAAACGTTGGGGCCAACCATGCAAAAACCGGGCACTTTCTTACAGACTCCCAAGACATGCAGCGGCTGCGCCTTGATTTACTCGAATGCTATTCGAGAGCGCAGGCTAAGCTCTTCGTTGGTTTAAGTCACAGAGAAGATGCCAGTCTCACTCCCGAAGCCGTTCTTCGGAGCACTTCTGATCCTGCCCTGTGCCAGATAGAGTCTCCATAGCACAGGGCTACTCCACAACAAATGCACGAGTTTCCGAATGCGATGTCATTTTTGGCTAGACACAGACTTCCTCTGGCACGCTTGCAGGCCCTAAGGAGCCGAGCGGCCTCCCATCTGGACTTGCGTTCGTGAGACCTATGTCGGCGCCAATTGGGCCCTGTGGATCCGCTTCTAGATCCGCACTGGTCCCTTCTACAGTGCAAACCCATGGTGCTGCCAGATGCCGAGGCAACTCTGTCCGACCTTGACTGCGTTCGATGCCACTTACACATCCTAATACAGACATTTGTTCTGATACGGATACTGTGCCCTTGCCTCGAGGCAGAGCATCATTTATGCATTACTTTTTTGTCGGCCAGAGACATGGATGATGCTGGAGATGAATTTGCTTAGGCATACTATGAGGACAATTGGAATAAAGATCTTAAGAATGCCAGTAAACCGGACAGTTTGCCAAATACTGGCCTGGTCTCCCCTCCAGACCCTGCCACGGTAGAGAGTGCATCATTAGCTATGGTCATGCGTAGAACTGCTGAGATCCTAGATCTTTAGTTTCCCACCCAAGATGTGAAGATGAATGTGCTTACTTGGGTGCTCCTGCTGGGGCAGACCAGTTCTGAGCCATTCCTTCCTATTAGTGAGGCTCTCACTGATATCTTCTTCGGGGACTGGACTAAGTTATGTCTTGGGCCTCCAGTCCCCAGATGGATTTCTAGTTGCTACCGTCCTGTACCGGGAATCCTGACTTCCTGATGCAGTATCACCCGCCCAAGAGCTTGGTGCTTCAGGCTGTTGGCTAGTAAGGCGAGCCCTAATGCATTCCCCTCTAGTCCACCTGACGGAGTCCAGGTGGATTGAGACTTATGGAAACAAGTGTTATCTTCCACCAGTCTTGCTTTGCGGTCTTTAAATGTCAGTTGCCTCCTGGGCCCGCTAAACGCATGCCCCATACCTCAATCACCCAGGTTCTACCAGTTGTGCCTGAGAAAGCCCATGCCATTCTTTGTCAGGCCATTCATGATGGCCGTGGCCTGGCGAAATTTATTATATGTTAAGAGCTTGACACAACTGATTCTATTGGTAGGGCCATTGGCACCAGTGTGGCCCTCCGCTGGCATGCTTGAATGCGTTCCACTGCGATTTTGGGTGATGTCCAGGCTAGTTTGTAAATACATGCTTTTTGACAGTTCCCATCTCTTTGGGGACAAGGCGCATGTTTCCCTTGAGAAACTTTAAAGAAAATAGGTCCACAACGCCTTCCTTTGGTGTGTTTTCTACCCTCCATACCAGCTATACCAACAGTTTGCCTTCTCTGTGGCTTCGGTAGGGGTTTCCAACATCGCCAACAACTGCAGCCGGCTCAGCATTCCCCTCAGCGTTTTTTTGGGCTGCCTCCAATATCTTTAGGATGTCTTTAGTGACAAACAGCCACCCTGTCAGTCGCGCTCTGGTATTTTATGCCAGGGTGGCAAGCCATCACATTGGACAGTTGTGTTGCAGATCGGCCTGCAGGATTATGCCTTACCACGCCTCGAAACCGCCCGCCCTCTCCACTGTCCCCAGAATGAATGACCGAGTACCATCTGTCCCTTGGAGCCATGGAGAGGGTGTCAACATCCAAAGTAGGTTTTGGGGTTGTTATTCCAGCTACTTTCTGGTGCTGAAAAAGAACAGAAGCTTCTGCCCTGTTTTAGACCTTGAACCTCTAATTGTCTTCCTGCGAAAGGACAAATTGAAAATGCTCACTTTGGCCCAGGTCTTGTCTGCCCTAGACCCTGAAGACTGGGTGGTAGCATTGGACCTGCAGGACCCTTATTTTAATCTCCCTGTCCAGCAGGCCCATAGACGCTATCTGCTGTTAACATAGAGGCAGAAGCCTTTCCAGTTCACTCTGCTGACCTCTGGCCTCACCAGTGACCCTTGGGTGTTCACGAAAGTGATGGTGGTGGTTGTAACACATCTTCGGAGGTCAGGGGTCCTAGCCTTCCACTACCTTGATGACTGGCTGCTGAAGGCACTAACACACTATTGTATACCCTTGCACTATTGGTTCACTGAGCGTTGGTTGTCATTTTTCACACTGGGGTCACTTTGCACCTATTTCATTGTGATATTGATAGAGTAATGAGTTGTTCGAGGCATATGATCTGTAGATCATATGCTTTAGCATAGATCGCCATCTGGTGTTGGGCTCGGATGTTTGCACTTTGTTTTTCTTCGAAGAAGTGTTTGTAGTCACGAGGTAGGTGACTCCTCCTCATGGTGATAGTGCGCATAGGCATCGACTCCATCCCCAGATTGTTTTTTTCCGTCATCGGGTTCGGATGTGTATTGCTGTGCTCCGGTTCGGTATCGTCTTCGAACCTTTTTGACGCGCAATCCTTACCACTCGACGGTATTGTTTTCGAACGTGGCTTCCTTTTCGACGCGCATCGTAAAATCCAAGAACTTTGACGCGGGCCGTGAGGCCTACCCGCGCCGACCACGCCAGCAGTCCATGGAACGGACTCCATTTAAGAAATGCCCCGGGTGTGGTGCTAAGTTCCCACACACAGACCTGCACGAGGTCTGTAACCTAACTGCGAGGCCTGTCGATCATTCCACAGGATGACAAGGACGGGGATGGGGATGGCGAAGACTATCAGGACAACATACCACAGGACACAGACCCCTGGGATGATTACGATAAAGATCCAGACCATAATAATGATCCCGATCTGTATCCCTCCAGACCATTGGCTATGCACAGCTTAACAGAGCTGCTCAGTACCATGGGGTGGAACTACATACTGATCCCCTAGAAGAGGATTTCTTAGTGGAGACGTTCGCTTCCTCCCAAAAATCCACTAATACTTTGACCATGCTCAAAGGCATGATAAAACACGCCAGCGAAGTATTCAAAGACCCTGTTAGAGCTAGAATGCTGACGCCAAGGGTGGATAAAAAAATATAAAGCCGCTCCTACAGACCCAGTCTATATTAGAGGCCAGGTACCCTTAGACTCTCTTGTCTCTAACGCACGCAAAAGAGCTAATTCGCAAACTACAGGCGACGCCCCTCCTCCTGACAAGGAGTCAAGGCTTATAGACCCCTCAGGCAAGAGAATCACATCACAAGCTGCTAATCATTGGCGTATTGCCAATGCTCAAGCGCTTTTAGCGCGCTATGATAGAGCTCGCTATGACGAGCTGGACAAACGAATGCAGCATTGTAGGAAAGTGGGTTTCTGTTGCAGTAACCCCCCCACTTTTTGCCAGACTACTGATGCACTTTTTCTTGGTGTGCCCTGGTTCCCTGCCAATCAGGTTCCCAGGGCCTGTGTTCTTTCCCCAAAACTAACCCAATTGGCATCTCTGGCCACAGGTTAGCCCCTGGTAAATGGTACCACAGGTACCCAGGGCACTGTGACCAGGGAAGACCTCTAAGGACTGCAGCACTTATTGTGCCACCCTTAGAGGCCCTGTACCTTTACACACACACACTGCCTTTGCAGGCTGCGTGTTTTGGTGCAGAACAAAGTGAAGAGTTGACATGGCACACACCTCTGTGGGCCATGCCTACAACCCACTGCCCTGGCATAGGTCAGTCACCCCTCTAGCTGGGTGCACTATACCAGTGGTGAGGGTACAGGTGCATGAGCCCTGTGCCCCTACAGTGTCTAAGTCCATTCTTAGACATTGTAAGTGCAGTGCTGCCATTAAGAGTATATGGTGCTGGGAGCTTGTCATTACGAACTCCACAGCACCATAATGGCTACACTGAAAACTGAGAAGTTTGGTATCAAACTTCTCAGCACATTAAACCCACACTGATGCCAGTGTGGGATTTAATGAAAATGCACACAGAGGGCATCTTTGAGATGCCCCTGAAAAACGACCAGCCTCTGGTGGGTTCCCTGACTGGTACACACCAGCCTGCCACCACGAGACATGTTTCTGGACCCCTAGGCTGGGAGCCTACGCTCCCTGAGCCCTGAAACAAAGCCTTTCCTGGGCGGAGGTGTACACACCTCCCCCAGGCCAGGAAGAGCCATCTGTGGCAGGGGAGCTTCAAAGGCCTGGCAGCCTTTGTAATGCGACCCCCCCAGCCTCTCCTGCTATCAGGAGCAGGCCCCCTTCCTGTCTCTCTCCCCCTCCCTTTTTCGGCGGGAAGAGAGGCGGGAAAAACTAGCCAGCCCAGGAGGTGTGCCCACCTCTGCCAACTCCACCCCTCAGGTGGGGGAGGCGAGGTGAAGCCCACTCTCCAGTGCTCGCCAAATTGCAGATGGCAGGCACTCCCCAATCAGGACTAGGGATTGTGCTCACACCCCCACGTGGGATGAGCACACCAAGGGTGTAGTCACCCTAAGGTCAGTAGCCCATTGGCTACTGACCTCAAGACCCCTAAAACGCCCCCTAAATACAGTATTTAGGGGGCAGCCCTGAACCAAGAAAGCAGATCCAGAAACGACAAGAAGAAAAGAAGGACTGAACTGCCGTGCAGCCTGCTAACAAGAGGAAGGACAACAACTGACTTGGCCCCAGCCCTACCGGCCTGTCTGACCTCGAACCTGCTTCCTGCGAAAACCCGGTGTGTCCTGCAGCCAGCAACCTCAAGAACCCCGGAGGACCTGCCTGCCTTCACTTCTGAAGCCTGCTTCTCCCGTGAACACCGGATTTGTTAAAACACAGCAACCTCTGGCAGCAGCCGGAAACCGCGAATGCAGCCCACTCTGCACCCGCCGACCCCGGCCCGAGCTTGAGCGGGAAAACACCAAGAGGAGGTCCCCCCGGCGATCTTGACCCGAGATCCGGCGACTCCTGACCTGCCTCAAGCCTCCAGACGACGCCTGCAGCCTAAATAGAGAGGGCCCCCCCTACCGCGACCAGAGCGGGTAAGAAAATCCGACCCTAAAAGGCACCCCTGCACCCGGCGCCCCACGGCCCTGTGTGCCCCAACCAACGGTGCCTAACCAACCCTTACCTATCCAACTTACCTCTCAAAGTGGTGGTCTCATCCAGGAGGTCCTCGTCCAAGAGCCTGCAGTGTGTTTCCAAACCGGAGGTTCCCCATAGACTACAACGGTGCTTCCGACGCCAAAACAGCACCCTGCACCCAGCCGCCCGAGTGCCGCTGAGGGTGCCCTTTTGATACCCACTTGTTTCCCCATTTGCCCTGAGTCTACAACCAGGAGCTTTGCTCCCACAACCCAGTGGCCTGCTTGCCAGCAGCCACCAACCGGAGACCCCCTATCCTCCCTAGGATAACATTGGGCATCAACACTCTGCACCCGGCCGCCCTACTGCCGCTGAGGGTGCAACAGTGCATCACTGACCCTGGGAGACCCCTGAGTCTAACCCCAGAACCCTAACTCAAAAGACCGATTACTTACCTCGAAACCGAAAACCTGTTTTTCCTCATAGGATAACATAGAAACTTTTTTCTAAGTGTCGACTTTTGAAAACTAAGAATATTCCTTAAAAATCGCACAAATAACCTAAACGAATTTTCTCAACTATTTGCAGGAAAGGTCCCAGTGCTGAATCTAGGTATCCAGCACTGAGTAGGAAAAGTAACGTAAAAGTAACTTACCTGTGAATTGAATTTCCTTCCATAGGATAACATTGGTGGTTCTAGGTGAAAAAGTTTCTAAGTGTCAACTTTTGAAATACAAGAATATTCTTTAAAAATCGTACAAACTACAAAAAACGTAATTACTTACCTGTTTTAAGTAAATGTTCCCAGTGCTGAATCTAGGAGTCCAGCACTGGATTACAAAAGTAACGCAAAAGTAATTTTACCTGTATTTACCTTTAAAAAGCCATTCATTTCAATGTACTGCATTTACTAAGTATTGCAACCTACTGCATCCCCTGTAAATCCAATCAAGTACAATCTTCATTGCTTTTTAAAACTGTGTACAACAAGTAACTTATTACTGAAAATAATTGAATGCTTACCTGTATCAGGCTTGATTGGTTCTAAAATAAAATAACAGTATATTTTTTATGCAAAAACAATTGGCCTAGAGTTCAGTTCTTGAGTGTGTGACATCATTTGCTGCCTGAGTGTGTACATCAAATGCTTAACACTGTCCTCTGATACTGCCTTACTGCTCGACCAAGCTACCACTTTAGAGAGTAAGGTTCTATCTAACTTTAACCTCTGCCTACCTCTGGAGACCCTTGGACTCTATACACACTGAACCTCACTTTGGTGCAGTATATGTAGAGCCAGTTTCTTACACCCTAAAGTGCCCAAGTCCATTCCTGGGCACTAAGTGCAGTGCTGCCATTAAGAGTATATGGTACTGGGAGTCTGTCATCACGAACTCCACAACATCATAATGGCTACAGTGAAGACTGGGAAGTTTGGTATCAAACTTCTCAGCACATTAAACCCACAGTGATGCCAGTATGGGATTTAATGTAAAATGCACAACAGAGGGCATCTTAGAGATGCCCCCTGAAACTCGACCAACTTCTAGTGTCCCGACTGAGTGGCTGCTTAGGCTGCCACCAACAGAGATGTTTCTGGACCCCTGGGTCGAGAGCCTGCTGCTCTCGGGGGCCTGAAACAATGCACATCCTGGGACGAGGTGCCAAGCCTCCTCCCCCAGGATCGGCAGGGTTCACGAAGGAGAAGCTTCAAAGGCATGCCGCCTTTGTGAGCCTCTCCAGACCAATTGCTGCTTTCAGCAACTGGTCCCCACTGGTTCTACCCCCCTCTTTGGGCGGGAGAGCCGGCGGGAAAAACAAGTGAGGGAGAGAGGTGTGCCCACCTCTGCCAACTCCACCCCTCAGGTGGGGGAGGCGAGGTGAAGCACAACTCCGAGTTCCCGCCATCTTGAGAATGGGGGGACCCAACCAACCAGGCACAGGCTCCTGCCCCCCTCCCACTGGAGGGTGGCACGATAGGGGGTGTACCCACCCCAAGAAAGGGACCCATTGGTCCCTGCCCTTTAACTACCTGTAACGCCCCTAAATCTAGTATTTAGGGGGCACCCTGAACCTTGCTTCCTCAGATCCAGCAACAACAAGAAAAGAAGATAAGAAGGACCGAAGAGCCGTGCAGCGCTAACAAGAGGACGACGCCCACTGACTTGGCCCCAGCCCTACAGGCCTGTCTCCCCTCGAACCTGCTCCTGCGAAATCCCGGTGTGTCCTGCAGCCAGCAACCTCAAAAACCCCGGAGGACCTGCCTGCCTTCACTTCAAAGACTGAATCTCCCGTGAACACCGGACTTGTTCAAACTGAAGCTTCTGGCTCAGGCCGGACACCGCGAATCCAGCCCACTCTGCACCCGCCGAACCCAGCCCGAGCTCGAGTGGAAAAACACCACAAGGAGGTCACCCCAGCGATCCTGACCCGAGATCCGGCGACTCCTGACCTGCCTCAAGCCTCCAATCGACGCCTGCAGCCTCAATCCAGAGGATCCCCTCTACCGCGACTAGAGCGGGTAAGACTTTCCGACGTCCCAAGGCACCCCTGCACCCGACGCCCCACGGCCTTGTGTGCCCAAACCAACGGTGCCTAACCAACCCGAGACATCCCAACTTACCCTCGAAGTGGTGGTCGCACCCAGAAGAGCCTCGTCCCTGAGCCTGCAGTGTTTCTTCTAACCGGAGACGCTCCATTGAAAACAGGGCACCCGACCTCAAAACAGCACCCTGCGTCCTGCCGCCCTAGTGCCGCTGAGGGTGCACCTTTCGTGCTAATTTGGTTCCCTATTTGCCCTGACCTAAACCCTAGGAGCTTTGCTCCCACAACCCAGTGGCCTGCTTGCCAGCAGCCACCAACCGGAGACCCCCTATCCTCCATAGGATAACATTGGGCCTCAACACTCTGCACCCGGCCGCCCTAGTGGCGCTGAGGGTGAAACAAAAGTGCATCACTGACCCTGGGGGACCCCTGAGTCTAACCCCAGAACCTTAACTCCCACAGTCGTTTACTTACCTGCAAACCGATAACCTGTTTTTCCTCCATAGGATAACATTGACCATTTTTCTTCCAAAAAACGACTAAGTGTGGATTTTTGAAAACTAAAGATATTCTTTAAAAATCGTACAAATAACAAACGCATTTACTCGCCTGTTTTCAGGAAATGTCCCAGTGCTGAATCCAGGCATCCAACACAGAGTTAGAAAAAGTAACTTACCTGCAATTTACTGAGAGCCTATTCATTCCAATGTACTGTATTTGCGAAGTGTTGCATACTACTGCTCCCCTGTAAATCAAACAAAGTACAATTTCCATTGCATTTTCAAACTGTTCGACATTCAGTAACTTATTACTATAAAGTATTTTATGCTTACCTGTGCCAGGCTTGCTTGGTTCTAAAACAAAACAACAATATATTTTTATACAAAAACAATTGGCCTAGAGTTCAGTTCTTGAGTGTGTGAATTCATTTGCTGACTGAGGGTGTACATCAAATGCTTAACACTGTCCTCTGATACTGCCTTACTGCTCGACCAAGCTACCACTATTAGAGAGTAAGGTTCTATCTAACTTTAACCTCTGCCTACCTCTGGAGTCACCTGGACCCTATACACACAATAGCACATTTTGGTGTAGTATATATAGAGCCAGTTTCTCACAAGCATTTACCAGAACAGTACAAAACTAAAGCTAACGACCTCATTCAACAGGGCAAGCTTATAACAAACACTTCTATAAAATGCGCCCTGGATGCTGCTGATACAGCATCTCGTGCCATTAACACCAGCGTTTTACTACGCCGGCACGCTTGGCTTCGAATCGCCGGATTCAGGCAAGAAGTACAATCATTAATACTTAATCAGCCTTTTGATCAGGAACTCCTTTTTAGCCCAACAGTCGCTTCTTCATTAGAAAAAATGAAAAAAGACACCGAGACTGCCAAATCCATGAGGGCAGTCTTCTAATAGGGGCTCCTTTCGTCGCTCCTTTTACAGCGGTGGCTCAAAAACAATTGCGTCAGAAAATTCATCCTCTTACAAAAGTCCCAATCAATCTTCCTCCTCTAGAGGATATTTTCCGGGAGGGTACAGAGGAAATAACAATAGAGGAAGAGGCAGAGATAACTCCAACCGCACTTCCCCTGCCACCAAACAGTGACTTCCCTCCACTACCCCCCGATCATTCCACTCCTGTCGGGGGACGTCTCTCACAGTTCCTACCTGTCTGGAATTCCATCACAACAGACAAGTGGGTAAGACATATTATCCAGTATGGTTATTTCCTGGAACTTACCTCCACTCACCCAAATATTCCCCCCAAACATCGTGCCATGTCCTCAGAACATCTCACCCTCCTAAAAAAAGAGGTTCTCTCCCTATTACAAAAACATGCAATAGAACCAGGCCCCTTGACTCATCAGGGAAGGGGGGTTTACTCTCTCTATTTTTTAATTCCAAAAAAGGACGGTTCTCTCAGGCCAATATTAGACCTCAGACAGCTCAACCTCTACATTCAGTCAGACCATTTCCACATGGTCACTCTACAACAGGTACTCCCATTGATTCAGCAAGGCGACTTTCTTTCCACTTTGGATTTAAAAGACGCCTACTTCCATATTCCCATTCACCCAGCTCACAGGAAATCTCAGGATCATGGTGGACGGTCAACACTACCAGTTCAAAGTCCTCACGTTCGGGGTAGCCACAGCACCCAGAGTTTTCACCAAGTGTCTAGCAGTAGTTGCAGCTCACTTAAGAAGACAACACATTCACGTCTTTCCTTATCTGGACGATTGGCTCATAAAGGCCAACACACAACACAGCTGTCTTCAACACACCCACAAGACAATTCAGTTGCTTCACCACTTGGGATTCACTGTAAACCTCACCAAATCCCACCTCCAACCGTCCAACACACAAATATAGCTAGGAGCTACAATAGACACTTGCAAAGCTCTAGCATACCCCAACCCAGTCAGAATATGCAATATGCAGGCTCTAATATCACAATTTCAACCTCAACACTCAATACCAGCTCGAGTGTTCATGCAATTAATCGGGATGATGGCCTCTTGCATTCTAATCGTCCCTTATGCAAGACTCCAAATGCGTCCTCTACAGGAATGCTTAGCACGTCAGTGGAACCAGGCTCAAGGTCTGTTAACCGATCTGGTGTGGGTAGACAGCCGCACACCGCTCTCTGCAGTGGTGGAACACACAAAACCTTTCCAAAGGGCGGCCGTTCCTCAACCCGGTTCCACAGTTAGTGTTAACAGCAGACGCATCGCTCACCGGCTGAGGAGCTCATCTTCAAAATCATACCATTCAGGGCATGTGGACTCTACAACAAAAACAGTTCCACATAAACCACCTGGAACTACTGGCAATCTTTCTAGCATTAAAAGCCTTTCAAGTCCATATAGTCCGCAAGGCTGTCCTAGTCCGTACAGACAACATGGTCAGCAATGTACTATATACAAAAACAAGGAGGGACGCATTCCCTACAGCTCTCCCGACTAGCTCAAACCATATGGAAATGGGCCATACCTCAAAAAATCTATCTTCTTGTGGAACACCTTCCAGGAGTAGACAATCACATCCCAGATCTGCTCAGTCGTCAACGACAACAGATCCACGAATGGGAATTACATTCTCAAGTTCTCCTTCCATTCTTTCAAAAGTGGGGCTACCCAGAAATAGATCTGTTCGCCACACACCAGAACGCAAAATGCCCAAACTTCGCGTCCAGGTATCCACACCCATTGTCCAAAGGCAATGCGCTTTGGATGAACTGGTCAGGGACATTTGCTTACGCTTTTCCGCCTCTCCCGCTCATTCCATTAGTGGTTCGGAAGCTCCAACAGCATTCCCTCACAATGATCCTAGTTGCTCCCACATGGGCTCGACAACCTTGGTTCACAACCCTGTTGGAACTATCTGTAGTTCCTCATCAAAAACTACACCTCTCACCCAAGCTTCTCACTCAGAACCATGGAGAGATGAGACAGCCAGATCCCCACTCTACTCAACCTTGCGATCTGGCACCTGAAATCATAGAGTTTGGCTACCTTAATCTCCCGCCAGCATGAACGTCATTAAAGAGGCTAGACGTCCTACCACAAGAGCATGCTACGCAGCAAAGTGGAAACGATTTGTAATTTACTGTACAAATAATCAAATCAATCCACTAGATGCTTCCATCCAAAACATCATTTGCTATCTCTTACACCTACAACGCTGTAACTTAACATACACATCTATACGATTGCATCTCGCTGCAATAGCCGCTTATCTACAAAACAGACAACACTTGTCTTTGTTTACAGTGCCCGCTATCAAAGCATTTATGGAAGGACTCAAAAGAATCATTCCCCCTAGAGTTCCACCCTCTCCAGTTTGGAACCTTAATATTGTCCTTACAAGACTTATGGGCTCACCGTTTGAGCCTATGCACAAATGTGAACTACAGTTCCTCACTTGGAAGGTAGCTTTTCTTATAGCCATCACATCTCTTAGAAGAGTTGGTGAACTCCAGGCACTAACCATACAAGAACCATTTTTACAAATTCATCACAACAAAGTGGTTCTTAGGACCAATCCAGTTAGGGTTTAATGTGCTGAGAAGTTTGATACCAAACTTCTCACATTTCAGTGTAGCCATTATGGTGCTGTGGAGTTCGTAATGACCAACTCCCAGCACCATATACTCTTAATGGCAGTACTGCACTTACAATGTCTAAGAATGGACTTAGACACTGTAGGGGTACAGGGCTCATGCACCTGTACCCTCACCACTGGTATAGTGCACCCAGCTAGAGGGGTGACTGATCTATGCCTGGTCAGTGGGTTGTAGGCATGGCACACACAGATGTGTGCCATGCCATGTCGACTCTTCACTTTGTTCTTGCTTCTAACACGCAGCCTGCAAAGGCAGTGTGTGTGTGTGTGTAAGGGTACAGGACCTCTAAGGGTGGCAGAATAAGTGCTGCAGCCCTTAGAGGCCTTCTCTGGTCACAGTGCCCTGGGTACCTATGGTACCATTTACCAGGGGCTGACCTGTGGCCAGAGATGCCAATTGGGTTTAGGCTTCAATGCAGCTTTAGGGAAAGAACATAGGCCCTGGATACCTGATTAGCAGGAGCCCAGGGCACACTCAGGCAAAGCACATAATCAATTCAGCAAAAGGTGGGGGTAACCATGCAGAAAGAGGGCACTTTCTCACACAACCCCCCCCCCCTCTCCCAAATGAAAGAGGATGAGACTAACCTTTCCCTAGAGTCTTCATTTTTTAAGTGGTAGAACCTGGAAAGTCCATCTGCATTGGCATGGGCAGTCCCAGGTCTGTGTTCCACTACAAAGTCTATTCCCTGTAGGGAGATGGACCACCTCAACAGTTTAGGATTTTCACCTTTCATTTGCATTAGCCATCTGAGAGGTCTGTGATCAGTTTGAACTAGGAAGTGAGTACCAAACAAGTATGGTCTCAGCTTCTTCAGGGACCAAACCACAGCAAAGGCCTCCCTCTCAATGGCACTCTGTAAGAAACTGGCTCTATATATACTGCACCAAAGTGAGGTACAGTGTGTATAGAGTCCAAGGGTCTCCAGAGGTTTGGCAGAGGTTAAAGTTAGATAGAACCTTACTCTCTAAAGTGGTAGCTTGGTCGAGCAGTAAGGCAGTATCAGAGGACAGTGTTAAGCATTTGATGTACACACTCAGTCAGCAAATGAATTCACACACTCAAGAACTGAACTCTAGGCCAATTGTTTTTGTATAAAAAATATACTGTTATTTTATTTTAGAACCAAGCAAGCCTGATACAGGTAAGCATTCAATTCTTTTCAGTAATAAGTTTTGCAGCGTGAATCTTTCTGGATTCACTATGCTGTGCATTATTCCGCCATCTCGTGGTTGGGTCCGGATTCGTAGTCTTTTCTTTGTTTTTGTCTTTTTTTTTTTTTTTTTGTTGTTGGCCCAGGTGGGCGGCGACGCCCACCATTTGGTGTCTTCGGTGACGTCGTCGCGCTTCCGGCGGAAGCTCCCACCTTTGGTAGCCATCTTCAGATTCTTTTTCCGCCGTGGGGTCTGGATCGTTGCCGAGAAGTTCCAGAAAGTTGGACGAAGAATCTCGAAAAGTCGAAAATTCATCACAGAAGATATACTACTGAGACACCGGACGACAACACTAGTACCGGAGAAGAAGGACGACGAGGTAGAAGGTCCACGACCGAAATCTCGACGCCTACAGAGAATGCGCTCACAGGGGGCTCCTAAGCGCGGTTATGGACAAGACTCCGTTCAAGTTCTGCAGAAATTGCCACCACAAATACGCCCAAAAGACCAGCACCCAGTCTGCAACCTCTGCTTGCCGCTCGACCACGCCAGCGAAGACTGCAACGCGTGCTCGGCGTTCACCCGAAGACCCTCCGGGTGAGAGACAGACAGAGAAGGGCGAATTACAGCATGCAGGGCCAGGGACCAGCACCATCTCTCCGAGACCTGGGTCTCTCGAGCGGAGAGGAGGACAACATCGCAGAGGGACCAGAGGACTGCGCTGTCGTCGAAATCGAAAAGAAAACGTCGAAGGAGGTAAGGGAGTCGTCGACCCCAAAACACCAAAGCGACGCTCGAAAGAGTGAAGCCAGAATCCCTAGCGACACTGCCAGAAGTGTAGCAAAGTCCACCAAGGGAGCGTTGCCGCCGAAACACTCGACGAAAGCAACAGCACCAAGGGACAAACAGCCGAGCGGATCCTTGGACAAGGACTCTCAATCGGCGAAAGCCTCCGAGAAAACGAAGGCGTCGAAGGTCGTCCCCGAAAGGAAACCTCGACACCGAGAAAGGAAGGCCCGGCGTCTGTTTCGACGACCGCGACCGCGAAGAGAGGCACTGCACCACTCGACGCCGAAAAGGCCCACGAGATGGCGAAAAAGAAGAGGAGGCTCGAGGCAGAGATGGCGAGCATCCTGCAACGCAAAAAGACTTCGACGAGAAGATGAAACAATACGCTATTCCGTCGAAGCAAGTCCACGAGGCAGTCGAGGAGTTCGAGGTCGAAGTCGACGAGGCCCCGGGGACACCCGAACAGCTCGAAGACCAGGACGAGGAATACTACTACTTCGAGGCCGAAGGCGAAGAAGAGATGCTGTCTTACAGGGACTCGGCGTCCTCTGAAGTACAAGACCTAGACTGGCAAGACCTCGACACAGAGTCACCAGAAGAAGGGGTAGACACTTACCCCTCGAGACCTTCGCCGCCAGACGACATCGGAGTCTACAATGAGGTCGTGCAGAAGGCTGCAAAGACTTATGGGGTCGAAATGCAGGAGGAAAAGACAAAAGCAGGTTTCCTCTTCGAAACCCTGCTCCCCCAACAGACAAGGAGTCAATTTCTACCCATGTTACCTGGCGTTCTCGACCAGGGAAGGGAGGCCTTCAGGGAACCAGCAATCTGCAAGGCGGTTACCCCTAGGAGCGAAAAGAAGTATAAGCACTCCACAAAAGATCCTGCATACATACAGGGGTCTGTACCAGCAGACTCCATTATCGCTGCAACAGCCAGGAAGAGGGCCGGTGTGCCCACCAACACAGGCCCACCTCCAGACAAGGAGAGCAAAAGAATAGACCTCACAGGACGTAAGGTGGAGAGGAACGCAGCCATACACTGGCGTATCGCCAACTCCAACGCCCTCATCAGCAGGCATGCATACCAGCATTGGGCAGAAATGAGCCAGCTCATTAAGCACCTGCCAGAAGAACACCAACAAAGGGCCAATTACCTAGCGGAAGAAGGCAAGGCCATCGCGAACACTTGCCTAAAGTCAGCCTTGGACGCAGCAGAGAACTCCAGCAGGCAAATGATGATAGGGATGACTGAGAGGAGACACGCATGGCTCAGGATCTCCGGCTTCAAACCAGAAGTACAGAGCAACATCATCAACACACCGTTCGACGGTGAGAAACTGTTTGGAGCAACAGTTGACAACAAATTAACACAACTAAAGACGGACAACGAAACTGCAAGGTCCATGGGAGCGCTGCAGTTCAGGAGGATGAGAAGAGGGAACCCCTCAAGGCGAGCCAGTGGTAGAGGAGGCAATGCACCTACCACTTCACATCAATCACAACAACAAGGGTACCAAGGGAACAACCAGGGCCAAAACCTGCAGGGACAACAGCAGCAGAATTGGCAGTACCAACCCAGAGGACGGTCCTTTCGAGGGCGCGGGTACGGACGGGGACAGGCCCGAAGAGGGGCCAGCAGCCCGCCTCAAAGTGACTCCACACACATAACAAGCCCCCCACCGTTAACACCAAGGTTGAGGGGAAGTCCGCAAAGGAAAATATAAAGAGCAGAAGCACACAGCAAATAACCACCGAGCATACGACACCAGTGGGAGGAAGAATAAGAAAATTTCTCACACAATGGAGGAAAATTACCACAGACAAATGGATACTAAACACCATACAGCACGGGTACTGCATAGACCTCCAAAAACACCCGCCAGGGAGAAGACCAAGACATCGGTCAATACCCGCAAGAGAACTAGCCCTCCTCCGCCTAGAAGCAGAGGAACTGCTACAAAAAGAGCAATAGAACCAGTTCCAAACAACGAAAGGAACAAGGGAATATACTCAACGTACTTCCTAGTGCCAAAGGTAGACGATACACTAAGACCTATACTGGACCTCAGATTCCTGAACAAGTTCGTAAAAACACAAAAATTCAAGATGACTTCACTTCAGGAAGTAATACCCCAAATCCAAGAAGGGGATTACATGGCGACCTTAGACCTAAAAGATGCATACCTGCACATACCCGTCAACCGCAAACACAAACGGCTATTAAGATTCGTGATAGGCCACAATCACTACCAGTTCACAGTGCTAGCCTTCGGACTAAAGTCCGCACCAAGAGTGTTCACGAAATGCCTAGCAGCAGCTGCAGCGCACCTTCGGAGGAGGAGCATACATGTATACCCCTACCTCGACGACTGGCTGGTAAAAGCAGGATCATACAGACTCTGCAAAAAACACATCAAACAAGTCATAGAAACACTGTCCACATTAGGTTTCTCAATACATTGGGAAAAATCGTCAACAGAACCCCAACAAATCAAGATATTCTTGGGGGCACAAATAGACAGCACACAGTCCAAGGTGTTCCCCAGCGACAAGAGAAGTATAGCGCTCCTGAGGGAAACACGTCATTACCGCAAGGGGCAAGTTCTGACAGTGAGGACGGTGAGCAGGCTAATGGGAATGATGGCATCATGCATCCACCTTGTCCCGCATATCAGACTGCACATGAGACCGTTCCAGGAATGGATACAACAGCAATGGTCACAAGCCACAGGGAGTTGGGAAGATCTAGTGGTTGTCACACACGCAGTGCAGAAAGAAATAGCGTGGTGGAAAGAAGAGAACATATTACAAGGGAAGCCATTCACACAGCCAACTCCAACAGTGACCATCACAACAGACGCCTCACAGCAGGGCTGGGCGCGCACATGACCAGACTCCGCGTCAGGGGGCTCTGGTCACAACAAGATGCAGTGAAACACATCAACTACCTAGAACTCAAAACTGTGTTCCTAGCCTTAAAAGCCTTTCAAAAGCAGCTTTACGGCCAGCGAGTGCTGATACAAACAGACAACACAACTGCAATGTTCTACATCAACAAGCAAGGTGGGACACAATCAGCACCGCTGTCAAGTCTGGCACAACAGATCTGGAGATGGGCCATCCCTCTAAGGATAGACCTGCTAGCAATACACCTCCCAGGAATAGACAATGTAGAAGCAGACCGACTCAGCAGGCAGACGTCTGCATCCCACGAATGGGAACTGAACCAACAGGAGGTGCAGCAACTGTTCCAAAAGTGGGGAACACCACGGATAGACCTCTTTGCAACACCCCACAATGCAAAATGCCAACATTACGCATCCAGACAGCCGGACCAAAGGTCCCTAGGGAATGCCCTATGGATAAGTTGGTCGAACGAATTTGCTTACGCTTTTCCCCCGATACCACTGTTACACAAAGTACTCAGCAAATGCAGGAGCAGCAGCATGACACTCATACTGGTGGCACCTCAGTGGGCCAGACAAACATGGTTCTCACAGATTATGGAAATGGCGCAGGAACCAGCACACAGGTTCAGCAGAAGGAAAGACCTCCTCACAATGCAAGACGGAAAAGTGCTCCACCCAGAACCAGACAGCCTCAGCCTAGCAGCATGGCTCCTGAGGACCTAGAATTCGCACACCTCAAACTACCTCCAAGCACCATGGCAGTACTCAGAGAAGCAAGGAGACCCACTACAAGAAAATGCTACATTGCAAAGTGGAAAAGGTTCTCACAATGGTGCATTACAGAGGGACTGCAACGAAAAGTCACAAAAGAATCAACAGTACTGCGATATTTAACACACCTACTACAAAGCGGGCTGAGCTACTCGTCACTAAGGGTTCACCTAGCAGCCATAGTGGCCTACACCAGGGAGAAGCGGTGAAAAGCTTCTTCACCTCCCAAGTGGTCAAAAGATTCCTGGAAGGGGCTAAAAGAATAGCCCCCTAAAAGGATGCCAGCCCCAAGCTGGAACCTCAACACTGTACTGACACAGTTGATGAAATCACCATTTGAACCCATACACAAGAGCACACTGCACATGCTCACACTAAAAACGGCTTTCTTAGTGGCTATCACGTCACTGCGAAGAGTCAGTGAACTACAGGCTCTCACACTACAAGAGCCCTACTTGCAAATACACAAGGACAGAATTGTCATGAGGACGGACCCACACTTCCTGCCAAAGGTGGTGTCGCGGTTCCATATCAATCAAACAATACAGATACCAAGTTTCTTCCAGAAACCTTCAACACCCTCAGAAAAGGCGCTACACACGCTAGACGCCAGAAGGGCAGTGATGCACTACATAGAAAGGACGAAGGAATGCAGGAAAACAAAACAACTCTTCGTTTCCTTCGCAAGCAGTTTCCTGGGACGACCAGTAACAAAAAATACCATTGCACGGTGGATTGCACAAGCAATACAACTCTGCCACAAGCAGGCAGGACAAGAGTTACAAGGGGCCGCCCAGGCTCACTCAACAAGGAAAAGGGAGCAACGGTTGCGTTCCTAGCGAACACACCTATACAAGACATTTGCCAAGCGGCAACATGGTCTTCCGTGCACACGTTCACCAAACACTACTGTGTTGATATCCAAATGAACAAAGAGGCACAAGTAGGACAGAAGGTCTTACAGCACATTTTCAGCAACCAATGCTCATCTTCCACCCAACCACCGCAATAACAAAACCGCTACTAAGTCTATGCACAGCATAGTGAATCCAGAAAGATTCACGCTGCAAAACGAATAGTTTCTTACCTGTCGGTGTAGTTTTGCAGCTTGAAGACTTTCTGGATTCACTAGCGATCCCACCCGCCTCCGCCAGGAAGATAACATAGGAGGTTAAGGGTACAACTAAACTACATACAAGGTTTTAAAGGGATCAAAGAATAATTGAAGGATTAAAGGTTAAAGACATAGACAACAAAAAACTGTAAGAGGAAAAGAAAAAAAAAAAAAAGAATCCGAAGATGGCTACCAAAGGTGGGAGCTTCCGCCGGAGCGCGACGACGTCACCGAAGACACCAAATGGTGGGCGTCGCCGCCCACCTGGGCCAACAACAAAAAAAAAAAAAAAAAAAGACAAAAACAAAGAAAAGACTACGAATCCGGACCCAACCACGAGATGGCGGAATAATGCACAGCATAGTGAATCCAGAAAGTCTTCAAGCTGCAAAACTACACCGACAGGTAAGAAACTATTCGTTACTTGTTGTACACAGTTTTAAAAAGCAATGAAGATTGTACTTGATTTGATTTACAGGGGATGCAGTTGGTTTGCAATACTTAGTAAATGCAGTACATTGAAATGAATGGCTTCTTAAGGTAAATGCAGGTAAAATTACTTTTGCGTTACTTTTGTAATCCAGTGCTGGACTCCTAGATTCAGCACTGGGACATTTACTTAAAACAGATAAGTAATTACATTTTTGTAGTTTGTACGATTTTTAGAGATTATTTTCAGATTTCAAAAGTCCACACTTAGAAACTTTTTGGACCAGTACATTGAAATACATGGGCTTTTCCTGTAAATTGCAGGTAAGTTACTTTTCGGATTGCTTTTTCTAACACAGTGCTGGATCCTAGATTCAGCACTGGGACATTTCCTGAAAACAGTTGAGAAAATGCGTTTTAGTTAGATGTACGATTTTTAAAGAATATTCTTGTATTTCAAAAGTTGACACCTAAAAACTTTTTCACATAGAACCACCAATGCTATTCTGTGGAAGGAAATTCAATTCACAGGTAAGTTACTTTTACGTTACTTTTCCTACTCCGTGCTGGATACCTAGATTGAGCACTGGGACCTTTCCTGCAAATAGATGAGAAAATGCGTTTAGGTTATTTGTGCGATTTTTAAGGAATATTTGTAGTTTTCAAAAGTCGCCACTTAGAAAAAAGTTTCTATGTTATCCTATGAGGAAAAATGAGTTATCGGTTTCGAGGTAAGTAATCGGTCTTTTGAGTTAGGGTTCTGGGGTCAGACTCAGGGGTCTCCCAGGGTCAGTGATGCACTGTTGTTGCACCCTCAGCGGCACTAGGGCGGCCGGGTGCAGAGTGTTGAGGCCCAATGTTATCCTATGGAGGATAGGGGGACTCCGGTTGGTGGCTGCTGGCAAGCAGGCCATGGGGTTGTGGGAGCAAAGCTCCTAGGGTTAAGCTCAGGGCAAGTTGGGGACCAAGTTAGCACAAAAGGGGCACCCTCAGCGGCACTAGGGCGGCAGGGTGATGTTTTGAGGTCGGGTGCCCTGTTGATTTCAATGGAGATTCTCCGGGACAAAGAAACACTGCAGGCTCGGGGACGAGGATCTTCCAGGAGTGACCACCACTTCGAGGGTTTAGTTGGGATGTCTCGGGTTGGTTAGGCACCGTTGGTTTGGGCACACAAGGCCGTGGGGCGTCTGGTGCAGGAGTGCCTTGGGACGTCGGATTTTCTTACCCGCTCTGGTCGCGGTAGGGGGGGGTCCTCTGGATTGAGGCTGCAGGCGTCGTCAGGAGGCTTGAGGTAGGTCAGGGGTCGCCGGATCTCGGGTCAGGATCGCCGGGGGGACTTCCTCAGGGTATTTGCCCACTCGAGCTCGGGCCGGATTCGGCGGGTGCAGAGTGTGCGGGATTCGCGGTTCCTGGCTGGCACCAGAAGCTGCAGTTCAAACACGTCCGGTGTTCACAGGAGAAACAGCTTGGAAAGTAGGTCCTCCAGGGTTTTTGAGGTTGCTGGCCGCTGGACACGCCGGAGTTTTGCAGGAGCAGGTTCGAGGGGAGACAGGCCTGTAGGGCTGGGGCCAAGTCAGTGGGCGGCTTCCTCTTGTTAGCTCTGCACGGCTTCTCGTCCTTCTTCCCTTCTTTTTCTTGTAGTTGCTGGATTTCCCTTCCTGGTTCAGGGCTGCCCCCTAAATACTGTATTTAGGGGGTGTTTTAGGGGTCTTGAGGTCAGTAGCCAATGGGCTACTGACCTTAGGGTGACTACACCCTTGGTGTGCTCACCCCACGTGGGAGAGTGAGCACAATCCCTAGTCTTGATTGGGGAGTAGCACTGGAGAGTGGGCTTCACCTCGCCTCCCCCACCTGAGGGGTGGAGTTGGCAGAGGTGGGTGCACCTCCTGGGCTGGCTAGTTTTTCCCGCCTGTCTTCCCGCCGAAAGGGAGGGGAGACAGGAAGAGGGCCTGCTCCTGATAGCAGGAGAGGCTGGGGGTCGCATTACAAAGGCTGCCAGGCCTTTGAAGCTCCCCTGCCACAGATGGCTCTTCCTGGCCTGGGGGAGGTGTGTACACCTCCGCCCAGGAAAGGCTTTGTTTCTGGGCTCAGGGAGCGTAGGCTCCCACCCTAGGGGTCCAGAAACATGTCTCGTGGTGGCAGGCTGGTGTGTACCAGTCAGGGAACCCACCAGAGGCTGGTCGTTTTCAGGGGGCATCTCAAAGATGCCCTCTGTGTTCATTTTCATTAAATCCCACACTGGCATCAGTGTGGGTTTAATGTGCTGAGAAGTTTGATACCAAACTTCTCAGTTTTCAGTGCAGCCATTATGGTGCTGTGCTGTTCGTAATGACAAACTCCCAGCACCATATACTCTTAATGGCAGCACTGCACTTACAATTTCTAAGAATGGACTTAGACACTGTAGGGGTACAGGGCTCATGCACCTGTACCCTCACCACTGGTATAGTGCACCCAGCTAGAGGGGTGACTGACCTATGCCAGGGCAGTGGGTTGCAGGCATGGCCCACAGAGGTGTGGGCCATGTCGACTCTTCACTTTGTTCTGCACCAAAACACGCAGCCTGCAAAGGCAGTGTGTGTGTGTAAGAGTACAGGGCCTCTAAGGGTGGCACAATAAGTGCTGCAGCCCTTAGAGGTCTTCCCTGGTCACAGTGCCCTGGGTACCTGTGGTACCATTTACCAGGGGCTGACCTGTGGCCAGAGATGTCAATTGGGTACAGTTTTGGGGAAAGAACACAGGCCCTGGGAACCTGATTGGCAGGGACCCAGGGCACATCAAGTCAAAGTGCATCAGTGGTCTGGCAAAAAGTGGGGGGATTACTGCAACAGAAACCCACTTCCTTACACCTGCCACTAGGGGTTTCTTTCGCCGTTCCTTTTACATGGGTGGTTCAAAAACTGTGTCCACTAAAAATCCCTCCTCCTCTTACAATGGCAACAACCAATACCCCTCTTCAAGAGGTTATTTCAGACGAGGTTTTAGAGGAAACAATGGTATGGGAGAGGCAGAGGTAACTCTTCCCGCACTTCCCCCGCAAACAAACAGTGACTTCCTTCTGTTATCCCCGATCATTCCACTCCTGTCGGGGGACGACTCTCTCAATTCCTGCCTGTCTGGAATTCAATCACCTCAGACAAGTGGGTGCTACAAATTATCCAGTATGGTTACTGCCTGGAGCTTACAGACACTCCCCCAAATATTCTTCCAAGATCGAATGCAATGTCACCAGAGCATATCACCCTCTTAAAGCAAGAGGTTCTATCTCTCTTGGAGAAACACGCTATAGAGCCATACCCATTACAATACCAGTGGACCGGGGTATACTCCCTGTATTTTCTGATTCCCAAAAAGGACGGCTCTCTCAGGCCTATACTAGACCTCAGAACTAAATCTGTACATTCAGTCGGACCACTTTCACATGGTCACACTCCAACAAGTGTTCCCACTCCTTCAGCAAGTCGACTTTTTGTCCACTTTGGACTTAATGGACGCCTATTTCCATATTCCCATTCACCCGGCTCACCGGAGATACCTCAGGTTTGTGGTGGACGGACAACATTATCAATTCAAAGTTCTCCCATTCGGGGTAACTACAGCACCCAGGGTTTTCACCAAGTGTCTAGCAGTAGTCGCAGCTCATCTAAGGAGACAGCACATTCATGTCTTTCCCTACCTAGACGACTGGCAAATAAAAGCCTGCTCGCAACAGAGCTGCCTACGACACACTCGGAAAACAGTACAACTGCTTCACGACCTGGGGTTCACTGTAAACCTCTCCAAGTCTCATCTCCAACCATCCAACACACAAGTGTATCTGGGAGCCACAATAACTCAGAAAGCTCTAGCATGTCCCAACCCAGTCAGGATCCGCAACATGCAAACTCTAATAGCGCAGTTTCAGCCACAGCACTCATTACCAGCTCCAGTGTTCATGCAATTGCTAGGAATGATGGCATCTTGCATCTTAATGGTTCCTTATGCAAGACTCCGAATGCGTCCCCTACAGGAATGCTTCACACGTCACTGGAACCAGGCTCCAGGTCAATTATCAGATCTAGTTTTGGTGGATGGCCGCACCCATCGCTCTCTGCAGTGGTGGAACATACAAAACCTTTCCAAGGGGCGGCCATTCATCGACCCGGTTCCACAGATAGTGCTAACAGCAGACGCATCGCTCACTGGTTGGGGAGCTCATCTTCAAAAACATACCATTCAGGGCATGTGGACAGTGCAACAAAAACAACTCCACATAAACCATCTAGAACTGCTGGCAATTTTTCTAGCATTGAAAGCCTTTCAACTTCATCTATTAGGCAAAGCTGTCCTGATTCGCACAGACAACATGACAGCAATGTACTACATACAAAAACGGGGGGGGGGGGGCACACTCTCTCCAGCTCTCACAGCTAGCCCGGAGCATCTGGAAATGGGCCATACCTCAAAAAATATCTCCTTGCAGAGCACCTTCCAGGAGTAAACAACCAGATTGCAGATCTGCTCAGTCAACGACAGCAGATCCACGAATGGGAACTCCACCCTCAAGTTCTTCTCCCATTCTTCCAAATGTGGGGCTTCCCAGAGATGGATCTGTTCGCCACCCACCTAAACGCAAAATGCCCAAACTTTGGATCCAGGTATCCACACCCATTGTCCAAAGGCAATGCGCTATGGATGAATTGGTCAGGGATATTTGCTTACGCTTTTCTGCCTCTTCCACTCATTCCATTAGTGGTTCGGAAGCTCAGACAGCAGTCCCTGACACTAATCCTAGTTGCACCCACATGGGCTCGTCAACCCTGGTTCACAACCCTGTTGGAGTTATCAATAGTTCCTCACCAAAAACTACACCTTACTCCCAATTTTCTCACTCAGAACCATGGAGAGATAAGACATCCAAATCCCAGTCATCTCAATCTTGCGATCTGGCACCTGAAGTCCTAGAGTTTGGTTATCTTAATCTTCTGCCAGACTGCATAAATATTATCAAAGAGGCTAGGCGCCCTACCACTGCATGCTATGCAGCAAAATGGAAGCGGTTTGTCACTTACTGTAACAACAACCAAATCAATCCACTGAACGCTTCGATCCAAAACATCATTTGCTATCTATTACATCTACAGCGTTCCAATTTAGCGTACACATCCATACGCTTACATCTAGCTGCAATAGCTGCATATCTACAAAATAGGCAGCATTTGTCTCTTTGTAGAGTGCCTGCTATTAAAGCATTTATGGAAGAACTTAAAAGAATCATTCCCCCCAGACTTCCACCTGCTCCAATGTGGAATCTCAACATAGTTCTTACAAGACTCATGGGCCCACCTTTTGAGCCATTGCACAAATGTGAACTACAATTTCTCACTTGGAAGGTAGCCTTCCTCATAGCCAGCCATCACATCTCTGAGAAGAGTGGGTGAGCTTCAGGCACTAACCATAGAAGAACCATTTTTACAAATGCACCAAAACAAAGTGGTTCTTAGGACTAACCCAAACTTTTTACCTAATGTCATTTCTGCCTTTCATATCAACCAATCTGTTGAGTTACCTGTGTTCTTCCCTCAACCAGATTCAGTGGCAGAACGTGCTCTTCACACATTAGATGTCAAAAGAGCATTACTATACTACATTGAAAGAACAAAACCTTTCAGGAAAACAAAGCAACTTTTTGTTGCTTTTGCTCCACCACATAAAGGCAATCCAATATCATTATCAAGTATTGCAAGGTGGATAGTTAAGTGCATTCAAATATGCTACATTAAAGCTAAACGCACATTAACAATTCCCCCTAGAGCGCATTCCACTCGCAAACTATGGGCCTCTATGGCATTTTTAGGAAATATACCCATAGAGGACATCTGCAAAGCTGCAACATGGTTTACACCACACGCCTTTACAAAACACTATTGCATAGATGTTAGCTAAACAGGCTAGTGTGGGCCAGGCAGTTTAACGTACACTATTTCAGACAGCTGCAACAGCTACAGGTTAGCCACCGCTTTGGGACATACTTTCTATATAGTCTATGCATAGCATGTGATCTACAGCTCACATGCCTCGAACGGAAAATGCTACTTACCACAGTATGCATCTGTTCTTGGCATGTAGAGCTGTAGAATCTCATGGGCCCCACCCGCCTCCCCGGGTACCTGTACCTGTTGCAGTACTATCTTACTTAGATACAATATACATGGACATCTCTCTTTACTACTCTTACTAACTCCATCATCACCCTCTGTGGCAAAACAATCTAAGGATGGAGTCGATGCCCATGCGCACTATCCTCAAAAGGAGGAGTCACCTACCTCGTGACTGGAAAGACTTCTTCGAAGAAAAACAAAGTGCAAACATCCGGACCCAACACTAGATGGCGATCTATGCATAGAATGAGATTCTACAGCTCTACATGCCAAGAACAGATGCATACTGTGGTAAGCAGCATTTTCCTACTCCCATAGGAACCAATGTTACGAGTTTTTGTTCCAAAAATGTTCTAAGTGTCGAACTGCTGTTTTGTATGGAAGAAAGGTAACTATCTTAAATCTCAAAGTCTTACCTTTTATTGTGAGATCCCCGGAGTGGTATCTAGGCATACCACCCCGAGTAGTCGATGTAATCCAAAAGTAATTACTGTGTAATTTAAACTGCTTTTTGAACCAATACAATCCTGTAACGATTGCAAATCAATTCCCAATTGTACTTCTTGAAATGTTCTATGATTGAAAGTATATTTTACCTACCTGTACCAAGACCTGCTTGGTTCTAAAAAATAAAACAAAAGTATACCTTTTTTATACTTAATTGGTCTGAATTCAGTCTGAGCGAGTGCCATCATTCTTGAGTGAGTGAATACAATAAATGCTTAACACACCCTCTGGATAAGCCTAACTGCTTGCCCACGCTACCACAAAGAGCTGTTAGTACTTACCTAATTTAACCTCTGCTATATCTTTGGGGATCCACTGGACTCTGTGCACACTATATTTTACTTTGGTATAGTATATACAGAGCCAGCTTTCTACACAGACTGACTTAGCTGTTGACGCCTGGTCTATTAAGAATGATGATTACATCTGGAGGTGGCACAAGGTCTGTTTCCACGACTGGGGAAAACCTTGGTTCGATCCCATGGCCACTGCCGAGAAGAACCAATGTGAGCACTTCTGTGCGTTGGAGTTTCCAAAGCGGCTTGCGCTCCGAAACACTTTCCGATTCGAGTGGAACTCGGGACTCCTGTATGCCTTCCTGCCAATACCTCTTCTGCATCGAGTCCTGAAGAACATCAGAAAAAACTGGGCCCAAGTCATTTTAGTGGTTCCGGATTGGGCATGGAGAATATGGTGTCCCGAACATGAGCATTTGTCTTCCCATCAGGATGCCCCTTCGGGAGAATCTCCTGTCGCAGCAGCAGGGAACGGCCCTGCAGCCGAACCTGCGCACCCCCTCCACCATGTTTGGAGATTAAGCTGTGGGAATTGAGTACTTTTTATCACGAGGCTGTAGATGTTGTTCTGACAGCCATCGTCCCGCGACCAAGCCTTTATACTCCTTCTGTGGGACAATTTTGTGGCTTGGTGCGCTGCCAAACAAGCTGACTTTCATGCCTGTGAGAAAGTGCCCTCTTTCTGCATGGTAGCACCCACTTTTTGCGAAACTGCTTATGTGCTTTGAGTGTGCCCTGGGCTCCTGCCAATCAGGTGCCCAGGGCCTATGTCATTTCCCTAAACCTGCATTAAAAACAAAACCCAATTGGCATCTCTGGCCACAGGTCAGCCCCTGGTAAATGGTACCACAGGTACCCAGGGCACTGTGACCAGGGAAGACCTCTAAGGGCTGCAGCACTTATTGTGCCACCCCTTGAGGCCCTGTACCATTACAGTCACACACTGCCTTTGCAGGCTGCGTGTCTTGGTGCAGAACAAAGTGAAGTCGACATGGCACACATCCCTGTGTGCCATGCCTACAACCCACTGCCCTAGCATAGATCAGTCACCCCTCTAGCTGGGTGCCCTATACCAGTGGTGAGGGTACAGGTGCATGAGTCCTGTACCCCTACAGTGTCTAGGTCCATTCTTAGACATTGTAAGTGCAGTGCTGCCATTAATAGTATATGGTGTTGGGAGTTTGTCATTACGAACTCCACAGCGCACCATAATGGCTGCACTGAAAACTGAGAAGTTTGGTATCAAACTTCTCAGCACATTAAACTCACACTGATGCCAGTGTGGGATTTAATGAAAAATGCACACAGAGGGCATCTTAGAGATGCCCCCTGAAAAACGACGTACCACTTGTGTCCAGGCTGAGTGGCTGCTTCCAGCTGCCACCACCAGACATGTTTCTGGACCCCTGGGTCGAGAGCCTGCTGCTCTCGGGGACCTGAAACAATGCACATCCTGGGACGAGGTGCCAAGCCTCCTCCCCCAGGATGGGCAGGGTCCACGAAGGGGAAGCTTCAAAGGCTTGCCGCCTTTGTAAGCTTCCCCAGGCCACTTGCTGCTTTCAGCAACTGGTCCCCACTGGTTCTGACCCCCACTTTGAGCGGGAGAACCGGCGGGAAAAATAAGTGAGGAAGAGAGGTGTACCCACCTCCGCCAGCTCCACCCGTCAGGTGGGGGAGGTGAGGTGAAGCACAACTCAGTCCCCGTCATCTTGCAGATGGGGGGACCCAGCCAACCAGGGAAAGGTTTATGCCCCCTCCCACTGGAGTGTGACATAATAGGGGGTGTACCCACCCCAGGGAAGGGACCCATTGGTCCCAACCTTTTACCTAGCTGTAACACCCCTAAATGTATTTAGGGGCACCCCTGAACCTTGCTTCCTCAGTCAAGACTACAAGAAGAAAAGGACAGAAGAACCGTGCTGAAGCCAACAAGAGGACAACGCCCACTGACTTGGCCCCAGCCCTACCGGCCTGTCCCCACCTCGAACCTGCTCCAGCGAAATCCCGGTGTCCTGCAGCCAGCAACTTGAGAAACCCGGAGGACCTGCCTTCCTTCAATCCCAAAGACTGTCTCCCATGAACACCGGATTTGTTCTAGCAGACTCCAGCTTCGCAAGGATCCGCGAGTTTGCACCACTCTGCACCCGACGCCCACGGCCCGAGTTCGTGTGGCCCAACACCAAGAGGAGGTCTCCCCGGGGATCCTGACCCGAGATCCGGCAACCCCTGACCTACCTCAAGCCTCCAGCTGACACCTGCAGCCTCAAACCAGAAGGTCCCTCCAACCGCACCAGACGCCAAAACAGCACTCTGCACCCAGCTGCCCCAGTGCCGCTGAGGGTGCATCTTTTGTGCTGGCCTAAACCCCCATTTGCCCTGAGCTTAAGTCCAGGAGCTTTGCTCCCACAACCCAGTGGCCTGCTCGTTAGCAGCCACCAACCGGATGCCCCTATCCCCCATTGGATAACATTGGGCCTCAGCACCCGGCCGCCCTAGTGCCGCTGAGGGTGTAACAAGAGTGCATCCTTGACCATGGGGGACCCCTGAGTCTAACCTCAGAATACCAACTCCCACAACAAAGTACTTACCTTTGAACCGATACTATGTTCGAGGCATGTGAGCTGTAGATCACATGCTTTGCATAGCCTGCCATCTAGTGTTGGGTTCGGATGTTTGCACTTTGTTTTTGTTCGAAGAAGCCTTTTCCAGTCACGAGGTAGGTGACTCCTCCTTTCGGTGATAGTGCGCATGGGCTTCGACTCCATTGTCGGATTGTTTTTTTCCGCCATCGGGTTCGGATGTGAATTGCTGCGCTCCGGTTCGGCACAGTTTCTCGGGTTCCCTTCCATGTGCAATCCACTACCCTCGATGGTATAGTTTCTCAATCGCGTTTCCCATTCTCCGCGTATCGTTTCGACTCAAAGGCCTTCGATCGGAAAACTCGTGGAGGGCCGTTGGGCCTACCCGCGTCGAGCTCGCTACCGGTCGATGGAACGGACTCCATTCAAGCTCTCTCCCGGGTGTCGCGCTAAGTTTCCGCGCACTGACTTGCACGAAGTGTGCAACCTCTACCTATCCCTGGAACACGTCGAGAAGGACTGCGACGCATGCCAATCGTTCCGATCGAGAAGAAGCTCCGTGACCGTTTGGCTCGACGTCACGAAATGCAACATCAGAGCGGCTCCGCACCGGACATCTTCGGCGTAGATTCCGACCGAGAAGAACTCCACGCTCAAGGAGCAGAAGAAGCAGAACATATCTCCGTGTCCGAGGCCGACTCCGACATGGAAGAAGAGGAGCAAGTTACACCGGGTCAGCGTACCGTGAGTACAGAAACCCCCTTGCCCCAGCAACACAAGAAGAAAAAGGCTCCGGTCCTTCCTCTGCCTTTGGGCCAAGGTCGGCAACGAGGTAAAGTTTCGGACGCCCCGCCCTCGGACCCGGCGCCGAAACACAAAGAAAAGCCTTCTGGCTCGGGATCGAGTCGGCCCCATGCCGGTGCCGAGCCGTAACCCTTGGCGTCGAAACCGAAGCATGTCGTGGTAACTATTCCATCGTTACCGAAGAGTAACTCTTCGGAGCCGAAAGGTTCGGAACCGAAACTTTCGACGCCGAAAACAGCAACCAAAGACAAAAAGACTCCACCAAAAGAGCCTCGGTCCGACGTTCCACCTTGGATCTGAAACAGAAAGAACTGGTAATACATCCAGATAGTGGACATATTCATGCCAAATTACCAGAGAAGATGAAAATTTGCCTGCAGGAGGATTACCACATTCCTCTAAAGAGAAAAAATGTGGGTACTAACCCTTCTCCACCTTACATTCCACCTCCTTCGGCCACTGATCCAAATTTACTCATCCCACCCAAAAATTCACCACCATCACCTGACCCACAGGATGAAGGGGATGGGGATGAGGATAGGCCACAGGACACTGACCCATGGGAAGACTCTGACACTGATCCGAACTCTGATAATGATCCGGATCTATATCCTTGCAAACCCTCACCACCCGACGACAACATAGGATACATTGAGCTACTTAACAGGGCTGCTCATTATCATGGGGTGGAGCTACATATAGAGGCTCTAGAAGAGGATTTCTTATTTGAAACCCTAAGTTCCTCTCAGAGAGCTACTCATACACTGCCAATGCTTAAAGGGATGCTTAAGCATACAGATGAGATCTTTAAAGAGCCTGTGAGGGCAAGAATCATTACGCCCAGGGTGGAGAAAAAATATAAACCAGCACCTACTGACCCCGCTTACATCAAGGGTCAGCTGCCTTTAGACTCTCTTGTAGTTTCCAATGCTCGCAAGAGAGCTAACTCACAGACCACAGGTGAGGCCCCTCCTCCTGATAAGGAGTCCAAATTAATTGATGCCTCGGGCAAAAGGGTAGCGTCGCAAGCAGCCAATCATTGGCGCATTGCTAATGCGCAAGATTTATTAGCTCGCTATGACAGGGCTCATTATCATGAGCTAGAGAAACTGATGCAATTTCTGCCTGATGAGCATAAAGCAAAGGCTAATGACCTTATTCAGGAGGGTAAATTAATCACAAATACCTCCATTAAGTGCGCTTTAGACGCAGCAGACACAGCAGCACGCGCAGTGAACACCAGCGTACTGCTACGCAGTCATGCTTGGTTGAGAATTTCAGGATTCAAACCTGAGGTGCTAGCCTCTATTCTCAACCAACCATTTGACAAGGAACACCTCTTCGGCCAAACAGTGGACACTTCGTTGGAAAAAACGAAGAAAGACACTGAGTTCGCCAAGTCCATGGGGGTTTTGCAATTAACTTCAAATAGGGGATCCTTTCGTCACTCCTTTTTACAGGGGTGGCTCCAAAAATATTTCCACAGAGAATCCCTCCTCTTACAAGGGCAACAACCAATCGCCCTCATCAAGAGGCTATTTTAGAGGTGGGTTTAGAGGAAACCACGGTAAGGGAAGAGGCAGAGGCAACTCAACGCGCACTTCCCCCGCAAACAACAAGCAGTGACTTCCTTTCACAACCCCCCCCAATCATTCTACTCCTGTCGGGGGACGTCTCCCAATTTCTACTTGTCTGGAATATAATCGCTTCAGACAAATGGGTTCTACAAATTATCCAATATGGTTACTGCCTGGAACTTAGACACTCCCTCAAACATTCTTCCAAGATCACACGCAATGTCACAAGAACATCTCAACCTTCTCAAGCAAGTTGTTCTCTCTGTTAGAAAAAGGAGCTATAGAACCAGTCCCATTACAATATCAAGGGGCCGGTGTATACTCCCTGTACTTCTTAATTCCCAAGAAGGACGGCTCTCTTAGGCCTATACTAGACCTCAGAGAACTAAATATATACATTCCGTCGGACCACTTTCATATGGTTACACTCCAACAAGTGCTCCCGCTCCTTCAGCAAGGTGACTTTCTGTCCACTCTCGACTTAAAGGACGCCTATTTCCATATAGCAATACACCCCGCTCACCGCAAATACCTTAGGTTCGTGGTAGCGGGCCAGCATTATTAATTCAAAGTGCTTCCATTCGGAGTAACTACCGCACACAGGGTTTTCACCAAATGTCTGGCAGTAGTCGCAGCTCATCTACGAAGACAACACATTCACGTATTCCCATACTTAGACTGGCTCATAAAAGCCCGCTCGCAACAAAGCTGTCTACATCACACTCACAAAACAGTGCAGTTGCTCCACGATCTTGGATTCACAGTAAATCTGTCCAAGTCCCATCTCCAACCAACCAACATGCAAGCGTATTTGGGAGCCACTATAGATACAGAAAAAAACTCTGGCCTACCTCAATCCGGCCAGAGTCCGCAATATGCAGAGTCTACTCTGTTTCAGCCTCAACACTCATTGCCAGCTCGAGTGTTCATGCAGTTACTAGGGATGATGGCATCTTGCATCCTAATAGTCCCTTACGCAAGACTTCAAATACGTCCCCTGCACGAATGCTTAGCACGTCAGTGGAACCAGGCTTAGGGTCTGTTATCAGATCTAGTGTTGGTGGAGGGCCGCACCCATCGCTCTCTGCAGTGGTGGAATCCACAAAACCTTTCAAAAGGGCGGCCCTTCATCGACCCGGTTCCACAGATAGTGCTAACAGCAGACGCATCGCTCACTCGTTTGGGAGCTCATCTCCAAACACACACAATTCAGGGCATGTGGAGCTTGCAACAAAAGCAGCTACACATAAATCATCTAGAGCTGCTAGCGATTTTTCTAGCGCTCAAAGCATTTCAAGTTCATCTAGTAGACAAAGCTGTCCTGATTCGTACAGACATGACAGCAATGTACTACAAACAAAAACGGGGGGGGGGGGCACACTCTCCAGCTGTCACAACTAGCACAGACCATCTGGAGATGGGCCATACGTCACAAAATGTATCTCCTCGCAGAACACCTGCCAGGAGTAAACAATCAGATGGCAGATCTGCTCAGTCGTCAAAGACAACAGATACACGAATGGGAACTCCACCCTCAAGTTCTCCTCCCATTCTTTGAGATGTGGGGCTTCCCAGACATAGATCTATTTGCCACAAACCTAAACGCAAAATTCCCAAGCTTCGCATCCAGGTATCCACACCCATTGTCCAAAGGCAATGCACTATGGATGAATTGGTCAGGGATATTTGCCTACGCTTTTCCGCCTCTCCCACTCATTCCATAAGTGGTTCGGAAACTCAGACAGGCGTCCCTGACACTAATCCTAGTTGCTCCCACAGGGGCCAGTCAACCCTGGTTCACAACCGTGTTGGAGCTCTCAGTAGTTCCTCACCAAAAACTACATATTACACCCAATCTCACGCAGAGCTGTGGAGAGATGAGACATCCAGATCCCAGTCATCTCAACCTTGCGATCTGGCACCTGAAGTCTTAGAGTTTTGCTACCTCCATCTCCCGCCAGACTGCATGAATATCATCAAAGAGGCTAGACGTCCTACCACAAGAGCTTGCTATGCAGCAAAGTGGAAGCGGTTTGTCATATACTGTAATCACAATCACATCAACCCACTTGATGCTTCAGTTCAAAACATTATATGCTATTTATTACATCTGCAGCGTTCAAATTTAGCGTACACATCCATACGCTTACATCTTGCTGCAATAGCTGCATACCTTCAGAATAGACAACATCTGTCTCTCTTCAGAGTGCCTGTCATTAAAGCATTTATGGAGGGACTTAAACGAGTCTTTCACCCAAGACTTCCACCTGCTCCAGTGTGGAATCTCAACATTGTCCTCACCAGACAGATGGGTCCACCTTTTGAGCCATTGCACAAATGTGAGCTGCAATTTCTCACTTGGAAGGTAACTTTCCTCATAGCTATCACATCACTGAGGAGAGTAGGTGAGCTTCAGGCACTAACCATAGAAGAACCATTTTTACAAGTACACCAAAACAAAGTGGTTCGTCGGACCAACCCTAAATTTCTACCCAAAGTCATTTCTGCCTTTCATATCAACCAATCTGTTGAGTTGCTTGTGTTCTTCCCTCAACCAGGTTCTGTGGCAGAACGTGCTTTACACACCTTAAATGTGAAAAGAGCATTACTCTACTACATAGAAAGGACAAAACCTTTCTGTTAAACAAAACTATTTGTGGCTTTTGCTCCATCCCATAAAGGCAATCCCATATCAAAATCAGGTATTGCACGGTGGATAGTCGTGCATTCAAACATGCTATGCAAAAGCAAAACGATCATTGACAATTCCCCCTAGAGCGCACTCCACACGCAAACTAGGGTCTTCTATGGCATTCTTATGAAACATACCCATAGATGACATCTGCAAAGCTGCAACATGGTCTACACCTCACACATTCACAAAACACTATTGTGTAGATGTTAGCAAGACAGCAAGCTAGTGTGGGCCAAGCAGTTTTATGTACACTATTTCAAACGACTGCAACAGCTAAAGGTTAGCCACCGCTTTGGGAGATCACTGCGATATAGTCTATGCAGAGCATGTGATCAATAGCTCACATGCCTCGAACGGATAATGCTACTTAGCCAGTATGCATCTGTTCTTGGCATGTAGAGCTGTAGATTCACATGCGCCCACCCGCCTACCTGTATCTGTTGCAGTGACATCCTACTTAGATACATATATACATGGACATCTCTTTCTACTACTCTCACTAACTCCATTATCACCCTCTGCGGGAAAACAATCTAACAATGGAGTCGATGCCCATGCGCACTATCACCGAAAGGAGGAGTCACCTACCTCGTGACTGGAAAGACTTCTTCGAACAAAAACAACTTGCAAACATCCGGACCCAACACTAGATGGCAGCTATGCAAAGCATGTGAATCTGCAGCTGTACATGCCAAGAACAGATGCATACTGGGTAATTAGCATTTTCCTTTCCTCCATAGGATAACATTGACTGTTTTTCTCTGAAAAGTTTCTAACTGTGGAGTTGGAAAATCTAAGAAATCCTTTAAAACTGTAACTAAATAACTAAAACGCTTTTACTTACCTGTTTACAGGAAATGTCCCAGTGCACTATCCAGGTATACTGCACTGTGTAAGAAAAGTAATCTAAAAGTAACTTTCATGATATTCTGCTAAAAAGCCCATTCAAAGTATATGTACTGTATTTTCAAAGCATTGCATTTCTGAGTAACAGTACTGTAAATCAAAACAAAGTGCATATACAATTACAATCCAAACTGTGTTACAACTGTATATTTACTGCAAAATCACTTAACTGTGCCAGGCTTGCTTGGTTCTAGGAAATAAAATAACTAAAATAATATTTTTATACAAACAATTGGTCTGAAGTTCAGTCTTTGAGTGTGTGAATTCATTTGCTGACTGTGTACAACAAATGCTTAACACTGTCCTCTGATAAAGCCCAACTGCTCGACCACACTACCACAAATAGAGAGTAAGGTGCTATCTACTTTACCTCTGCCTACCTTTTGGGTTCCACTGGACTCTGTGCACACTATACCTCACTTTGGTATAGTATATACAGAGCCAGCTTCCTACAATGCCACACTGTTTGAGGTTTGGTTGTTTGCATTGACCCTAGCCCAGCAAGGCTTTGCTTTTCATACATTTAAAAGGGTACTTGTTGGATCTTTTGGCCTTTAAAGTTTGCTGCACCAGTCTTTGTTGTTTAAATCATCAGTAGCGTTGCGTTTTCTCAAGGGGTTACAGCGCGTTTCTCCCTTCTCTGTTTATTATGCAATTGTGGGACCGGAATTTAATTTGAACATTTCCTATGTGTTATCCTTTCGAACCTATGCACAACTATCCGCTCTGGTTGTTTATTCTAAAGACAGTCTTTTTGGTTGTCATTACATCAGCTTGGAGGTTAGTGAGCTTCATGCTATGTTAACCCTCCTTGCACCACTTTCTACCCAAACACGTTTTCAGGACTTGAGTCTCCTTTTTGCCAAAGGTGGTGACTTTTTCATGTCTGTCAAACCATTAGTCTCCTGCTGATCTTTCCTCCACCTCAACCCTCTCAGGAGGAGAGATTACACTGACTAGATCCTAAACGAGCTCTTAGCCTCTGCAGCGATATTACCAGAGAACACAGAGTGGACAATCATCTCTTTAGTGGATTTTTTGGAGCAAAGAAAGGTAAGGCGGTGCAGAAAAGGACCAACTCTCGCTGGATCGTGCTCTGCATTAGGATCTGCCACACACTGGCTATAAAGCAGCCTCAGGAAGGCTGCCGGGCTCATTCCACCAGAGCCAAGCCTGGTACTGCTGTGCTGGCATGCGGAGTGCATGTCCTGGACATTTGCCACACTGGCGTTCCTCCATACGTTGATAAGGCAATACTTTCTACACAGTCTGGTCCACTGAGACAGGTACTTTGCCTACTTGGTTCTATAGGTCATTTTGGTTTGAGCCGGTTCAAAGTCCCACTTCCTGGGAGATTCTTCTATTCAAAAGGTGAGGAATCTGCGGTTAGAAGTCTTAAACAGAAGAACAAATTCTGCATCGTAGGAACTTCATTGATAGTCATAAACCTTTAATAAATCTGCACTGCCTGCGCGGACCCCGGAACACCTTATTCCATATATGTAGGATATCCACGAAAAAAACACTATATAGTGTTAATCACTGAAAGACATTTTCCATTCATTTGAAGTGTAGACTCAGTTGTATTTTCCTAGAACATATTGGTAGAGGCTGTAGGAGACCAGCTTACAACACTTTTCATAAGAAAAGGGACCGTGTCAAAAAGTCTAGAGTGCAAGGAAAAAACAGCCTAATAGGCTAACACTAAAAAGTACAAAAGAAGACCTGTACCTTTAAGAATCCCAGAGGGACCCCATCCCACAATGCACTTGCAGGGGCAGTTTGCGAGTCAGCACTTTTTTCCGGCTCCTTCTGTCAGGATCTCAGAACACCTCTGAATTTTTCACCCTTATTACTTTTCTAAAATATTTATTAGTGCTTTTCAAAGCTTTTTCTTGGCAGTGTAACATCTCTGCTGCCAAGTATGTTGTTTTTACATCTTTTCTGAGGAGAAAAATGGCTGCTCTCTTAACAAAATGCCCTTCCTGTGGCAGAAAGAAGCTTCCTCTGATGCCCACAAAGTTTGTGTGGTAAGTCTATCCCCTCAACACTACTAAAGGCTGTGGCATTTGTAGTAAAAAGAACTCTTTAAGACAGAGAAGGCATCGAGATTCATGGATGGAGGATTTGAAGCCATACCAAGAATGAAGGAAAAGACGATTGGAGAGGTCTCCCTCTCTTTATCCTTCAGAAAAAAGACATAAATCGGATAAAGACTCAATCAAAAGGGGGGATCTAAAACCGAAATACCTCATTCTCAGCACGGTCACCGTCATGCATCAACGTCAACACTGAGAAGCCTGTGGCCGTTTGTAGGAAGCTGGCTCTGTATATACTATACCAAAATGAGTTATAGTGTTACGGAGTCCAGTGGAACCCCAAAGTTAGGCAGAGGTAAAAGTAGATAGCACCTTACTCTCTATTTGTGGTAGTGTGGGCGAGCAGTAAGGCTTTATCAGAGGGTAGTGCTAAGCATTTATTGTACACACTCAGGCAAGAAATTGTCATACACTCAAAGACTGAACTCAGATCAATTGTTTGTATTAAAAATATTAAGCTTTGCAGCATAGACGTCTTCTAGATTCACATACTGTGCATATCCCGCTATCTAGTGGTTGGAATCGGAAAGTGCTCTTCTTTTTTTTTTAAGTCTCGCCTAGCGATGCAGCGCCATGCGCTGCTCGCCAGGCGAGATCTATTGTTGCCGACTTGCTTTGCGATGCGAGACAGGACAGGTGCACGCGTATGGCAAGTCCTGGACAGGAGATGTGCACGCGTATGGTGCGAGCAGGAGTTGTAATAACGCCGCAAGCCGTACGCGTGCACATCGACTGTCTGTGCTCAAGCTTAACAGACAGGAGATGTGCACGCGTACGGCTCGCGTCTTTTTACAACTCTTGCTCGCACCATACACGTGCACATGTCCTGTCCAGGCGCGGCGTCCAGCATGCCTCCCGCTCAACCCCACTCACCGGCTCTTGTGGGGACTCTGCGCTGCTCCCAGGCTGGTCTCCTCAATGGCAGGGGGGACTCGCCTCTTCACCCGGTCACTGGCGCAGCAACACGCGGGGCTCCGTCTTGCTCACAGGAGCCCCGCCTGAAATCTTGCTACGGCCGCACCATGCGGCATTCACGAAGGCGGGGTGGGCTCCCGCCGGACTTCCCTCTGCGGGGTGGGCTCCCGCCTCGCTTCTCCAACACACGGGGCTCCCTCAGCTCACGGGAGCCCTGGACACTTCCGGCCGCGCGCTCCATGCCCCCCCCATGCCCCACGCAACTGACGTCGCAAGCCTTAAGCAGTTTCGCTTTTTAATGCGCACGCACGCTCAGCTCGTGATGTCCTCAGTAGGTAAGAACTTTCCCTGTGCGTCTCGCGCTTGTTATTTTTGCCTATGTCGTACTGTACACTTGCTGTTTTTACTCGTTTCCAAAGCAGACGGCGCATACTGGGTCGGGGTCGTTTTCAGGACAACGCGCGCATGGCGCACTTTCCCTCCCTCCCTCCCCCCTCGGGTATCCAACGCTGGCTGCATCATGTCTCTTTTTTTCCTTACTTTATTTTATTGTTTTTAAAGCTGCGTCTTGGGAACTATGTATTCCCACCGCCATATCCAGGTAGAAGCTTGATGTGCATTCACATCAGATCAGGTAAACGCCATCCCTGCAGATAAACCCACCATTCAGGAGTTATATGTGCAGCATTGAGTTTTATTTCCCAAACTGCACGTGCATCGAGAGAATGGCTAACGGAGATGATGAAACCGATTTCCAGCCATATGTGCTGCTGTGGAATTAAAGTGTGAGGTCAGCTGGTAGCCGGGTATCCCTCCCGAGGCCCTGTCCCCCTCCCTCCATCCCTCCGCAAACGAGGCTTGGATTTCACTGTAATGGTCTAGAGAGAGATGAAAACTGCATCAAGGCTAAACCCCCCGTGTCCATGCAGACAGAGACAGGCATCCTTCGACCTGCAGGAGGGATGTCAAATCTGGATGCCGCAGTGAGGCGGCATTAGGCGTCCTCGTAGGCGCGCTCCAGAGGCTGACGCCGAGGACCGTCATGGTGCAAGAGAAGAACCCGCTCACTGTCCCGCCTGACACCCCAAGAGCGCTGCTGGCTGTGGACATCTAGTACGGACCCGAGGTATGACCAGGTGGGTCGGTCATTGCAGCCTATTGTCCGCTCTTCTCTTATTTCACCCTGTGTGAGTGAATACATGTCTATTGCTCTCCCGTACTGCACAAACTGATGGGCGTCCCACAGACCGGATTTCCATGTTTAGCAGTCTAGGATTAATTGTGATCTTTTAATTTTACTTGCTTGTGATCCTGCAGGAAGGTCTTGCAGAACCATTGGCAGATTGTCAGTAAATGCAATAAACCTCTTGAAACCTATAAGCTTTAACCATAGAAATGTACAGTTGCCACGTTAGCTGACATGGCTTGAGTGTGTTTTCTAGTGGCATCTGGCAGAATATTGGGAATGCGTTTTCCTCCTCTTCACATTGTTATGACTGTCGGTACTGTTATCTGTGCTAAGAAACAACATGTGGTACTGCGTTTGTAATCTGGAGTGAGGACAAAAATAGGAGTCATTTTTACAGAGGGTGTTGTTGATATAGATGACGTTGAAAAGTAGTAAATCTGATACAGCCGCTTGTAATATTGCTTAGTTGATGTGACGCAACAGCCCATGCCGCAAGTGACACCTCAGTTTCTCTTTTAGTCTGTAACAAGGAAGAGGGGAAGATGTTCTTTGTCTCCCTCGATGCTGCACCCCTTGTGAGAATTGCAGGCCTCCCTCCATCATTATGTAGTGAAAATGAATAAAGGAGACTTGCACTACATCACCGACAGATGCCCTATTCAGCTTATACCAAAAGTTAATTCAGGGCAAATAGAATTGACGCAAAAACGTAATATAAAACAGAACATTATCCCTTCTAATAGATGCACACACCTTCTTTACCATTATCTTTGCACAATTGTGTGTGCAACCACATTTAGTGCAACTCAAAACCAAATTTCTGTTCTGAGGCGGGTTCAACCCACTTCTCATTTCAAACTGTGTATGCTGCAACATCACAAAATAAAATGATGAACGAAGTGGTGAAACTTTTCAAACACTCGCCACCAGTCACAGATCTGCGTTAAACCCATCGTTATTTTGCTTGCCACGTCACCCCAGTATGGACCCAGCCATATGCAAATCAGTCTTGACCCTGCCTCCCAAGGGAACAGTCCAGCCCAAACTGCCTGGCCAAGTCCTCCCTGGACCTGAAATAAGCATCCTGGGACCGGTTTCGGGGTTTCACCCCTCATCAGCCAGGATAGCTTGAATTAAGTGGCACTGCGAGCAAGGGACCAACATCTGGGCATACCCTTTTTTTTGTATGTGTATATTGCAGCAGTGATACTCGCTGCTTGATCAAACATACACAATAGAGGGAATAAAAGATGTTTAGGAAAAATACATTAAAGAAAAAAATGACTGCAGTCAAGCAGGTTTTTTTTAAAAATGATAACAACTCATCTCTATTCTTAGCAACACTTAATTCGATTTGATCTTTACTGGAACCGTTTCTTAGGGAGTGTTCCCTTAAAATCACTTACGTGCAGTAAGTGCATAATTAGTGTGTCATCTCCAGACACTGTCGAATAGGTGAGTTCTCTGAAACGATGATGAGGGAAAAATTAATCCACTGGGACACAGAACTTAGGTAGTCACTCATACGAATGCTCTAAAAGTCCCCACACTGTTTTTTCCAAATATAAGTAACTAATTCGAAATAATTTTTTACAGGCGTGCTGATCAGTCTTTGAAGATCTGTTATTTATGAACTATTCTCTTTAACTTGGCATTATTGTATACAATAATTTTTCTGGCCTGTTTATTTCCAAAGAGTGTGTGTTTCCTTCAACATTAATGACATCATTCTTGGTGTTTTAACACTTGAACTCCGCTGCTCTCCACTTCCAGTCACCCTGCGCTGATCGCAGATGCAGCCTTCAGAAATTGTCAATTGGTAAATTAAAAAATACATTCTGACCTATCTGAGGGACACCGTGTTGTAGAGTGCTTTAGATTTACTTAACTAAATTCCTTCAAGGAATATTATTACAGCAAACAAAATGAAGATAATTTTGAGAGAGCAATCTGGCAGCTGTTCCTCTGAAAGTGAATATATGATATAATAGAGCACTTTCATGATTGTGTGATGTCTGTAGACGAGAAATTATATTCACCCACATCTTCGTCGGTGGAGAATCTGAGTCATGGAAACTAGTAATAATTCGGGTCTGAACAAATAACCTATGTTGAATATGCCTTCTAGATGCCCCTAATGCCACTACAAACCAATCTGTTTTTGGGATATGAAACAGTAGAGAAAAGTTAGTGTATTGTAAGAGGTTTATGGTGCATTATATTTGACTTTCCAAAAAGAGGTGCTTTACATTTGTGGGGTTGGAGTTTGGCTTCTGACTAGACCAAACATGGCTAAGGTTGGCACGGCTAGTTCCACAGTGTCCCTACTCAGAAGGTGCGTGCAGTAAGATACACCTTCACAATAAGCAGTAGCTATAGCAGCAGCGGTGGTTTAATGCATAATTTTCTTCCCTTAAGGGTAAAACCAAAACCCGAGAGAGATCAGACTAGGCACACATTGGCAACCAAAAGAATTCGATCCCCTTCAGCCTTTTATTCAGTGCTTAATTTGTGCTGTGAAGGGGACCTGCACTCATTTTGAGGGCCAAGACATATTTTTCACCAAAGTTTAACCCAGGGCAAGAGCATGAAAGGTACAAAGAGAGAAAGAAATAGAAAAGGATAGGTGAAAAGTAACAAAAAGGCGAAACTGAGATAAACAGATGGGGAGTGTAGGGTGGTGGAATAAAGAGGCAAGAGATGAATGAAGGAAAACCCCAGAACTTATTCTAATACAATATAAACACTGCTTTCACCCTTCTGAAGTTAATAAATTGGGTAGAGTAAAAAAAAAATGGCAGTAGTAACATTTTGTTATTTTTAACGGTTTAAATGGGGAAACTGCTGAAGCAAACCATGTACAACAAGCAATTGCAATGCAACAGGTCTCGCATTTACTCGAGTTTGAGCTATTGGCATTGTAAATGACAATGCCTTATATTTTTGTTTTTAAAACATAAATAAAAGGCATTGTCATTTACAATGCCGAGAGCAGTTTGGAGTCCGGTGGGGTGGGAGGGACAAATAGGCAAATAAGCAACATGGAGCTTGGAGTGAGGGAAGCAACCTGGGGTGGGGGGTGAAAGGCATACGGAGGCAAGCGCATAACACATAGTGGGTGAAGCTCATGGGGAAGAGAGCAACACAGAGTGGGAAGGAGAAGCACAATAGGGAGACAGCTAAAAAACAAATGCGCTCTCAAGGAGTGCTTAAGACAAAAGAAAACAAGCATTTGCAATGCAATAGGTCTCGCATTTATGCTGGTTTAAGCAATTGGCATTGTAAATGACAATGCCTTTTATTTATACTTTGAAAACCAAAACATTAATAAAGGGCATTGTCATTTACAATGTCAATAGCTCAAACTGCATAAATGCGAGACCTATTGCATTGCAAATGCTTGTTCTGATGGGTGGTTGTGAAACCGGATCCTTTTGGTCCGGCTACAACCCCCTTTGTGTGTGTGCAAGCTCTGATTCTTTTTTCCGCAATAGAATGCAGGTTCAAATGCAGTTGCTTGAATTACAGGTAAGTCAATGTTTCGAAATTACTGTAAAGTTACTTTTCAGATTACTTATTGGATTACTTTTCAGATTACTTTTGCTAATCAGTGTGATATGCCTAGATATCACACTGACTTTTCCTAGACAAAAGGTGAGCAAATCACTTTCAGTACATTTGAAGTTAGGTCAATGTTCCATACAAACCAACTCCACACTTAATTTTTTTTCAAGAAAAGCAGTCAATGCAATCCTATGGAAGGAAACGGAGTTATCATTTTACAGGCAAGTACATGTTTGTGGGAGTTGGAATCCTGGGGTTAGAACCAGGGTTCCCCCAGAGTCAAGGATACACTCTTGAAACACCCTCAGCGTCACTAGGGCAGCCAGGTGCAGAGTGCTGAGGGGATAGGGGGCCTCCGGTTGGTGGCTGCTTACGAGCAGGCCACAAGGTTTTGGGAGCAAAGCTCCTGGTGTTCGGCTCAGGGCAAAGAGGGATCCGAGTTTGCACCCAAAGTACACCCGCAGGGGCGGGTGGGTGCAGGGTGCTGGTTTGGCGTCTGGTGCCCTGTTGATTTCAGTTGGTATTCTCCGGTTGCAACAAAGACTGCAGGCTCGGGGACGAAGATCTTATGGAGGTGACCACCGGTTGGAGAGGTAAGTTGGGATGCCTGGGGATGCTGGGACACTGTCGTTTGGGCCACCCAAGGCCGTGGGGCTTCGGGTGCAGGGGTGTCTTTAGGCATGGGATTTTCCTTACCAGCTCTAGTCGCGGTCTGGAGGAACCTCCAGAAAGAGGCTGCAGGCGTCGCTGGGAGATTCGAGGCAGGTCAGAGATCACCAGATCTCGGGTCAGGTTCGCCGGGGATCCCTCCTCGTGGTGTTAGGCCACTCGAACTCTGGCCATGGGCGTCGGCTGCAAAGTGGTGCAGACTCGCGAATTTGGCCAGAGTCTGTTGGTGAGCAAATCCTGTGCTCACAGGAGACAGTCTTTTCTGTGTAAGGCAGGGCAGGTCCTCGGGGTTCTTGAGGTTGCTGACTGCAGGACACACCAGAGTTTCACTTCTGCAGGTTCGAGGTGGGGACAGGCCATTAGGGCTAGGGCCAAGTCAGTGGGCGCCGTCCTCCTCTTAGCTTTGGCACGGCTTCTTCGGTCCTTCTTTTCTTCTTAGTCTATTCTTGTCTGAGGAGGAACGGTTCAGGGGTGCCCCTAAATACTAGATTTAGGGGTGTTACAGGTAAGTAAAGGTTGGGACCAATGGGTCCCTTCCTTGGGGTGGGTACACCCCCTATTATGCCACCCTCCAGTGGGAGGGGGGCATATGCCTCACTCTGGTTGGCTGGGTCACCCCCATCTGCAAGATGGCGAGGACAGAGTTTTGCTTCACCTCGCCTCCCCCACCTGAGGGGTGGGGTTGGCAAAGGTGGGCACACCTCACTTCCTCACTTGGTTTTCCTGCCAATTCTCCCGCCCAAAGTGGGGGTCAGAACCGGTGGTGGGCCAGTTGCTGGAAGCAGCAAAGAGCCTGGGGAAGCTCACAAATGCGGCAAGCCCTTGAATCGTCCCCTTCGTGAACCCTGCCTATCCTGGGGAAGGAGGCTTGCACCTCGTCCCAGGATGTGCGTTGTTTCAGACCCCTGAGAGCAGCAGGCTCTCGACCCAGGGGTCCAGAAACCTGTCTGGTGGTGGCTGCTGGCGAGCAGCCACTCAGCCTGGACACTAGTGTTAGGTCGTTTTTTAGGGGGCATCTCTAAGATGCCCTCTGTGTACATTTTAAATTAAATCCCACCCTGGCATCAGTGTGGGTTTAATGTGCTGAGAAGTTTGATACCAAACTTCCCAGTTTTCAGGAAAGCCATTATGGTACTGTGGAGTATGTAATGGCAAACTCCCAGCACCATATACTCTTAATGGCATTACTGCACTTACAATGTCTAAGAATTGGCTTAGACACTGTAGGGGTATAGAGCTCATGCACCTGTACCCTCACCACTGGTATATTGCACCCAGCTACAGGGGTGGCTGACCTATGCCGGGGCAGTGGGTTGTAGGCATGGCACACAGATGTGTGCCATGTCGACTCTTCACTTTATTCTGCACCAAAGCCTGAAATGGCAGTGTGTGTGTGTCTGTAAAGGTACAGGGCCTCTAAGGGTGGCACAATAAGTGCTGCAGCCCTTAAAGGCCTTCCCTGGCCACAGTGCCCTTGGTACCTGTGGTACCTTTTACAAGGGACTGACCTGTGGCCAAAGAGTGCCAATTGGGTTTTGTCTTAATGTAGTTTTAGGGAAAGAACATAGGCCCTGGCTACCTGTTTGGCAGGAACCCAGGGCACACTCAAAGTACATCAGCAGTTTTACAAAAAGTGGGGACAACCTTGCAAAAAAGAGGGCACTTTCTTACACTCTCACAAACAATAGCTCACATGGGGACTTGATGCTTGTTCATTTGTACGTGGTCTTTCTTACCTTGCACTCAGTTCTTGCTTTTATCCAGGTTGTTTTGTGTGCTCAACTTTAGTAGACTCATCTGGTTATGTTTGGATTGAAAACAATGTGAACTATGACATCAGCTGTGCTTTCAGTAGGTCTTGATCAGTGCTTCCTGCATGTAATGTCCATTTTTGTACAGCAGCTTTGAGTGGTATACCTCTTTTTGCAAGTGTGTTCATTATCTCCTTAAGTTAGTTGTCTGACCGGGGGGGGTACGCAATGTTTATTTACTTTGAACACCTTCCTATCAATGTCTCACTCTTCTTTCCTTTCTGTTAGTGTTCCTATGCCATTTGCAGTTTCATACTCTTATTTCTTTTCACAGGCACAAATGTCTAACCAGTCCCATCCAGCTCATTCGCCCATCATGGCTTCTGGGCCACCTGGGAATCAGATTCACTGCCCATCGCAGCCTTCCATGCACCGCAACTCTCCTTCTCCGGCTCCCAGCCGCACACCTACTCCTCATCATACACCACCAAGTATAGGGTCTCAGCCATCCCAACCGCAGGGCGCCTCTAGTGTTGCACCCTCCTCACAGGCCATGCCTCAGGGATCCCAGTTGCAAGCGCATCCCATGCAGTCCCGCCAGACGCCCACGCCACCTCACGGCCCAGTCACGCCATCATCTGAGCCTTTACTACCAATGCAGCAACCTCCTCACCACCAGTCACAGGTGCATCAAGCCCCACTGCAGCTCCAGCACCAGCCGCTGCTGCAGCAAATGCAGCAGCAAATGCAGCAACAGCATCAGCCTCCACCACAACAGCACCAATCTCCAATGCAGCAGCATCACCAACCTTCATCACAGCAGCTGCAGCAACATCAGCCTCAGTCGCAGCAGCTTCCACACCACCAGCCACCATTACAGCATCAGTCCCCATCACAGCTTCAGCAGCATCAACCAACGACTCATCAGCTGCAACAGCATCAGGTGCCATTACAACAGTTGCAGCATCAGTCCCCTTCACAGCAGTTGCAGCAGCAACCACCCACACAGCAGCTGCAACAGCATCGTCCACCATCGCAGCAGCCCCATTCACATCCATCACCATTGCAACCCCCGCATCAACCCCCGTCCCAGCTTCAGCAGCCGCAACAATCACCACTACAGCAGCCACTGAAATCGCCAGTGCAGCAGCAGCCTCATCAGTCACCACTGCAGCAGCAGCCTCATCAGTCCCCAATGCAACAGCAACTGCATCAACAAGCAGGACAGCAACAACCACATCAGTCACCAGTGCAGCAACACCAGCTACCACCACAGCAACAGACAAGGCCTCCATCCCTGCCACGACCTCCATCTCCGCCACAGCCTCCATCTCAGCCTAGCACTATGAGTACATCGGTACCCTCTCCACCGGCGCCGGTGCATCACCCCAGCACTCCTGTAAGCATATGACTGCAACTGCAAATTGACTTCTGTGTTTGTGTTAAACTAAAGTTTAATTGGTGATTATTTTGAATTCATATATTGCAAAAAGAATGCTATGTTTAGTTAACAGAAATTGGAATTCTTTTAATGGCCACACATGGGTGGGAGAGGTTTATAAAGATCTGTTTTCTGGGCTTGTCTGAGATGTGGTTGCTAATGTGAAGATCTTAATGTCACTCAGACTGCACTAAAACTGTTTCTTTACTTAAGTCATTTCAGCAAATCATTTTTGTTTTTTTAGTGTATGGTCTGTGCTGCAGAGATCTGTTTGCAAGATGCAGTGCACTTAAAGTGCATCCTTAAGAGGAAAGAAGAGACCACAAAGCCAGAGCTCTAGTCTCAGTAGATCTTTGATAGACTAATTAGAAATTGTTAAACTGGACCACAGATATCCCAGTAGAAAAAAGGTGGGTTCTCTGATGTATTTGTGGTCTAGAGTTGATCCCCAAGAGGAAGTCTAGAGCAAGGCTGATTATTTCAGCTTTAATGTTTAGCAAGAGTTTAATGGAACGGGTGGGGTGAATGATTTGTTTAATCATTTTTGTCATAGCAGGTGATATTAGTTGATGCTGCATCCTAAAGTGAACCTCCTAAGCAGGAATGTTACTGGCAGGATGAAATGAAGTCCGTATTAATTCTTGAAATGGCTTTCTACTAGCTTTCCCAGGCGACAGCAAACCTGGATGGACCAGTGTCCAGCCCACCCTCCACCAGCAGTACAGAAGTGAACTCTCAGCAGACGCTGCCCGAGCAGGAGGTGAAGCAAGAGATTAAACAGGAAGAGGAGGAGACAGAGGTGGATCAATCTGAGGCGGAGGTGGAGGAGAAACCGGAGGTGAATTCTAGTGCGATGGGTCTTGTGTTTCTGTGAGGGCAGTGGTTAGTTATTTCCTGTGTACTGAGGTGCTAGGATTAGCATTTTTCTTTGATGGAGGTATTTAGCCTGTTCTGTTCAAGAGGTGAGCCTCTGCTCTCTCTGCAGTGGTAACAGTTAGCTATCACTTGGGCTGGCACTTCCTCAGGTAAGTGAGAGGGGCCCTACTTGATTGTATTCGCGCTCCTACTAACGTGTTGGATGAGTCCGTTTTTTTGTTTTGTGTGAAAAAACTAGCTATTGTAGTAGATGAATACTTAATTTTCTCTTTCTGTAGTAGGTTCAGTACTAGTCCTGCTTGTTCTACTAGGTGAAAGAACTTTACATCTGTTTCTGAGTGGGTAGGGTGAGCCTACGTTTTCGGTATGCTGTAAGAATTTAGCTACTCTGTCTTTGGTGACTGGGAGGAATCATACTGGCCCCGCAGAATAAGGAGCCTCAGCTTTCTGAGGTAGGTGGGGGAAGACCCTAGCTTGTCTTTTTAGATGATCTGAAGTGGCAGTGTTGGCTCAAGATTACTGAATGGTAAACTTTACATTCTCCTTGCCAGGTTAAGAGCGAGCCCCTAAAGGAGGAGTGTAAGACTGAGCCCATGGAGATGGATGACACGAAACCCGAAGTCAAGACTGAAGTCAAGGAGGAGGAGGGAGATGGTCCAAGCACTCCGGCCACCCAGTCTTCACCCGCCCCTTCTGGGCAGTCGAAGCGGAAAAGTAAGACTCCCCTTTAGTTTTGACACTTCTCCTGGCCAGAATCTGGTGCTCTTTCCAATCTTAAGACTGTCCTGGGGCAGATTGAGAAGCTTTCTTCTGGCCCAGAACTACCTTGGGACTGAATTGTGTGCTCACAGCCCTGTACAAGCTCTACTGTGGGAAAATGTAGTGGCGTCTTTAAACTTGCCAGAGCACAAATGTGGCAGAATCAAGTGTATTTTATCCCCACCCTTTTCAGTCACAGCATGTTCTTTTGGCAAGATCCAGTGCTGTACCTCTTCTCAAATCATTTTCTCTGCAATGGTTTAGCTATATTCACATATGTAGCTTAGTTCATATGATCTCTTCAGAAACTTTTGAAGGGGCTAAATGCAAAACTCTACGAATCGGGCTCCTGGTTAATGATTCTCCATTACCTTGGCCAGATGTTATTGCTACTTTTTATCTGGGCAAAACGTTGGAGGGTGTATGACAAGGATGTGTACATCCCAGATTCCTTAGCCTCTGTTTTTCTTTAGACGTACATCACTTCACATGAGCAAATAAGTTGCTTCTGTTAATAATTGTTAGGGTCCTCAAATGCAACGTTTAGCCAGTCGATAGACTAGAGTCAATCCATCCCTGGCTGTTGTAATACTCCGAAATGTTTGAGCTGCTAAGCATGCAACAGAAACTTGAGAGCTAGTTCTTCTCATGTTTTTTTTTTTTTTTAACATTTTATTGCTTTTTCCCAGTTATACATACTTTACATTTTCATTCTGTCTCATTTGTATTCCATCTAAGTATCAAGAACATTTGCTTCATTGCTACTCCCCGTCCCATTCAATTGGCTTGTCTTGACATTCACAATCAATTCTATTGTGTCCATTTCCCTCCCCCCCCCAACTAAACTTAGACTTAACTATCCCCCACCCGCACTGCTGTCTCCTATGTTTACGGGTCAGGTATTATCCATTGCTTCCGCTACTCCGTGCTGTGTATTTCTGCGTCGCCCTGTCGCTCCCTTCTGATAGTGGGTCCCCCCCCCCCTGTCTTGTGCTCCTAAGGATTCTCATCCCCTTGTGCTTGCTCTATTTCTCCTTCCTGATTCTGCCTCTGGGGACTCCCCTGCTGAGATGGCCTCTCAGGGGTGGTGGCATCAGACCCTGGGTCATTATTCCTCATTTCTGCCATCAGCACTTCCGATGCTTGAGCCCTCTCCACCTTGCCCAGGCCCTTTCTCGCATTTCTGAGCAAGATTCTGCCCTCACACCCCGCCCACTTCTCTAGCTCTCGTTTCCACCTGTGGATGCTCGGGCCATTTGGCGCTTTCCATTTACTAGTAATTTCTCTTTGCTAGTATGAAAGCGAGGTCCTGAAACTTATCAGTGACTTTAGTCTTAGATGTGTGTGGGAACAATTGAGTAGGACGTGTGCTGGTGTACATGGAACAACCCGTTCTGTTATCCTGGCCGTCTCCCTTGTTACTTCCTGCCAATATTGCGTTAGTGTGAGAAAGTGCCCTCTTTCTTGTATGGTATGCCCCCACTTTTTGCTGAATTGCTGATGTTTTTTGACTGAGTGTGCCCTGGGCTCCTGCTAATCAGGTGCCCAGTGCCTGTGTTCCTTCCTTAAAACTGCATTGAAGCCTAAACCCAATTGGCATCTCTGGCCACATGTCAGCCCCTAGTAAATGGTACCACAGGTACCCAGGGCACTGTGACCAGAGAAGGCCTCTAAGGGCTGCAGCACTTATTGTGCCACCCTTAGAGGTCCTGTACCCTGACACACACACACTGCCTTTGCAGGCTGCGTGTGTTGGTGCAAAACAAAGTGAAGAGTCGACATGGCACACATCCCTGTGTGCCATGCCCACAAACCACTGCCCTGGCATACATCAGTCACCCCTCTAGCTGGGTGCCCTATGCCAGTGGTGAGGGTACAGGTGCATGAGCTCTGTACCCCTACAGTGCCCAAGTCCATTCCTGGGTACTGTAAGTGCAGTGCTGCTATTAAGAGTATATGGTGCTGGGAGTTTGTCATTACGAACTCCTGTAAGGAAGTGGGTTTCTGTTGCAGTAACCCCCCCACTTTTTGCCAGACCACTGATGCACTTTGACTTGATGTGCCCTGGGTCCCTGCCAATCTGGTTCCCAGGGCCTGTGTTCTTTCCCCAAAACTGTACCCAATTGGCATCTCTGGCCACAGGTCAGCCCCTGGTAAATGGTACCACAGGTACCCAGGGCACTGTGACCAGGGAAAACCTCTAAGGGCTGCAGCACTTATTGTGCCACCCTTAGAGGCCCTGTACCTTTACACACACACACACACACTGCCTTTGCAGGCTGCGTGTTTTGGTGCAGAACAAAGTGAAGAGTCGACATGGCACACACCTCTGTGGGCCATGCCTACAACCCACTGCCCTGGCATAGGTCAGTCACCCCCCTAGCTGGGTGCACTATACCAGTGGTGAGTGTACAGGTGCATGAGCCCTGTGCCCCTACAGTGTCTAAGTCCATTCTTAGACATTGTAAGTGCAGTGCTGCCATTAAGAGTATATGGTGCTGGGAGTTTGTCATTACGAACTCCACAGCACCATAATGGCTGCACTGAAAACTGAGAAGTTTGGTATCAAACTTCTCAGCACATTAAACCCACACTGATGCCAGTGTGGGATTTAATGAAAAATGCACACAGAGGGCATCTTTGAGATGCCCCCTGAAAAACGACCAGCCTCTGGTGGGTTCCCTGACTGGTACACACCAGCCTGCCACCACGAGACATGTTTCTGGACCCCTAGGGTGGGAGCCTACGCTCCCTGAGCCCAGAAACAAAGCCTTTCCTGGGCGGAGGTGTACACACCTCCCCCAGGCCAGGAAGAGCCATCTGTGGCAGGGGAGCTTCAAAGGCCTGGCAGCCTTTGTAATGCGACCCCCCCCAGCCTCTCCTGCTATCAGGAGCAGGCCCCCTTCCTGTCTCCCCTCCCTTTCGGCGGGAAGACAGGCAGGAAAAACTAGCCAGCCCAGGAGCTGTGCCCACCTCTGCCAACTCCACCCCTCAGGTGGGGGAGGCGAGGTGAAGCCCACTCTCCAGTGCTCGCCATCTTGCAGATGGCAGGCACTCCCCAATCAGGACTAGGGATTGTGCTCACTCCCCCACGTGGGGTGAGCACACCAAGGGTGTAGTCATCCTAAGGTCAGTAGCCCATTGGCTACTGACCTCAAGACCCCTAAAACGCCCCCTAAATACAGTATTTAGGGGGCAGCCCTGAACCAGGAAGGCAGATTCCCGCAACCTAAGAAGACAAGCATTGGCATAGCCAATAGGTCTCGCTTTTGGGACCTTATAAGTGCTTAGCCATGCAACAGTTGATGTTGTTGTACCAAGGATATTGTGCTGCATAACTAAACACTTATAAGGTCCCAAAGGCGAGACCTATTGGCTATGCCAATGCTTTTTTTTTGTTTTTTTTTTGTTAAAGGACAAGCAGTGCTATCAGGCTCCGGCTGCCACTTAGTCCACCGCAGGGTAGTAGAGGGGTAGAAGAGGGGTAGAAGAGGTAGTAGAGGGGTAGTAGAGGGGTAGGGGGTAGAAGAGGGGTAGAAGAGGGATAGTAGAGGGGTAGAAGGGTAGTAGAGGGGTAGGGGTTAGAAGAGGGTTAGAAGAGGGGTAGAGTGGTAGAAGAGGGGTAGTAGAAGCGGGGTAGAAAGGTAGTAGAGGGGTAGAGGGGTGGTAGAGGGGTAGAAGAGTTTGTTTAAAAAAAACGAGTGGTGATTATATATGGTTTGTGTGCAGGTGGGCGTGGAGAGAGAAGGTGAGCGAAGATGTGACGTAATGCAGAGGCTGCTTTTGGAACTGGTGCTCATGTAAAGCGCTCCAATACCTTCGGGTTGACTTTGCACTATATAAAACCGGCAAAAAAAACAATGCAGAGAACAACTGACTTGGCCCCAGCCCTACCGGCCCATTTGCAGTTTCCAGAGATCCTGCGCCAAAAATCGTCTTGTCCTGCAGCTAGCGACCTCCAGAACCCCTGGGAGGACTGACTGCCTTCAACAAAGACCGGATCGCCTGTGAACAGCAGCCCTGTTCGAAAGAAACTCCGAAAACAGACTCTGAGCCTGCTGAGGACAAAGAAACCCGACGCCTGGAACTACCACTGCACCCGTCGCCTTCGGCCCGAGTTCGAGTGGCCCACCGGTCCCAGCGAGGTCCCCCATCGTTCCAGAGTCCGAGTCCACCGTGGGTTGACCCCACCAGGACTCCCCGACGTTGCCTGCAGCCTCTGCACAGAGACACCCCCCCCCCCCCCCAACCGCGAGTGGCCCGGTAAGGTGAAATCCGACCTCAAAAGACACCCCTGCATCCAGCCGCCCTGCGCCCTGGAGAAAAGAACCCGAGGTGCACCTACGTCCCCGAGCCCTCCAACTTACCTGCCCAGCTGTTGGTTCCTCCCGGAAGTCTTCCTGGACCGAGCCTGCAGCTGAAAAGCAAAACCGAAAATCCCCATTGAAAACAACAGGGCACCCGACGCCAAAACAGCACTCTGCACCCGGCCGCCCCAGTGCCGCTGAGGGTGCACTTTTTGTGCCTACTTAGTTCCCCATTTGCCCTGACCTAAACCCTAGGAGCTTTGCTCCCACAGCCGTGTGGCCTGCTAGCCAGCAGCCACCAACCGGAGGCCCCCTATCGGATAACATTGGGCCTCAACACTCTGCACCCGGCCGCCCTAGTGCCGCTGAGGGTGAAACAAAAGTGCATCACTGACCCTGGGGGACCCCTGAATCTAACCCCAGAACCCGAACTCAAAAGACCGAATACTTACCTCGAAACCGATAACCTGTTTTTCCTCATAGGATAACATTGACACTTTTTCTCCCAAAAAGTTTCTAAGTGTCGACTTTGGAAAACTATTAATATTCCTTAAAAATCGCACAAATAACCTAAACGAATTTTCTCAACTATTTGCAGGAAAGGCCCCAGTGCTGAATCTAGGTATCCAGCACTGAGTAGGAAAAGTAACGTAAAAGTAACTTACCTGTGAATTGAATTTCCTTCCATAGGATAACATTGGTGGTTCTATGTGAAAAAGTTTCTAAGTGTCAACTTTCGAAATACAAGAATATTCTTTAAAAATCGTACATCTAACTAAAACACATTTTCTCAACTGTTTTCAGGGAATGTTCCAGTGCTGAATCTAGGATCCAGCACTGTTAGAAAAAGTAATCCGAAAAGTAACTTGCCTGCAATTTACAGGAAAAGCCTATGTATTTCAATGTACTGGTCCAAAAAGTTTCTAAGTGTGGACTTTTGCAATCTGAAAATATTCTCTAAAAATCGTACAAACTACAAAAACGTAATTACTTACCTGTTTTAAGTAAAGGTCCCAGTGCTGAATCTAGGAGTCCAGCACTGGATTACAAAAGTAACGCAAAAGTAATTTTACCTGCATTTACCTTAAAAAGCCATTCATTTCAATGTACTGCATTTACTAAGTATTGCAACCTACTGCATCCCCTGTAAATCAAATCAAGTACAATCTTCATTGCTTTTTAGGTCGAGCCTCGAGTAGCGCGCAAGCGCTGCTCTGCGAGACTTTAAGTTAGGGGGTTTCGAAAGCTGACCAGACGCTCGTGCGTCATGGCCTTTTCCCTGCGGTTACGCGCGCGGCAGACATCTGTTTCCAATTATCGTGCCCAGACGCGGGCGCGATAATTGGAAACACATGCCGGCTGTGCGGGGAAAAGGCCATGACGCACGAGCGTCTGGTCCGCTTTCGAAAGCCCAGGCTGCTGCGCTCGCTCGCCCCCGCTGCCGACGTCTCTGCTGTCCAGCGCTTCACTTGTTCCAATTTGTATTTACAAACCACCCGAGTTTCAGGGTTTAATACCTGTTTCTAGAGGGAGGCACAAATGACCACAGGTACTTAGACGAGCGTTCTCCGAAACGCCACGGTTACCGAGGAAAGCAGGATTGGAAAAGCCAGTTAGGCAGGCGCGACCGACCCGGCCTTTCCGTTGTAACTGAAAGTAAACTTACCCTTTCCTGCTTACATGTGAAAGCAGTCCCCTGCGCGGCTGAGAATTTCAGGAAGAGCTGGGCAGGTACGTGCGAACAGACTAGGGGACCGGGTCGGCTCTAGAGGAGCAGAGGGACCCGAGGAGGAGCAGAGGGACCCGAGAATCCGGACTTGGGCATCCGGACGCCCGAAGCCAGCAGCAGCCTGCGCCTCACCCGTGCCTGAGGTAAAAATGATCCCGCAATAACTTGAATTGACTTCATGTTTTTGGTTTGTTAATCTCATCGGCGTCGTGCGAGACGCGGGCCCGCCCCCTCATGCCTTTCTATACGCGCAAGTACTGAACAGACAACCAAGCCGCATATGGCCACGCAAGGGCGTATGGAGGAGGGGCGCCGCTCACGCTGCAGCACACCTCATTGTTGTCTTCTAGATTAGAACCTTTCTTCCCCTTGTTGTCGCTTGACAGTACCTATCAGGTCATCCTTGGGCCTCAGTGGAGATATTCACGGGGGGGGGGTGTGTAACTTCAAAAGGCACTTACGACGGACTTTCTCAGACCGGTTGGGGATCGTTTAGTCAATTTAAACCTCAACGACGACGTATCCCAAACTTGGATCAGATATCGGTATTTGAGAAGGCCGTTCTCATAATAACCAAGCGCAAGGGAGGCTCCTTGAAAGTCCTGGTCATTTTCAGCACTGAGTGGGCCGGATACAAATAACTGTTTTGAGTGCAATGCTGTTCTCCGAACCTGCTGCTCTGTAGGACATAGTATTTTGAAGGCAAATAAAGAGTTGGTACGCGTCACTCTCAAGGGCTCTATTTGTTGGATATTAATGCACGCCTACTTCAGACTCGAGTGCTTTGAGGGCACAGGATCCCACGTCCCCTCTGTACAAAAGAAACCCTAATTTGTCTGTGTCGGGTAGTTTTAAACATAGTGTGTATATTTCAAGAAAAGCTTTTTTTCCCTTCAGAACTGTTAGTTGATGAATCCATAAGCAGTGTTTCACGGTCAGCTGATGCGTATGCACAATCTGAAATAGAAATGCTGACTCGAGCACCCAGAGACTAAATTCTGTTATTTGTGCTGTTTAGGTGCACTGACTCATTCACTCAACCTCCCTCCTTTTCATTGTAAACCCTCGAAAGCAAACTGATTTTTAGGTCGCGCCTCGAGTAGCGCGCAAGCGCTGCTCTGGCAAGGGTAAGGGGTTTCAAAAAGCTGACCACACGCTCGTGCGTCATGGCCTTTTCCCTGCAGTTACGCGCAAGCAAAAGGCCATGGTGCACGAGCGTGTGGTCACGCCTGCTGCTTGCAAGCGCGCGCACCACTAGTGTGCTTGTTATTAGGTCGAGCCTCGAGTAGCGCGCAAGCGCTGCTCTGGCAAGACTTTGTTAGGGGGTTTGAAAAGCTGACCACACGCTCGTGCGTCATGGCCTTTTCCCTGCGGTTACGCGCAAGCAAAAGGCCATGGTGCACGAGCGTGTGGTCAGCTCAGCAGGCTGCCGCGCTCGCTCGCATTCCGCCGTGGGCTCATGCACGCGCCTGCATGGACAAAGCTGGCTGCTCTCGCCATCTGTCCAAAGCAGACCGCATGCGCGGGTCCGTGAGACAGTGGACAGCCCGCCGCCATCTTGTTCATTACCGGCTTCCTTCAACTCTGGCTCACGGCGTGCTTTCACTTTAAACAGTGCACGCGCGCGACGGACCCAGAGTTGCAGGAAGCTCTCTCCTGTGTGTCGAGTGCTGGCTTCCTCTCGTTCTAGTTTACCAAGTGTGCATCTATTCCTACAGAAGCTTGGGTTTTACAAGTACGTAACGTATCCCATGTTGCTTTACAAGGAAGGATGGGAGGTAGGTGGTGCATGTGGGTACGTTTTCGTCGGCCAGTTTATTTTAGGGCACAGATGCATTCTTCAGAGGCGACTCTTGCATAGCTGAGGATTGTGGCACTTGCATGGAAGTGCTGAATCCTCCCAGCTGGAGAGGTGAACTGAATGCTGCTAACTAACCGCGATCAGCTCCTTGAGCCGACTGCGGACTTTCTAATTCACTGTGGAACATGTCTCGGAAGGGAATGTTAGAAATTGGATTTTTGGCAGGCTAGGGCATGTGCCAAAGCCAGGCAAAAACCACCACCCTAGTCAGGATAAGCGAGTTACACTCCTACAATAACCCCTGCTCTCACCCCCTTGGTAGCTTGGCACGAGCAGTCAGGCTTATCTTAGAGGCAGTGTGTAAAGCATTTGCACATAACCAACAGTAATACAGTGTATGCACTACAAAAGGACACCACACCAGTTTAGAAAAATATCCAATATTTTTATATAATTAAAACAAGACCAAAAACGATAAAGAACCACAATACTATACTTAAAAGTTCACAATTCAAAAATACGCTGATTAAAAAGAGTTCCTTGTGTGGATAGCGCCGTCCGGGCTACCACGGCGTCGTGAACACACAAATCCAAAACAGTTCTGGCTGACCGCAGGGTTGCAGGCCAGCTACGGTGTCGGGAAGACCCGCAAACAGTACCTTTCAGAGATGCAGGGCGATGGAGCCCTCGAAGTCACACGCGTTGCAGGTCGATCTCCTCTCTGATGGAGTCAGGAGCGCTGGCGTCGGCAGGCGTCGGGTGCTGCGGTGCGAAGTGCAGCGGTGCGGCGTGCGGTGCCCTCAGGTTGCGGTGCGAGCAGCGGCTCGGTGGCGGCGTCAGATGGCGTCGTCGGTGAGACCAGGGTCGCGGTGCGAGATGAAGGCGGTGCTCGTCACGGTGCTGGCAGATCACGGTGCAAGCAGCGGCGCCGTCGTTGCTGAAGCGCTGTCGTCGGCTGACGAACTGGAGTCGATGGCACCGGCGTCAGTAGGCCAAGGCTGCGGTGTGGGATGAGGGCGGTGCGTCGTGTAACTTACGAGCGGTGCCCCCGAACCACGGTGCAAGCAGCGGCGTCGATCTCGGCGGGACGTGGCGGCGTCAGGCAGGCCAAGGCGTCCTCATGAAGCCAGGCGGTGCGGAGTGCGGTGCCCACAGGTCGCGGTGCGAGCAGCGGCCCGGTGGCGGTGTTGTCGGTGAGACCAGGGTCGCGTTGCGGCGGTGCCCTCTGCGGTGCCAAAGCTTCGGCGTGAAGCGAGGCGGTGCGGAGTGCGGTGCCCACAGGTCGCGGTGCAAGCAGCGGCTCGGTGGCGGCGTCAACAGGCGTCGTCGGTGAGACCAGGGTTGCGGTGCGGCGTTGCGGCGGTGCCCTCTGCGTTGCCTTCAGGACACGGAGTCGGCAGTGGCGTCGTAGACGTCGTCGAGTTGGTGTTCTTCGGGTTGCAGCACAAAACACACAGTCCCCAGTGCTGCGGGTCGAAGAACTTGAAGTCTTTGCTGTTCCTGAGACTTCGTGAACAGGGGGCAAGCTCTACCTCAAGCCCTTGGAGAGACTCACAAATTTAGGTTGCAGAAAGTCCAGTCCAGGCCTTTCACTACCCAAGACAAAAGCAGCCACTGCAGGTCAGCCCAGCAAAGCACCCGTTCCTTTTTGCAGCTTCTCCGGCTCTTCTTCTTGGCAGTCTTCTTGTCCAGATGAGTTCTAAAGTTCAGGGGTCTGGGACCCAGCATTTATGTCCAAAAATCCTTTGATCTCTTAGGCAGAGAGGGCCTGTGCCTGGTCAGGACCAGTTCTGCCTTCTCTGGTGTGAATTCCTGGCAGGAGGTGGAGACAGCATTTGTCAGAGGCAGAGCAGGCCCTTTGAGGTGCAAGGAAATCTCCCCCATCCACCATCGTAACCCAGGTCTCTTCAGCCCTTTCCTGACCTACCTAGACTATCTGGCGCCCCTCCTGCTCCCCCAGCCTTCTGTCATCCAAAACCCAGACAGGCAATCCACATTCCAGCAGAGGCACATGGGATGACTGAGCAAGAAAATACCTACTTTCTAAAAGTGGTATTTTCAAACACAGAATGTAAAAATCACCTTCACTAAAAGATGCATCTTTAGATTCTGAGTTCAGGCATACTAAATTCTATTTTCTTACCGAATTCCCTGGGCCAGTTATGTTTATAAGATGTTATAAACAAACCTCCCATTCTATCCTATGGGGAACTGGTAGCCTTGTAATAGTGAAAAACGAAATTGGCTGTAATTCACTATCAGGACATGCCACACACACCAGGGCATGTCCCACCTTTCACATACACTGCACCCTGCCCACAGGGGTACCTTGGGCCTACCTGAGGGGTGTCTGACATGTAAGAAAAGGGAAGGTTAGGGACCGGCCAGTGTGTGCACTGGCCAAGTCGACTATGGCAGTACAAACTGCGCGCAGACTTCTGCAATGGCAGGTCTGAGTTACTGTTTTCAGGGCTACTCACGGGGTGGCACAACCAGTGCTGCAGGCCCCCGAGTAGCATTTGATTCACCAGCCCTGGCACACGCAGTGCACTTTACTAGGGGCTAACAGGTAAATCAAATATCCAATCATGGAAACACCTATCCATAACACAATTTACACAGAGAGCATATGCACTTTAGCACTGATTAGCAGTGGTAAAGTGCCCAGAGTCCTAAAACCAACAAAAACAGGATCAAAAACAGGAGGCCAAAAAGCAAAACGTCTGGGGGTAAACCCGCTGAAAAAGCCAAGTCTAACAGAAGGGAAGTCGCATAATGATTCAGATGTTGAATACAGACGCTGAACTGGGCTCCTGGATGCAAGTCGCCATGTAAGTTGATCTCTGGCTGCTGGTCTCGAAATATATTGCGTGGTGGCCTGTTTTTTTGTGTGTTTTTTTTTTGGGGGTTTTTTTGTAAACTAAATGCCGAACCAATGGTTCATGGGTGAAATCGCTTGCTTCATTTTGTTTGCTTTGTAGTGTCACACTAATGTCTTTACCAATGTTTGAGTGTGGCAGTGGAGAGCGGTGGCTCCTGCCTCCAAGCAGTTCCTACCATTTTAGTTGCTCAAGGAGAGCTCGGTTTCAAACTATGTTTTAAGGCCTTTGCTCTTGCAGTGTTGGGGTTCGCTTTGTATAGTTGTGTAGGCCTGAACTTTTCTCTTATGTGAAGGCGATCCCCGTCGACACTGTTTAGCAGTGCTTTTTTTAATTGAGCATCCGTGTGACTTTCCTTTTCGGTATAAATTGTTAGTTGATGGGCAGTGGTGCTGCTAGGGCCCCTCTAAATGTCCGAATCAAGGCCAGCCCTCCATACTGTTACTTGGCTGCCCCAGCCAAGCACATCGTCATTTCCCTCGTCTCCTGACGGCCCGCCGCGAGAACCGCCCACGCTGACGTACTGAGGGGTTCCGCAGTGCAGACGGGCTGACGTTTCCCCGAGGATACCACCCGAGCTTGCCCAAGCCCGCTGGATACCTGGCACACCAACACCATCAGTTGTTTCACGGTCTCCGACGAACCATAGCCGGAAGTGCACAAGCAGATAGCCTAGGGCTGAATTTTCGTGCTATTCTTGAGGACTAATTGCTAGCATAGTTGTGTGAAATAAAAGAACAGTAGGCGCTCCTGAATCAGTTAAAAGTACACGGTGCTGCAATTTCATGAGCATTTGGAATTCAGGGCAGGGCTGGCTTTAGGGCAGTGCGACCGTTGCAGCCGTACTGGCGCTGACCTGTATAGGAGCGCTGACATGGAGGGGTGGTGGGGGCACTGTGTTTAGCAACCACTAATTGGTAATAAGGCTGTATATTAAAATAAACATAATGAATATGAAATAAATTGTTTATTATAAAACTACACTTGAGTGCTTTTTGCAGCATAAACGTGGCGAGCGCATAGAGGTGTGTGAGGGATGTGTGTGTATGGTGTGAGCTATGGGGATGGGGTAGTATATTTTTGAATGTCAGGAAACAGTACGGGAACAGTTTCAATCTAAGGAACATATACAGGGTACATTGAGACTATTGGTAATACAACATGGTGTATGATGATTCATTCAGTAGTCTTTATTATGGTGGTACCAAGGCCCTCCTCCCTGGTCCTCGCAAGGATTTAGGTAGTTGACTGGCTTCCCGTTTGAAAAATAAATACAAAGGCAAAGCAGGAATCTCACAGCAAGTATTTAAAAAAATATATATATATTTTCCTGGGCTTGTAGATCCTCGAAGATGCAGATTATTAACCATTTTATTACAAGGAGTTAGGTACTATGCCCCTGCAAGTAACCGCCTTTCTGAATCTTATTATACTGCACACTTTCTCATGGTAATATTGACTGCGGTGCTACCAGAGGTATGGCACAAGGGTGCCACACCAAGTTAAACTAGCATTGGCATAGCCAATAGGTCTTGCCTTTGGGACCTTATAAGTGTTTAGCCATGCAACAGTTGATGATGTTCCACCAAGGATATTGTGCTGCATAACTAAATACTTATAAGGTCCCAAAAGCGAGACCTATTGGCTATGCCAATGCTTGTTAAAACTGTGTACAACAAGTAACTTATTACTGAAAGTAATTCAATGCTTACCTGTGCCAGGCTTGCTTGGTTCTAAAAATAAACAGTATATTTTTTTTATACAGAACAATTGGCCTAGAGTTCAGTTCTTGAGTGTGTGAATTCATTTGCTGACTGAGTGTGTACATCAAATGCTTAACACTGTCCTCTGATACTGCCTTACTGCTCGACCAAGCTACCACTATTAGAGAGTAAGGTTCTATCTAACTTTAACCTCTGCCTACCTCTGGAGTCACCTGGACCCTATACACACTATACCTCATTTTGGTGTAGTATATATAGAGCCAGTTTCTTACAGTAGGTAGAGGTAAAGACTCTATTTGTGGTAGTGTGGTCGAGCAGTAAGGCAGTATCAGAGGACAGTGTTAAGCATTTGTTGTACCCACTCAATCATCAAATGATTTCACACACTCAAAGACTGAACTTCAGACCAATTGGGGTTGTATAAAAATATTCTTTTAGTTATTTTATTTTCTTGAACCAAGCAAGCCTGGCACAGGTAAGTTGATAAATACTTTGCAGTAAATATACAGTTTGAAATGCAGTTGTAAATGTACTTTGAAATGGTTACAGTTTGAAGTACTGGTAATGCAATACTGTGAAATGCTGTACATATACTTTGTATCGATTTTGCAATAAGAATTACAGGTAAGTTACTTTTACGTTACTTTTGAGATTAGTTTTTAGATTACTTTTTCTACTCAGTGTGATATGCCTAGTTATCACACTGGGTCATTTCCTAGAGAAAAGGTAAGTAAAATCAGTTTTGCACAATTGTTATTTTTCAGGTTTCCATGCAAATCAACTCCGCACTTAGAACATTTTTCAGAGAAAAACAGTCAATAGGTTCCTATGGAGAGAAATGAAGTTAACGGTTACCAGGTAAGTAATCGGTCTTTGGTGTAGAGCTTCTGGGGTTAGAACAAGGGTTCCCCCAGGGTCAAGGATGCACTCTCGTTACACCCTCAGCGGCACTAGGGCGGCCGGGTGCAGAGTGCTGAGGCCCAATGTTATCCAATGGGGGATAGGGGGCCTCTGGTTGGTGGCTGCTGGCGAGCAGGCCACAAGGTTGTGGGAGCCAAGCTCCTGGTGTTAGGCTCAGGGCAAAAGGGGATCCTGTTTAGCACAAAAAGTGCACCCGCAGCGGCGGCTGGTTGCAGGGTGCTGGTTTGGCGTCGGGTGCCCTGTTTTCAATGGGGATTTTCGGTTTTGTTTTTCAGCTGCAGGCTCAGTCCAGGAAGACTTCCAGGAGGAGCCAACAGCTGGGCAGGTAAGTTGGAGGGCTCGGGACGTAGGTGTACCTCGGGTTCTGTTCTGCAGGGTGGCTGGATGCAGGGGTGTCTTTTGAGGTCGGATTTCACCTTACCGGGCCACTCGCGGTTGGGGGGGGGGATCTCCGTGCAGAGGCTGCAGGCAACGTCGCGGAGTCCTGGAGGGGTCAACCCACGGTGGACTCAGACTCTGGAGCGCTGGGGGACCTCGCTGGGACCGGTGGGCCACTTGAACTCGGGCCGTAGGCGACGGGTGCAGTGGTGGTTCCAGGCGTCGGGGTTTCTTTTTCCCCAGCGGGCTCGGAGTCTTTCTTTGGTGTTTCTTCTGAACAGAGCTGCTGTTCACAGGAGATCCGGTCTTTGTTGAAGGCAGTCAGTCCTCCCAGGGGTTCTGGAGGTCGCTGGGTGCAGGACAAGACGGTTTTTGGTGCCGGATCTCTGGAAACTGCAGACGGGCCGGTAGGGCTGGGGCCAAGTCAGTTGTTCTCTGCAGTCTCCTCTACTGGGCGTCTTCTTTCGTCCTTTTTCTTATTGGGTTGCGGGAATCTGCCTTCTTAGTTCAGGGCTGCCCCCTAAATACTGTATTTAGGGGGCGTTTTAGAGGTCTCGAGGTCAGTAGCCAATGGGCTACTGACCTTAGGGTGACTACACCCTTGGTGTGCTTACCCCACGTGGGGGAGTGAGCACAATCCCTAATCCTGATTGGGGAGTGCCTGCCATCTGCAAGATGGCGGGCACTGAAGAGTGGGCTTCACCTCGCCTCCCCCACCTGAGGGGTGGAGTTGGCAGAGGTGGGCACACCTTCTGGGCTGGCTGGTTTTTCCCGCCTGTCTTCCTGCCGAAAAGGAGTGGAGACAGGAAGGGGGCCTGCTCCTGATAGCAGGAAAGGCTTGGGGTCGCATTACAAAAGCTGCCAGGCCTTTGAAGCTCCCTTGCTACAGATGGCTCTTCCTGGCCAGGGAAAGGCTTTGTTTCTGGGCTCAGGGAGCGAAGGCTCCCACCCTAGAGGTGCAGAAACATGTCTCGTGGTGGCAGGCTGGTGTGTACCAGTCAGGGAACTCACCAGAGGCTGGTCGTTTTTCAGGGGGCATCTCTAAGATGCCCTCTGTGTGCATTTTTCATTAAATCCCACACTGGCATCAGTGTGGGTTTAATGTGCTGAGAAGTTTGATACCAAACTTCTCAGTTTTCAGTGTAGCCATTATGGTGCTGTGGAGTTCGTAATGACAAGCCCCCAGCACCATATACTCTTAATGGCAGCACTGCACTTACGATGTCTAAGAATGGACTTGGACACTGTAGGGGTACAAGGCTCATGCACCTGTACCCTCACCACTGGCATAGGGCACCCAGCTAGAGGGGTGACTGATCTATGCCAGGGCAGTGGGTTGTAGTCATGGCACACAGATGTGTGCCATGTCGACTCTTCTCTTTGTTCTGCACCAAAACACGCAGCCTGCAAAGGCAGTGTGTGTGTGTGTAAAGGTACAGGGCCTCTAAGGGTGGCACAATAAGTGCTGCAGCCCTTAGAGGTCTTCCCTGGTCACAGTGCCCTGGGTACCTGTGGTACCATTTACCAGGGGCTGATCTGGGGCCAGAGATGCCAATTGGGTTATGTTGCAAAGTGATCCTGTGCCCTGGGCACCCCCCAACCTTTTGCTGAATGGTACTGGTGGTAACTGACTCTGACTGACCCTGGGCTCTGCCTAATCAGGCCCAGGGCCAGTGCTATGTTGAAAGAGACACATTTATAATACAGTGAAAACACCTACATACACTAGGGTACAATAAGTGTTGGGGTACCCCTGTGGTTGGCATGACCTACCCTATCAGACCCTATTATATTAGGGCAGGGGGATTAAAACTACCTAGAAGTCCCTAGCCGACAATAGGCATGGCAGTTTAGAGGCCAGCAGCTTTTTCTGCACTTGCATGTGTGCACTGCTGAAGCCTGAGGTCAGTTTAAAAGTAGCCCTGGGTGGCAGGACTGCTTTTAAAAAGTAAATTGTGCTCAAACTCGACTTTGGGGCACTTACAAATGGATAACCTACAATGTTTTGGCATATTAGGAACCCCCAGGGTCTCCCCTATGTGTCCCAGGGGTGGGGGGGTCAGGTATTTATAAGGTAGACCCTTATAAAATGAGTTTTATATGCCCTGGGTTAAGTGAAATTTCACATTTCACTCCCCACATTGTGATAAAGTGCTGCCCAAATACTACTTTGATGCTAGGAGCCCTGTGGAGGCAGGATCTGCAATATTTATACAGATTCAGAACCCCAAAAGCCTCCCCTAGTTGTCCCATGGGGTGGGGGTCCTGTAGATATAAGCGAAGTACTGATAAAATATGTGTTCGAGGCATGTGAGCTGCAGAGCTCACACTGTGCATTAGATCGCCATCTGGTGTTGGGCTCGGATGCTTGCACTTTGTTGTTGTCTTCGAAGAAGTCTTTGTAGTCATGTGATAGGTGACTCCTCCTTAGGACAATAGTGCGCATGGGCATCGACTCCATCCTCAGATTGTTTTTTTCCGCCATCGGGTTCGGATGCATTTCGACACTCCGGTTCGAAACTCGTTTTTTTTTTTTGCAGCGTTTTCCACTTTTCAACGCCTAATACCGACATCGACATCTCGACGTCCCTTCCTCGATCTCTTTTCCAGCCGTCGACGCGGGCCGTTGGGCCCATCGACGCCGTAAGGCCTACTGCCCATGGAAAGGACGCCATTCCGAAAATGCCCCCAATGTGGAGCAAAGTTTCCACATAGTGACCACCACCAGGTCTGTAATCGGTGCCTCTCACCAGACCATAACGAGGCCACTTGTCCGGCCTGCGCCTCCTTCCGCTCCAAGAAGACAATCCGAGATCGTCGAGCCCGAAGGCACATCATGGCGCACAGGTCCGCTCCGGAACCCGTCAACATCTTCGACGAGGGTCCCGATGTTCCGGAAGAAGACTCCGAAGACCTCGCTATCATCTCCGAGGCAGAGGACTCCGACAGTTCCATCCCTTCAGGGCAGCGTGTGAGTACTACTGCCCCTGCCCCAACCCTCCCTGCAAAATCGAAGGCACCGGTCAGTACTTCGCCTACGGGCCCCAGTCGAGACCGTAAACGTGTTTCGGACGCCCCGCCTTCGGGCTCGGCACCGAACAAGAAAACAAAGCCTTCTAGTTCCTCGGCACCGACCAAACCTCATGTGCCCGTTACACCGGCACCTTCGGCGCCGAAACACAAAGACCACCCGGCGCCGAAATCCAGCTCGGTCCCCAAATCCGCCTCCAAGCACGCGGATCCCTCGGCACCGAAACCGAAGCTACTCGACACACCCCCTAAACTAAAGCCGGTCGAGCCTGTAGCTAAACCGAAGGACGCCTCGACGCCTTCTAAAGCAAAGGAACATTTAAAGAAGCCATCACCACGTTCGGAACCGAAAAAGTCGGCGCCGAAAACTAATATTCAAGGAGAGGAACTATTTACACCGGATCCCATCGATCCTAATCAACACAAACTTTATATCAATCCTAAAACAGGACATATTTCCTCTGTGCCACGTCACAAGCCTGTCCCTCCGAAGAAGAAAGACTCTTCCACTTCCCCTATGCCTCCTTCTTCCCCTATACCTCTCTCTAACACCCCTCCTCTCCACATCCCTATCACACCTCCTCAACCTGCGGATTCTCCCCCACATGAGTATGAGGACAACATGGGGTACGGGGATGACCCTCATAATTTATATCTGGATCCAGATAATCCACCACAGGATGACTGGGGTTATAATAACCCCCCAGACCCTATAGACCTCCCCAGCCCTCCACCTTATCCCACAAAACCATCTCCACCAGATGATCACATAGGTTTTGGGCAACTCATACATAGGGCGGCCGTTTTTCATGGGGTGCATATTCACACCGACCAACCAGAGGAAGATTTTCTTCTAGACACTTTCGAACGGTCTCAAAAAACGGTTCAAACTTTGCCCATGATCAAGGGTGTCATTAAACATGCACCTGAAATTTTTAACGACCCGGTCAGAGCCAGGATCCTTAATCCTAGAGTGGATAAAAAGTATAGACCTGCCCCCGATGACCCCACCTACATCAAAGGTCAGCTCCCCCTTGACTCACTGGTCGTTTCTAATGCCAGAAAACGCGCCAATTCCCAAACTTCAGGGGATGCTCCGCCCCTGATAAAGAATCCAAATTGTTAGATTCCTCTGGCAAACGCGTAGCTGCGCAAGCCACCAACATCTGGCGCATCGCTAACACCCAAGCTCTACTAGCTAGGTACGACAGGGCACACTACGATCAGCTAGAAACCCTCCTTCAACATCTACCTGATCAATACAAAACACAAGCCACTGACCTCATTCAAGAAGGCAAACTTATTTCCAATGCCTCCATTAAGTGCGCCTTAGACGCAGCCGACACCGCCGCTAGGTCAGTTAACACTAGCGTGCTTATCAGACGACACGCCTGGCTTCGCATTTCAGGTTTTAAGCCAGAGGTTCAGACTACTATACTAAACCAGCCCTTTAACCAAAACCAACTATTTGGTCCTGCTGTCGACACAGCACTAGAAAAGATGAAGAAGGATACTGACACTGCCAAATCAATGGGAGCATTGCAGTCCCCGCAGCAACGTGGCTCCTTTCGCCGCTCCTTTTACAGAGGGGCTCCAGGAATACCACCGCAGACAGTTCCTCTTCCTATCGAACAAACACCCAAACCTCCCCTAATAGAGGATACTTTAGGGGTGGTTACAGAGGCAACAACTCTAAGGGCAGAGGTCGAGGTAATAATAACAACACCCGTACCTCCACCACTCCCAAACAGTGACTTTCCTCCACTTCCCCCGACCACAACACCCCTGTCGGGGAAGACTATCACAGTTCCTGCCTGTCTGGAACTCCATTACAACAGACAGGTGGGTGAGACAGATTATCCAACATGGCTACTGCCTGGAGCTAACAGCTACCCCCCCCACCATACCACCCAGGCAGCGTCCAATGTCCACAGACCATCTTACACTTTTACAACAAGAGGTACTTTCCCTGCTTCAAAAGCACGCCATAGAGCCAGTGCCTCTGCTACAGCAGGGCACAGGGTTTACTCCCTCTACTTCCTCATTCCCAAAAAGGACGGCACTCTCAGGCCTATTTTAGACCTCAGACCTCTCAATCAATACATACACTCAGATCATTTTCACATGATCACTCTCCAACAAGTGCTTCCCTTACTACAACAACAAGACTTCCTTGCCACATTAGACCTCAAGGACGCCTACTTCCACATTCCCATACATCCTGCTCACAGGAAGTATCTAAGATTCGTTCTCAATGGGCAGCACTACCAGTTCAAAGTAAAATGCCTTGCAGTAGTAGCAGCGCATCTACGAAGACAACAAATACATGTCTTCCCATACCTGGATGACTGGCTTATCAAAGCCAAATCATTCAACCAGTGTGTCCAACACACTCACCAAACGATACAAACATTACACAACTTGGGCTTCACAATAAACTATACCAAGTCCCACCTTCAGCCCTCCCATGTCCTTCAATATCTGGGAGCTACGATAAACACTTCCACTGCTCTAGCTTACCCCAGCCCGGATAGCCAGTATACAAACCCTTGTCCCCAGGTTTCAAATGCAACACTCTCTTCCAGCCAGAGTGTTTATGCAGCTCATCGGCATGATGGCATCCTGCATTTTTCTCGTCCCTCATGCAAAACTTCAAATGCGTCCTCTACAAGAGTGCCTAGCGCGCCAATGGAACCAGGCTCAGGGACATCTTACAGATCTGGTGTTGGTAGACAGCCGCACACATCGCTCTCTGCAGTGGTGGAACACCAACAATTTGTCCAAGGGGCGGCCGTTCCTAGAGCCGGTTCCACAAGTAGTACTAACCACGGACGCATCCCTTACAGGATGGGGAGCACACCTGTTACACCATACAACACAGGGCAAGTGGACCACTCAGCAGAAGCGGTTCCACATCAACCACCTAGAGTTACTAGCCATATTCCTAGCTCTCAAGTCCTTTCAACTCCACGTACAAAACAAAGCTGTCCTGATCCGAACAGACAACATCACAGCTATGTACTATATACAAAAACAGGGGGGACACACACTCCACAACTGTCCCAACTAGCACAGGACATTTGGAGGTGGGCCATTCCACAAAACATTTACCTTCTAGCAGAACACGTACCAGGGGTTCACAATCAGATTGCAGATCTGTTAAGTCGACAGACACAACAGATTCACGAGTGGGAACAACATCCACAAGTTCTTCTACCTTTCTTCCAGATGTGGGGCCAGCCAGACTTAGATCTGTTCGCCACACACCAAAACGCCAAATGCCCAACCTTCGCCGCCAGGCTTCCACACCCGCAGTCCAAGGGCAATGCGATATGGATGAACTGGTCCGGCAGATTTGTGTACGCTTTTCCACCGCTCCCACTCATCCCACTTGTAGTACGCAAGCTTCGACAACAGTCTCTCAAAATGATACTAGTAGCCCCTACATGGGCACGCCAACCGTGGTTCACCACACTACTGGAGCTATCAGTAGTCCCATACCAAAGACTACACCTCTCCCCAACAATGCTAACGCAGAGCCATGGAGAGATAATGCACCCAGATCCATCTCAGCTGAACCTTGCAATTTGGCTCCTGAAGTCCTAGAATTCGGTTACCATAACCTATCCCCAGACTGCATGGACGTTATAAAAGAAGCTAGACGCCCAACTACCAGAGCCTGCTATGCAGCTAAATGGAAAAGATTCGCTATTTACTGCACTAATAATAACATCCAACCATTACAAGCCTCTACGCAAAACATCATTTGCTATTTGCTACATTTGCAAAGATGTAGTCTTGCATACTCATCCATACGTCTGCACCTCGCAGCCCTTGCTGCTTACTTGCAAAACAGGCAACACTTATCACTATTCAAAGTTCCCGCCATTAAAGCCTTCATGGAAGGCCTTAAGCGGATCATACCTCCCAGATTACCACCTTCCCCAGTGTGGAATCTTAATATAGTACTTACCAGGCTCATGGGTCCACCTTTCGAACCCTTACATAAATGTGAACTTCAATTCCTTACATGGAAAGTTGCGTTTCTAATTGCAATCACTTCTCTAAGGAGAGTCAGTGAACTACAAGCTCTAACTATACAAGAGCCTTTCTTACAAATACATCATAAAAAGGTAGTTCTCAGAACAAACCCAAAATTCCTTCCCAAAGTCATTTCGCCTTTCCACCTTAACCAATCAGTAGAACTACCTGTGTTCTTCCAAAACCCAGATTCCGTGGCAGAAAGAGCTCTCCACACCCTAGATGTCAAAAGAGCCCTTATGTATTACATTGACAGAACCAAATCCTTTCGCAAAACCAAACAATTGTTTGTGGCTTTCTCTCCACCACACAAAGGTAATCCCATCTCAAAAGCCGGGGTTGCAAGGTGGATTGTTAAATGTATCCAAATCTGCTACCAAAAAGCCAAACGCACATTATCAGTTCCCCCTAGAGCGCACTCAACACGCAAACTAGGGGCATCCATGGCATTCTTAGGGAACATTCCCTAGAAGACATATGTAAGGCAGCCACGTGGTCTACAACACACACCTTCACTAAACACTATTGTGTTGATGTGCAAGCCAAGCAACAAGCTTCCGTGGGCCAAGCTGTCCTTAAAACCCTTTTTCAAACTACTGCAACACATACAGGTGACCACCGCTAGGGAGATACTGCTGTACAGTCTATGCACAGTGTGAGCTCTGCAGCTCACATGCCTCGAACGGAAAATGCTACTTACCAGTATGCATCTGTTCTTGGCATGTAGAGCTGCAGATCCTCACACGCCCACCCACCTCCCCGGGACCTGTATGTGCTCCAGTCCTATCTTAATTAGATACACACACATGGACATCTCTTTTCTTTTCTACTAACTCCATCACTCCCCAATATGGCGAAAAACAATCTGAGGATGGAGTCGATGCCCATGCGCACTATTGTCCTAAGGAGGAGTCACCTATCACATGACTACAAAGACTTCTTCGAAGACAACAAAGTGCAAGCATCCAAGCCCAACACCAGATGGCGATCTAATGCACAGTGTGAGGATCTGCAGCTCTACATGCCAAGAACAGATGCATACTGGTAAGTAGCATTTTCCTTTTGTAAGTGCTGGTGCTGGAAAAATGGCCCAAGTCCCATTGCAAATCCCCTGCCACGTAGGTTAACATGGCAGGAAGTTAACTAATAACTCTTGATAGGAGAAGGCTAGAAGTACCATTCAAAGACTTCCCAGAATGGTATTAATAAACTCAAGAATATATGGTTGAATTCCTCCTAAAGTGTACATACAAGAAGTTATAAGACTTTCTTGTTTGTAAGTCCAGATTCAGCCTTCCAGTGGTCTGTCCTGATTGGTCAGAGTTAAGTGGATTAGCCAGGCTGCTTTGAAGAGGTGATAAAGAGCCCCTGGGGTTAACCAGCTCTTCTGGGAGGGCAGTGTGCTGTTCCACAGGAATGCCAGGGCAGGGGGAGGAGTCGTAAACCATGGTTTTCAAAGAGAAGGGAAGAAACCAGTGTCATTTACAACTCTAAACTTTTCACCTCAGCCAGAGCTAGGCTTATGGAAGGAATGCACAGATGCAAGGGGGAGAGTTTATAAAAAGTAGCCATCCTAGGGGTGTGTCTAGCCAGCTCTTACCTCCCTGCTGGAAAATCAGCCATTATGAATTTGGAGGATTTGGTGCACTCTAGGACAAAATAATGCCACACTCTACAGGATGTGGTCATATTCTTGGGGAGTTGCCCTGCTCCCATTGGTCAGCAGTGACCTCCTGCTTGACCCAGAGAACTTGGATTAAGTATCTGAGAGGGGCCGTGGTTTGGCGCACAGCAAGATGGCCGCATTGTAACGTGGCTATGCCGGCCGCCGACATCATCCTTCACTAATCCTAGTCTCCCTAAGCCATCAGACTCACCAAAGCTGTGGCGCCTCTCACACACGCACGGCGCGGCATATTGGAGGTGTTTGCTGCCGTCTCGCCGGCCCAGAAGGAAGATAGAGGCGCTCTTACCTGGACTGCATCCAAGACAAAATGGCGGCCTCCTAAATCTGCGGCGAGGTGAGCCGGGGGTCGGAACACGGCTGAATCGCCTTAGCGCCTCCCGATCACCATTCCCACCGAGTCGCGCCGGAGCCGGCTGCGGTAGCGGCCGCTCTCCGGTATCGGCGGCCTCATTGCAGCCTGAGCGGGGGACCTGTCGGTCGGGAGGCCTGTGATCGCGAAATCAGCAGCACAAAGGGGCGCGATCCGCTGCGGAGGCCCGGGCTGTATGCGACCTGTGACACCAACGGAGAGACGCTCCAAACAGACCCTGCTGTAGGAAATACCGATCGCACAGAGGCGAAAAACAAGAGGCTGAGACGGTCGAAACATAATGACCAGAGACTGCCTTGTGGTGCCCAGCGCTACGAAGAGAACCCTTGCGGTGAGTGCAAACAGTGTAACCGCATACTGAGCTAAGTCTGAGACGCCCGGACTGAAGGGCGATTGCACGGCAACGGCACTGCTTGGTGCGGGCGAGAGACGTGAGAGCCCGGTGCAGGGCTGCTGACTGTGGACTAGTGCAGCGGAGCGGCCTGACGCGGTGGGAGCAGGCTGCGAAACTATCGCTTACGAGATCCCTACATCGGGTGGTGCGGGGCCGACCCGGAGTGAATACACAACTGCTGGGGGCCCAGGGGCCTAATCACCATGATATGCGGAACGGCGAAGCAGACATAAAGCACAGCTGGGTCACCGAGGCGATGACATGCGGTGAGCTGCTGAGGCCTATAAATGCAAAAGGATCCGCCTGGAGGAAAGTGCGCTTTGCACTGCGGAGAAGATTGTGAGGTGGGTCTGCTGCGCTACTGGAGCCCGTGCTGCGATCGACTGTTCGAAGGGGTTCATATACACTTGACAGCGTTATTGAACTTGTGACTGGGCCAAGACCGAATGCCGGTCGCTAGGGGGCTGTCAATCTAATAGACCCCCCAGGTTATCTGGCTAAATGCCTACACTGCTGACATTGGGGCTGGTGCCACACGACTTGAAGAGGCTTAGCCCGGCACAGACTTCCCACAATTCCTGACCTTACATAGTGATAGTAGCGCTTCCCAAGACGATTCTCTTTAACTGCTAATTATATTACACACGGTGACCCTGACGAGAGATTGGTCTGCTGGGTAGCGTGCAAGTAACGCGACTAGCATAGGTGTGCAGGTCTGCCACTCCCGCCGTCTGCTGCGTTGTGGTGTGGGGAGGATTGGTAATATCGAAATAGCCACTAATGCCTTGAACATACGGACCCAGGCACTCGCACCAAGATCCACACACGCCAACAATAATGGGCAAACCTGACAGAAATCAACCACGCCTGAACTTTGAGCTGCGCAAGTCAGGCAAATCCCAACAAACGGCGGCTTCTGACTCGGAACTGGACAATGCCACTGCAGCCCCGACTCCTCTGGAGAAAACCCTTGCTGCTATCCAAAATAGCCTACAATCAATTAACGACAATATGTAGGCCCTTAATGGACGCATGGATAGCATATCAGCCAAACTAGACAGACCGGGGGTCCGAATCGGCGAGGCAGAACAGCGCATATCGAATACGGAAGATGGACTGCAGCGGGTCGAGACGAAAACATCCAACATGGAGAAGCTGCTTGCGGTTATTCAAGCTAAAAATGAAGACCTTGAAGCGCGCTCGTGGCGCAATAACATACGCATTTTAGGCCTTCCAGAATCCACAAACGTAGGGCGCCTGGAAACCTACGTAGAGAATCTGCTTCGTGACATGTGTGGCGACGACAACCTCTCCGGGATGTTCATTGTAGAGCGAGCTCATCGTTCCCTGGCTGTGCGTCCACCTCCGGGTACTCCGCCCAGACCAATCATCGCTCGCCTGCTTAATTACAGGGATAGGGATACGGTACTCCGCATCTCCAGGCAAAAGGGCAACATTAACTATCAGGGCAACACTTTATCCTTCTACCCTGACTTCACACCAACAGTACAAGCAGCTCGGAAGGAATTTCAACCAGCAAAAAAGATTTTGATGGCCGAAAATATTCAATATGCCATGTTCTATCCAGCTAGTCTACGAATAGGTACCGACGACAAAGCCAAGACCTTTACAAATCCCAAGCAGGCATGGAATTTGCCAAATCTCCCCATCTAAAAAAGAAGACATCTCCCGATGCATCGGATGCCGAGGGATGAAAATCCTAGCCGTCTGCAAGCAGGATACTCCTTTTCAACGGAACTGTCGGAGACTGTGCTGTCATTATTAAACTGCAAGTTCAAGATTAGAGACACTGCAGCATTGGTCTTTCCATATGTGCCACTAACCTGCGGCAACGGACTAGTACGGGCCACGGCCCTTATATCGTTCTGAGTGTTTTTGGTTGTTAAATGTAAATATTAGTGTACACTTTGAGGTGGCATGATGAGCGTATTCTACTATATCAGATATATAGCTGCAGTTTCAGGGAGTACACTCATTACTCGGTGGCCACCTCCCTTGTCCACCAGGGAGTTGTATGCGCCGCGATGTCCCCCCAAATGGGTATACCCCACATTGCTCTCTTTACGTTTTGTTACTTGTTTTTGTTTTTTTGTTTTTTTAGTAATGGGTATGGCTTTGGCACTTTGGGGTTGCTAAAGTGGGAGGGGGTGGGGGGTTCATATGATGCTGTTAGGGGATTTGTTCAATGTGATTGCATCGTTACACGCAACAGAGACTACATTTCTTATGCAAAGTACAATGACTGTAGGCTGACCAATTTCATGCTGGTAAAAATGTATGCAAGTATTAATGAGTGAGGGTTACAGGTGTCGAACGTGGAATATCCGCGGGCTGAACTCCCCCAGAAAAATCCGCCAAGTCTTTGCGTACTTAGATCGACACACCATTCAGGTGGCTCTTTTACAGGAGTCACATTTGACCAAAGATTCCGAAATTCTAATTGCACTTAAATGGGCTGGGTTCAAGTTAGCATCATCATACTCAGGGGGGTTCTCATCCTGATCAAAAGAGGTATCCCATTTACACCAATCAAAACCTATATAGATGATGGGGGACGCTGTGCCATGGTCCAGGGTAAGCTTGGTAACTCACCGATTACATTCATAAATATGTACAGGCCCATAGCAGATGAACCTGAGATATTTCAGCGAATGTATGGAGTGCTGAGAGATTGGCCAGAGACAGCTGTTGTGTGGGGAGGAGACCTTACACACCTAGACTCCAATTTAGATAAATCCAGCCTGCAAGGTCTCCGCACGCCAAAAGTTGCTCAGAGCGTCAACACTGCGATGATGGAATTTGGGCCGGTCGATGTTTGGAGACTTCGCAACGGGTTAGCGAGGGAAGGTACACACGCCACACCAGCGCATAACAGCTGGTCTAGATTAGACTACTGGCTTATGAGTGAGGAGGCAACTGAATGGGTTACTGATATCACCACACTTCCACGCACTCTCTCCGACCACAATCCTGTACAACTGGTTTTTAGCATCCCAAACAGTGCACCGCCCGTTTACATGGCGGTTTCGTTCAGAGGCTTTACTTGACCCCATCTATGCTGACACCATTTGAAAAGCCATAGTACAATACTTTGAAATCAACGCTGGCACAGTTGATAGTGCCGCCACCTTATGGGAGGCCTTTAAGGTGACAATACGAGGGGTTTGCATTAGTACCACAGCCGGAATATTAAAAGATATCAGAGGTCAACTCACTAAGATAGAAACCACGCTATCGGCCCTGGAGAGGGATTATATGGTGAAGCCAAGCAACGCTTTCTAGTATACACGAACTGGTTCTTGAATACGACACACTGGCAGAATCTGAGGTTCGTTATCTATCACGCAGACATATAGCCAGGGCATATGGGGAGGGCGGAAGACCGAGCCGAAACCTAGCCGCAAAACTCAGAACTCGCTCCGAACATCATCACATAGATAAAATAACTGATTCTCAGGGGGTAGAGCACTACTCACCTCTTGAAGTAGTGGACCAATTTCGCGACTACTATGCCGCGATGTACAAATCACAAGTGACCGCGCCTGATTTAGACATAGGAGAATATCTAGCGGACATTGCCTGCGCGTGGCTGGCGGATGGTCACAGTGACTATTTGAATCAACCAATTGATGAATCCGATATAAAAGCGACAATACGTGACTTACCCAACAAAAAGGCGCCAGGGCATCACGGCTGAATTCTACAAAAAATGTACTCATAGTCACACCATATATATTAGTAATGTACGCTGAAGCACATGACTCAGGTATTCTGCCACCGTCCCTTCGTCAAGCATTAATCATTACTCTCCTTAAAAAGGACAAACCATCTGATAAATGCGAATCATATAGGCCCCTATCCCTGATTAATCTGGATGCCAAAATACTTGCAAAAATTCTAGCCACCAAACTCCAACCTCTGATGTCCTCTTTGGTCCTTCTGGACCAATCTGGCTTCATCCCGGAGAGGTCAACATCCCACAATCTCAGAACCATTTTTGCAATGATGCACGTGCTCGACCCGAGCCTACACGCTGCAGCCGTAATGTTGGACGCGGCTAAAGCGTTAGACTCCATAGAATGGAGCTACATGCTCAAAATCCTGCAGAGGATGGGATTCCCACCGATATATCTGGGCTGGGTACGTCTGCTCTATACCGATCCGTCGGCACGAGTGCGAGTAGGGGGCCTAACGTCCGAGCCATTCCCAATTAGGCGAGGCACCAGACAGGGCTGCCTCTTATCGCCCCTGCTGTTTGCTTTGGCACTCGAGCCTCTGGCTTGTGTGATCCGGCAAAGGCACAGAGAGACAGCACTTAATTTTATACATCGCCTGGTGGGCATATCTCTCTACGCCGACGACATGGTCCTATTCATCAGGGAGCCGGGTCGCTATCTGACACAGGTGCTGAGAGAGTATATTAGATTTGGGTTGTTCTCTGGTCTTACTATTAACTGGGACAAATCAGTGATCATACCATTGACAGCTATCACCCCCCCCCCCCCGCCGCCTATGGAATACCCGCTAGTATGGACCTCGGATCCTGTTAAATACCTAGGGATCTGGATCCATCGTGACCCTGAAGTTGTCATACAAGAGAATTACGGACGAGCATGTACCACACTTAATCAGCAGATCGAAAAATGGAACGCTCTGGCACTATCCCTGGCCGATCGCATTGCAATTATGAAAATGGTTATTTTACCGAGATTTTTATATCTATTCTCCAATATTCCGATAAAATTGACGCAACATTTTTTTACTGCTATGCGAACAGCCTTACTCAGGTTAGTTTGGGGAGGCAAACAGGCTCGCGCGAGCTGGGCAACCTTCACACTTGACTATGCTAAAGTAGGATTCAGCGCGCCAGACCCATAGACATATTCTTTAAGTGCCCAAGCACAGTATGCATATTATTGGTTTCATCCACACGCCTACACTCCACACGTAGCAGTGGAAGATGGTGACGCCCACCCGACCCCCCCCTACCAGGTATTATCACCCATACACGGCGAGATACCCCAAAAACTGAAATTAACACACTGGATACAACGATTGCAGCATGGCAATCCATAGGCCAGCTTGCCTCTAAACTTCCCATATATGCCCCCGCGCTGCCCCTGGCACATCATGCTGCTCTATCGGTGACACAGGAAGACGGTCCGGTGAGATCACTACGGGAGGTAGGCTTGGTCACCATGCATGACCTCTACTCAGATGGAAAGTTCATCACCACTGAAGATCTCCAATATATCACCAACCCCACGCCGCTATTTCAGTTTACTATCCACAGGCTAAGACATGCTGTTAAATCACATTACACTGTGTATCTGGATGAACCGCCTACTCTACAATCCCTACAATTATTACTAACCACTCCTACACGGAGAAAGCTAGTCACTAAACTATATAGGGCAATCCGTGCCAAAAAAGCCAGTGAGCCGGACAAGAGCCTTGCCTGTTGGAACGATAAATTGTCTTCCCCCCCTGATGCTCTGAGTGGGAACATATTTGCAATCTTACTAGTCAACTTACACCCAATGGCAACCTACGAATCATTCATTTTAAATACCTTCATCAGGTATATCACACACCCCCTCAGGTTACACAAATATGGATCGCGTGAGTCTAGCAGATGTAAGCAACTGGATGCCGATTTCTGGCATCTCTCATGGGAGTGCGGGCTGGTGGCTAGATTCTGGGAGCAAGTAGTGCAGCATGTACACAAAATGTCCGGAATAGAATTGCAATGTACACAGTTATGCTTACTGTTTTATGTTCCACATGTGAAAGGGACGTTGGGCAAATTTATACGCATTGCACTGCTAATGGCCAAACGCCGGGTTGCTGTAACATGGGAGAGCACTCATGCACCGAAAGTTACACATTGGATTACAGACGTGGTGTATTTTAAGGAAAAATTGGAATTATACGCGGAGGAGCTACCAACATCTTCCAAACCCAAAGACATTTGGGAACCACTGCGTCAATTTCTTCAACACAAAGCCTTAACCGCCCCTCCGGACACAGCGGTTGATCACACTGTATAACCTTAAAATGTCATTGTAGTGCCGATGGTAACTGTTCTGATATCACTTATGGATCTCTGTACTGATCAATCACATGTTTGTTGTTTTTTTTTATTTATTTTTTAGCTACCTTGCACGGTAGCGTTGCCGCCTATCTTTGTCGAAAATGCAATAAAAAGAGTTTAAAAAAAAAAAAGTATCTGGGAGGGGCAGTGTCTCTCAGATCTGCTGCTTGAAAATTAAGTGAATCAGAAGGGTCGGCGCTGAAGATTTCTGATGTGCATTTCCAAAGGCCAGGACTCTGAGATTGCGCCTTTTTTGCACCATTTGAAACTACAGCCCTGTGGATCAAACCTGCTTCAAAAGAACTAAAGAGTGGACTCCCTGCAAGCTACAGGTTAACAGAGCTCACCTGGACATCCCCACAAAGAATCCCCAGCCTGGAGTACCAGTGGATTTGTAAGGGTTTTGTTCAAGTGAATTTCGGAATTGAAGTTTCACACTTTCAAGGACCCTCTTGGAGATTCCAGAACCTTGGATTGTGTGTTGGATACTTTGGGACCCGCAAGCAGAACTTCAGGAAGGAGTTCTAACTGGACCCAGCCTGCTGGAGAAGGCTGCACCAGAGTGGTGAGAAATTCTCCAGAACAATTGCAGAACATGAATGTGTCCCTGTCGGAGCAAACGAAATGACTAAAAGGGGCACTGTTGGTTTCTAAGCACTAGAAAGTGACTAATCTTTAAAAATTCATATCTCTGGTTCCCTACAGTGGATTTTTTTCGTTTTGGTGTCATTTAAAAGATAAAAATATTTCCTATTTTTATAAATTGGTGTTGGATTTTTATTTTGTGTTGTCTTAATTATTTACGGAATTGGTGTTTTTAAATGCTTTACATACCTGTCATTGAAGTTAAGCCTGTCTGCTCGCAGCCACGTTACCAAGGGTTGAGCATGGGAATAATTTTCTAAGACCTATTCTGAGCCCTATACTGTGCTAGTGGCCTTATTGCCAGTGGCAGACCTACATTTCACCTACCAATAATCCACTTTCCAACAGGTTAGGTTTGGGGAACGAACACAGGGCCTGGGAACCTGATTGGCAGGGACCCAGGGCACATCAAGTCAAAGTGCATCAGTGTGAGAAAGTGCCCTCTTTCTGCATGGTATGCCCCCACTTTTTGCTGAATTGCTGATGTTCTTTGACTGAGTGTGCCCTGGGCTCCTGCTAATCAGGTACCCAGGGCCTATGTTCCTTCCCTAAAAACTGCATTGGAGCCTAAACCCAATTGGCATCCCTGGCCACAGGTAGGCCCCTGGTAAAAGGTACCACAGGTACCCAGGGCACCGCATTGTGCTGCCCTTAGAGGTCCTGCACCTTTTCTCACACACACTGGCTTTGCAGGCTGCGTGTCTTGGTGCAGAACAAAGTGAAGAGTCGACATGGCACAAATCCCTGTGTGCCATGCCCACAAACCACTGCCCTGGCATACATCAGTCACCCCTCTAGCTGGGTGCCCTATGCCAGTGGTGAGGGTACAGGTGCATGAGCCCTGTACCCCTACAGTGCTCAAGTCCATTCCTGGGCACTGTAAGTGCAGTGCTGCCATTAAGAGTATATGGTGCTGGAAGTTTGTCATTACGAACTCCACAACACCATAATGGCTACACTGAAGACTGGGAAGTTTGGTATCAAACTTCTCAGCACATTAAACCCACACTAATGCCAGTGTGGGATTTAATGTAAAATGCACAACAGAGGGCATCTTAAAGATGCCCCCTGAAACTCAACCAACTTCTAGTGACCTGACTGAGTGGCTGCTTAGGCTGCCACCACCAGACATGTTTCTGGACCCCTGGGTCGAGAGCCTGCTGCTCTCGGGGGCCTGAAACCATGCACATCCTGGGACGAGGTGCCAAGCCTCCTCCCCCAGGATGGGCAAGGTTCACGAAGGGGAAGCTTCAAAGGCATGCTGCCTTTGTGAGCCTCCCCAGGCCCATTGCTGCTTTCAGCAACTGGTCCCCACTGGTTCTATCCCCCACTTTGGGCGGGAGAACCGGCGGGAAAAACAAGTGAGGGAAAGAGCTGTGCCCACCTCTGCCAACTCCACCCCTCAGGTAGGGGAGGCGAGGTGATGCACAACTGAGTCCCTGCCATCTTGAGTATGGGGGGACCTAGCCAACCAGGGACAGGCTCCTGCCCCCTCCCACTGGAGGGTGGCACGATAGGGGGTGTACCCACCCCAGGGAAGGGACCCATTGGTCCCTGCCCTTTACCTACCTGTAACGCCCCTAAATCTAGTATTTAGGGGGCACCCTGAACCTTGCTTCCTCAGATCCAGCCTGACAACAACAAGAAAAGGACGAGAAGTCGTGCAGAGCTAACAAGAGGACGACGCCCACTGACTTGGCCCCAGCCCTACAGGCCTGTCTTCCCTCGAACCTGCTCCTGCGAAATCCCGGTGTGTTCTGCAGCCAGCAACCTCAAAAACCCCGGAGGGCCTGCCTGCCTTCACTTCCAAGACTGCTTCTCCCGTGAACACCGGACTTGTTCAAACTGCAGCTTCTGGCTCCGGCCGGACACCGCGAATCCAGCCCACTCTGCACCCGCCGAACCCGGCCCGAGTGGAAAAACACCACGAGGAGGTCACCCCGAGATCCGGCGACTCCTGCCCTACCTCAAGCCTCCAGACGACGCCTGCAGCCTCAATCCAGAGGATCCCCTCTACCGCGACCAGAGCGGGTAAGACTTTCCGACGTCCCAAGGCACCCCTGCACCCGACGCCCCACGGCCTTGTGTGCCCAAACCAATGGTGCCTAACCAACCCAAGACATCCCAACTTACCCCTCGAAGTGGTGGTCGCACCCAGAAGATCCTCGACCCCGAGCCTGCAGTGTTTCTTCTAACCTGAGGCACCCCATTGAAAACAGAGCACCCGACCTGAAAACAGCACCCTGCACCCGGCCGCCCTAGTGCCGCTGAGGGTGCAACAACAGTGCATCACTGACCCTGGGGGACCCCTGAGTCTAACCCCAGAACCTGAACTCCCACAGTCGATTACTTACCTACAAACCGATAACCTGTTTTTCCTCCATAGGATAACATTGACACTTTTTCTCCAAAATGTTTCTAAGTGTGGAGTTTTGAAACCTAAAACTATTCTTTAAAAATCGCACGAATAACCAAAACGTATTTACTCACCTGTTTGCAGGAAATGTCCCAGTGCTGAATCTAGGTATCCAGCACTGAGTTAGAAAAGTAACGTGAAAAGTAACTTACCTGTAATTTACTGAAAAAGCCTATTCATTTCAATGTACTGTATTTGCTAAGTGTTGCAACCTACTGCATCCCCTGTAAATCAAGCAAAGTACCATTTCCATTGCATTTTCAAACTGTTCTATATTCAGCAACTTATTATTCCCCCAGGCCAGGAAGAGCCATCTGTGGCAGGGGAGCTTCAAAGGCCTGGCAGCCTTTGTAATGCGACCCCCAGCCTCTCCTGCTATCAGGAGCAGGCCCCCTTCCTGTCTCCTCTCCCTTTCGGCTGGAAGACAGGCGGGAAAAACTAGCCAGCCCAGGAGGTGTGCCCACCTCTGCCAACTCCACCTCTCAGGTGGGGGAGGCGAGGTGAAGCCCACTCTCCAGTGCTCGCCATCTTGCAGATGGCAGGCACTCCCCAATCAGGACTAGGGATTGTGCTCACTCCCCCACGTGGGGTGAGCACACCAAGGGTGTAGTCACCCTAAGGTCTGTAGCCCATTGGCTACTGACCCCAAGACCCCTAAAACGCCCCCTAAATACAGTATTTAGGGGGCAGCCCTGAACCAAGAACTCAGATCCAGCCTACCAACAAGAAAAGAAGGACGAAGAGCCATGCAGAGCTAACAAGAGGACGACACCCACTACTTGGCCCCAGCCCTACAGGCCTGTCTCCCCTCGAACCTGCTCCTGCGAAATCCCGGCGTGTCCAGCAGCCAGCAACCTCACAAACCCCGGAGGACCTGCCTGCCTTCACTTCCAAGACTGTTTCTCCCGTGAACACCGGATGTGTTTAAACTGCAGCTTCTGGCTCCGGCCGGACACCGCGAATCCAGCCCACTCTGCACCCGCCGAACCCGGCCCGAGCGGAAAAACACCACGAGGAGGTCACCCCAGCGATCCTGACCTGAGATCCGGCGACTCCAGACCTGCCTCAAGCCTCCAGACGCCTGCAGCCTCAATCCAGAGGATACCCTCTACCGCGACCAGAGTGGGTAAGAAAATCTGACCCTAAAAGGCACCCCTGCACCCGGCGCCCCACGGCCTTGTGTGCCCAAACCAACGGTGCCTAACCAACCCTAGACATCCCAACTTACCCCTCGAAGTGGTGGTCGCACCCAGAAGATCCTCGTCCCCGAGCCTGCAGTGCTTCTTTAAACCGGAGGTTCTCCATAGAAAACAGGGTGTCTGACGCCGAAACAGCACTCTGCACCCGGCCGCCCCAGTGCCGCTGAGGGTGCACCTTTTGTGCAAACTTGTTTCCCCATTTGCCCTGACCTAAACCCTAGGAGCTTTGCTCCTACAACCTAGTGGCCTGTTTGCCAGCAGACACCAACCGGAGACCCCCTATCCTCCATAGGATAACATTGGGCCTCAACACTCTGCACCCGGCCGCCCTAGTGCCGTTGTGTAAGGAAGTGGGTTTCTGTTGCAGTAACCCCCCCACTTTTTGCCAGTCCACTGATGCACTTTGACTTGATGTGCCCTGGTTCCCTGCCAGTCAGGTTCCCAGGGCCTGTGTTCTTTCCCCAAAACTGTACCCAATTGGCATCTCTGGCCACATGTCAGCCCCTGGTAAATGGTACCCTAGGTACCCAGGGCACTGTGACCAGAGAAGGCCTCTAAGGGCTGCAGCACTTATTGTGCCACCCTTAGAGGCCCTGTACCCTGACACACACACACACACACACACACACACACACACTGCCTTTGCAGGCTGAGTGTCTTGGTGCAGAACAAAACAGTCGACATGGCACACATCCCTGTGTGCCATGCCCACAAACACACTGCCCTGGCATACCTCAGTCACCCCTCTAGCTGGGTGCACTATGCCAGTGGTGAGGGTACAGGTGCATAAGCCCTGTACCCCTACAGTACCCAGGTCCATTCCTGGGCACTGTAAGTGCAGTGCTGTCATTAAGAGTATATGGTGCTGGGAGGTCATCATTACGAACTCCACAGCACCATGATGGCTACACTGAAGACTGAGGTTTGGTATCAAACTTCTCAGCACATTAAACCCACACTGATGCCAGTGTGGGATTTAATGTCAGATGCACGACAGAGGGCAACTTAGAGTTGCCCCCTGAACCTAACCTACAATCCACGTCCTGTCTGAGAGGCTGCCACCCAGCAGACACGTTGCTGGACCCCTGGGTAGAGAGCCATCTGCTCTCCTGGACCTGCAACAATGCACGTCCTGGGCGAGGTGCTAGGGAAGCTTCAAAGGCATGCCGCCTTTGTGAGCCTCCCCAGACCACTTGCTGTACTCAGCAACTGGTCCCCACCGGTTCTAGCCCCCACTCTGGCGGGAAGACTGGTGGGAGACCCCAAGGGAGGAGAGGGGGTGTGCCAGCCTCTGCCAACCCCACCCCTCAGGTGGGGGAGGCGAGGTGAAGCACATCTCCGGGCTCTCGCCATCTTGAAGATGGGGAGCCCTGCCCAATCAGGACTAGGCTCCTGCCCCCCTCCCACTGGAGAGTGGCAGGATAGGGGGTGTACCCACCCCAGGGAAGGGACCCATTGGTCCCTGCCCTTTACCTACCTGTAACACCCCTAAATCTAGTATTTAGGGGCACCCTGAACCTTCCTTCCTTAGATCCCGAAACAGAAACAAGCAAGAAGAACAAGAAGAAAGAAGACCTGCCGTGCAGCTGCTAACAAGAGGGAGACACCAACTGACTTGGCCCCAGCCCTACAGGCCTGTCGACCCTCGAACCTGCTCCTGCTGAAACCCGGCGTCTCCAGTGGTCAGCAACCTCGAAAACCCCGGAGGACCTGACCTTGTAATTCTAAAAAGACTGGGACTCCCACGAGCAGTGGTACTGCTCAATTGCAAGTAACAAACCCCTGGTGCCAGCCAGGAACCACGACTCCTGCACACTCTGCACCCGCCGAGCCCGGCCTGTGCCTGAGTGGACAAAGACCACGAGGACGTCCCCCCGGCGACTGTGACCCAGAATCCAGCACCCAAGGACCCTCCTCGACGCTCCTGACGACGCCTGCAGCCTCAGAACCAGGGACCCCTCCAACCGCGACCAGCCGAGGGTAAGATTTCCGACGCCTAAAGACACCCCTGCACCCGGCGCCCCACGGCCTCCTGTGCCCAACTCCTGGGTGCCTACCCTTCCTACAGCTTCCCAACTTACCTCTCGAAGTGGTGTTCGCACCTGAAGAATCACCGTCCCCGAGCTTGCAGCCTTTGTTCGTCACGCAGCTTTCCCATTGAAAACCATTGGGCGCCCGACGGCCCAAAATCCCACTGCACCCGGCCGCCCCAGTGCCGCTGAGGGTGCACCAACTACCCTGTTCGACTTCCCCACTTGCCCTGAGTAAGTGACCAGGAGCTTTGCTCCCACAGCCGAGTGGCCTGCCTGCCAGCAGCCACCAACCAAGGGCCCCCTGCCCGCCATAGGCTAACATTGGGCCTAACTCACTCTGCGCCCGGCCGCCCCTGTGCCGCTGAGTGTGTACCAACTGTACCTACCTGACCCTGGGAGACCCCTGAGTCTATGCCCAGAACCTTAACTCTGCCAGTCGAGTACTTACCTGAAAACCGATAACCTACATTTTCTCCATAGGGTAACATTGACTGGTTTACACTGAAATTTCTTACAAGTGTCGAGTTTTGAAACTTTAAAATCACTAAAAATCATCCGATCAACGAAAACGAAATTACTCACCTATTATCAGGAGAAATCCCAGTGCTGGATCTTGGTGCCCAGCACTGACCCTGAAAAGTAATTACAACTGTACTTACCGATAACTTGATTTTCCTCCATAGGATAACATTGCCTGGTTTTTGCCAGAAATTGATAACATTGCCTGGTTTTTGCCAGAAATTCTTCTAAGTGTCGATTTTTGAAACATACAAATATTCCTTAAAAATCGCCCGATCAACAAAAACAAAATTACTCACCTGTTATCAGGAGAGATCCCAGTGCTGGATCTTGGTGCCCAGCACTGACCCTGAAAAGTAATTACAACTGTACTTACCGATAACTTGATTTTCCTCCATAGGATAACATTGCCTGGTTTTTGCCAGAAATTCTTCTAAGTGTCGATTTTTGAAACAAACAAATATTCCTTAAAAATCGCCTGTGTAATCGAAAACGATTTCTTTCAACTGTTTACAGGAAATGCACCAGGGCTGAATCCAGGATCCAGCCCTGAGTAAGAAAATCATACGTAAAGTAATTGATATTGCATTTACTTAAAATTCTCTATTGAGCTCAATGATAAAATTGTGTTTAAATCGTGTAGCCTCTTGCAACAACTGTAGCTATTGCATTCAACAGTCTATTGTGTACTGAAAGTATATATCTAAAGCATCTCATTCTGAGAAAGTATTTTTTTACCTACCTGTGGTTCTAAAAATAAAACAATATATTTTTATATACAAAACAATTGGCCTAGAGTTCAGTTCTTGAGTGTGGGAGACCATTTGCTGACTGTGTACAACAAATATTTTACACTGTCCTCTGATACTGCCTTACTGCTCGACCAAGCTACCACTATTAGAGAGTAAGGTTATATCTAACTTTAGCCTCTGCCAAACCTCTGGGGACTGTGGACTCTGTGCACACTGAACCTTACTTTGGTTCAGTATATACAGAGCCACTTTCTTACACGCTGAGGGTGCAAAAACAGTGCATCACTGACCCTGGGGGAACCATTGTTCTAACCCCAGAACCTTAACTCCCACAGTAGTTTACTTACCTGCAAACCGATAACCTGTTTTTCCTCCATAGGATAACATTGACAATTTTTCTTCCAAAAAATGACTAAGTGTGGAGTTTTGAAAACTAAAGATATTCTTTAAAAATCGTACAATTAACCAAAACGTGTTTTCTCACCTGTTTGAAGGAAATGGCCCAGTGCTGAATCTAGGCATCCAGCACTGAGTTAGAAAAAGTAACGTAAAAGTAACTTACCTGCAATTTACTGAAAAAGCCTATTCATTTCAATGTACTGCTCCAAAAAGTTTCTAAGTGTGGAGTTTTGAAATCTGAAAATATTCTTTAAAAATCACACGAATAACAAAAACGCATTTACTCACCTGTTTTCAGGAAATGTCCCAGTGCTGAATCCAGGCATCCAGCACTGAGTTAGTAAAAGTAACTTACCTGCAATTTATTGAAAAAGCCTATTCATTCCAATGTACTGTATTTGCTAAGTGTTGCATACTACTGCTCCCCTGTAAATCAAACAAAGTACAATTTCTATTGCATTTTTCAACTGTTCTATATCCAGTAACTTATTACTGAAAAGTATTTAATGCTTACCTGTGCCAGGCTTGCTTGGTTCTAAAAATAAACAGTATATATTTATACAAAAACAATTGGCCTAGAGTTCAGTTCTTGAGTGTGTGAATTCATTTGCTGACTGAGGGTGTACATCAAATGCTTAACACTGTCCTCTGATACTGCCTTACTGCTCGACCAAGCTACCACTATTAGAGAGTAAGGTTCTATCTAACTTTAACCTCTGCCTACCTTTGGGGACTCTTGGACTCTATACACACTGTACCTCACTTTGGTGCAGTATATATAGAGCCAGTTTCTTACACCGGGTAGACCTCCTCGTGGTGTTTGGCCACTCGAGCCGTAGGCGTCGGGTGCAGAGTGGTGCAGACTCGCTGTTTTGGCTGGGGCCAGAGTCTGTTGGTGAGCAAATCCGGTGCTCACAGGAGACAAAGTCTTTGGGCTTGGAAGGCAGGGCAGGTCTTTCGGGTTCTTGAGGCTGCTGGCTGCAGGACACACCTGGATTTCGTTGGAGCAGGTTTGAGGTGCGGACAGGCAGGTAGGGCTGGGGCCAAGTCAGTGGGCGTCGTCCTCCTCTTAGTTCAGCATAACTTCTTCTGTCCTTCTCTTCTGGTTGGTTCTTGTCTGAGGAGGCAAGGTTCGGGGTTGCCACTAAATGCTAGATTTAGGGGCGTTACAGGTAAGTAAAGGTTGGGACCAATGGGTTCCTTCCTTGGTGTGGGTACACCCCCTATTATGCCACCCTCCAGTGGGAGGGGGGCATATGCCTCTCGCTGGTTGGCTGGATCCCCCCCATCTGCAAGATGACGGGGACTGAGAGTTGTGCTTCACCTTGCCTCCCCTACCTGAGGGGTGGGGTTGGCAAAGGTGGGCACACCTCCCTTCCTCACTAGGTTTTCCCGCCAATTCTCCCGCCCAAAGTGGCAGTCAGAACCGGTGGGAGCCAGTTGCTGGAAGCAGTAAAGTGCTGGGGTAGCTCACAAAGGCGACAAGTCTTTGAAGCTTCCCCTTCATGGACCTTACCCATCCTGGGGGAGGAGGCTTGGCACCTCGTCCCAGGATTTGCATTGTTTCAGACCCCCCTAGAGCAGCAGGCTCTCGACCCAGAGGTCCAGAAACATGTCTGGTGGTGGCAGCTGGCGAGCAGTCACTCAGCCAGAACACTAGAGTTAGGTCGTTTTTCAGGGCGCATCTCTAAGATGCCCTCTGAGTGCATTTTTCATTAAATCCCACACTGGCATCAGTGTGGGTTTAGTGTGCTGAGAAGTTTGATGCCAAACTTCCCAGTAATGCCATTATGGTGCTGTGGAGTTCGTAATGACAAACTCCCAGCACCATATACTCTTAATGGCAGCACTGCACTTACAATGTCTAAGAAGGGACTTAGACACTGTAGGTTTACCGGGCTCATGCACCTGTACCCTCACCACTGGTATAGTGCACCCAGCTAGAGGGGTGGCTGACCTATGCCGGGGCAGTGGGCATGTCGACTCTTCACTTTGTTCTGCACCAAAAGTGTGTGTGTGTGTGTGTGTGTGTGTGTGTGTGTGTGTGTGTGTGTGTGTGTGTGTGTGTGTGTGTGTGTGTGTGTGTGTGTGTGTGTGTGTGTGTGTGTGTGTGTGTGTGTGTGTGTGTGTGTGTGTGTGTGTGTGTGTGTGTGTACGTACACACACACGCGTGTACAGGGCCTCTAAGAGTGGCACAATAAGTGCTGCAGCCCTTAGAGGCCTTCCCTGGCCGCGGTACCGCTGGTACCATTTACAAGGGACTGACATGTGGCCAAAGAGTGCCAATTGGGTTTTGTCTCAATGCAGTTTAGGGAAAGAACATAGGTCCTGGGTACCTGTTTGGCAGGAACCCAGGGCACACTCAAAGTACATCAGCAGTTTGGCAAAAGGGGGGGGGGGGGCAACCATACAAAAAGAGGGCACTTTCTTACATCCTGTTAGTGTAACAGCCCTGTTTATAGACGGAGACCCAAGTGTGGAACATGGAGCCTGCTGAAACTGTGCAAAAGGAGTAGGCGTTCCCAAAGTGGGATGCGGAAAGTATCTCTATTCTTTGCTTTCAACTGTAAAGGAAGACAATACAGCTCTTACTTTGACAAAGAGACAGAATCCAATTCGAAAGTTAGGTCTAACTTTGTTCTTGTTAAGTTTACTAGTGCTTCATTAATTATAGACGTCAAGCTTTCTAGTTGTTATAAAGACATATTCAAGGACTTCTACTTCAAAGGAAGCTGTGCCAGTAATTCTGCAAAATGGGCTGACCCATGCTCGCAAAAGGCCCTCTTTCAGCTTCTTGAGCTGAAACCTACCTGATTCTGTATAGGCAGAATAGGTTGACGTGAGCCCAGGTGGCCAAGGAGGTGTTTGCATAGTGAATGGATTAAAAAAAAGATCTGTTGGAGCCGCTTTACTGTGGCCTCAGGAAGTTTGAGTTTCATATTGCATTGTTGCAAAAATTGACCATCTTCATCTAAGATTTCAGGTACACCTAGCCTGAGTTGAGTGTAACGGTAACACTGTTAATGCCTTGGAATTGTTTTCTTATTTCCAATAGTATTCAAGCCGGAGGAGTTGCGGCAGGCCCTGATGCCCACACTAGAGGCACTTTATCGCCAGGATCCTGAGTCCCTCCCCTTTCGTCAGCCTGTAGATCCCCAGGTCTTAGGAATCCCGGTAAGTGTTTCAATCTTGAGGAATTATCTTTTGGGGTGGGTGGAGGGCATGAGGTGGGGAGTGGCTTTTATTGCTTTCTGTTGGGGATTTAGAGGGGTTGTAGCTGCTGCTCTGTATGCCCTGCGCAGTGACAACTGCTGGAAGGGTTGGGAGTGCTACTGAAGTCAGAGACAGTCCTTGGAGGGATGATGCGCAAGGTTCTGCTCTTACAGTGACACCTGCTGATCATGGCTGGGGAGTGCTGATGCAGTAATAGCCCCTGGGAGGGATAGCCAAGTGCTGTTACAATTACACCTGATGGGAGTACTGGAGAAGTAGTAACCGCTCCTGGTAAGGCTGGGTCATAGTTTTGCTCTTAATCTGACACCTGTTGAATGGAGTTGGAAATTCTGGTAACGCAAGTAAGTCCCTGGGTGGTAAAGCCAAGTACTACTCTTGCAGTGACACTTGGTGGTTAGGACTATCAGTGCAGTTGAAGCAGTCCTCCGACCTTGCACAGAGGGCCACTGAGCCATGCTTGTGATGCTCAGTTGTGGAGTAGCCATGTTCTTATTTGTTGGGGGGGGGTTGATTTGATGGGGAGGGGGTGGGATCTGAAAGCTGCCAATGACTCCTCTTGCTCTGGACCCTGCTGCCCTGCATACAATCCCTCAGCTTGGCTTCTTGTCCGTGGTGTTGGGGCTTTCTGTGGCAGGTTGCTGAGTGGGCCGGGCGGAGGGGAGGTGCCTGGGAGGGCTGCTTGTGTTCTCTGTATTGTGTGTCGGGCTGCTACTCCTGTTGTGTGACGTCTGCTGCCTTCCACTCATTGCCTTGTGTCTAACTTAGACTCGCACGTCCTGGGTACCCTTGCCTCGCACCTTTCACTATTCTCACATAAGAGACCTGCTCCTGGGTTGGGCATTCATTGCTTCTGTGCTACTTGGAGGCCACAGTGCACACCTTAAATTTTCTGTGTTATTCCAAGCATTTTGTCCAGTAATCTTCAGAGCTGAGCTTGCTGGAAGAAGCCTCTGTCTACTTGTCCAGTGCCCTGTCTGTCTCCTCCCCTATGGAACCCTAGCTGTTATGCCCTAGATACACACAGAATACAGGAATGGAAACCAGCTATTTGTACCTTAAAGGAAACTGAGCCAGCCAGGGTATGACACAGACATCTAGCATAATCAGTAACCAGGGCATTGTGCAACTGACCGTATATTATGTACACCCCTGACCAAGAGGCATGCCAAAACAATATACTCTGATTTCAGACCAGGATGATGCTTGGAAAGTGAACATACACATGGTAAAGGGCAAAACCAGCCACACAGACCCACACATGAAAGGGCTGTGCCAACCACACAGGAAAGGACAGTACCACACATACGGACACTGGAAACTGCAGTGCAGCATACTCACCAGGCATGAAAAGTGCCCCAAACAATGTACAGAAAACACAAATAGTTATCAGGATAGTGTATGGCATATGAAATCAGATGTTATGGGTAAAAAACGTGATCGAGCAGGATACAATACGTACTGGCAGAACGAGTGACTAGCCTGGTTCAGTGTCTCAAACACATGCAGGATGCAATACTGGGGCAGGGTACCACAAGCGCTGATAGGCTTGCAGGAGAGGTGACTGGACGGCATACAAGGCTCTCTTTCTGGCAGGACTTGACTGGGACAGTGTCTCTCACAAACAGGCTTACATGACAGGTGATCTAGTCTGCATACCACACACACTGGCAGGAAGGTGACCAGACAGCGAACGACACTCATTGGCAGGAATGGTGGCTGGGACAGCGTACGGCACACACAGATGGCACAAACTGTCAAATCTGATTTTTTTCGATCTATATATTTTATTTATATCCACATCTCCGCTCAGACAGATTCAGTAATTCCTTAACCTCTTATGATTCAGAAAAATGCCTCTGTCCTGCAGGATTACTTCGATATAGTGAAGAATCCCATGGACCTTTCCACCATCAAGCGCAAGCTGGACACTGGCCAGTACCAGGAGCCCTGGCAGTACGTCGATGACATCTGGTTGATGTTCAACAATGCCTGGCTGTATAATCGGAAGACGTCTCGTGTCTACAAGTACTGCTCCAAGCTGGCCGAAGTGTTCGAGCAGGAAATCGACCCCGTCATGCAGAGTCTAGGGTACTGCTGTGGGAGAAAGGTGTGTATAGGGGGCAACCTGGTGGTGGAAAGAAGTGAGTGCTAGAGTCGACCATTTGATGGTGCAGTGAGTCTTTACTGCATGATAAATGTGCGTACCATCAAAACGTTTATATGTGGGAGAACCTTTACTGCTGTTGAAAGTGAATACCAGGCTTGGCTGCATGCATTGGTGATAAGATGTTCTGATGCTGTGTGCATATCAGGGGAATGGAACTTTTGAAAGAAAGGTTCATACTGGTGGAAGTCTTGTGGGGTTGGAGGGCAGCCACATAGCATGCAGAGAATTGCACATACCAGGAGTAGTTGTGTATGGGGAAAGAGGTTTACTGTTACAGTAGAATGATGCTGATAGAGGTGCTTGTGAGTGGGGCATTTGTGCTCAAAGATTAGTATTTTTGCAGGATTTAGGTCAGTACCACGGTCTGGTGCATGTTTGGGCAAGGAGCTGTAGTGCTGCTGGGGAAAGGGCCGTACCAGAGAGAGTGCCTTTGGAGATTGAACTGCACTTCTGAGGGAGAAGGTGAACAGAAGCAGGATGAATGTGGTAATCCTCCCATCCCTACAAGAGAAGGGTGCAGATCGGGGAGGCATATGTGGAGGTTAGAGCTTCATTTTTGCACAACAAGCGATTCCTAGCATGGCATCTTCAAAAATTGTCATACTTGCTATTGCTAGGAATTGGGCTTGGGTTGTGGGTCACGGGCCATGAGACAGTTAAAATAAACTAATCTTATAATTAAGCCGAACTGCCAAAACAGGCTCCCGTGTATCATTTTCTACATCATGGCACCTTAACTGATACTAATGAACATTGAATATATTTGTACCTGTGAACCTGCTCTTGGCTGAGAGATTCATTATTTATGAATTCACTAAAGATTTTTCTTCTGTGATGATCTCCATGAACACTTTATTCCTTCGTGAGTGGGGGCTTAGGATGTGAGCTATTCAGTGTTCATGAATTCAGTAAATATTTCCATGATGGAGAATCGGTATTCATTTTCCCTTCTTTGCTTCTATACCATCTCAGATTCATTTCCGATACTGGGTGTGTCTGATCACTGGACTGAGCTTTCCTTGGCATCTAATGTTTTACAGACACACACTATCCACCTTCAGGTTACTTTGTTGTCTGTCTGCTACTCTTTGCTGCTGAAGTACAAGCCAAGGACTTCTAGTACTCTGGCCTCAGATCCACATTTGTAGTAGCTTTCCCGTTTGGGTACTTAAGGCCAGATTCTGGGCTCCTTCTTAAGAACCTCCATGCCTGCTTGCATCACTAGAAGGTGTTCTGGTAAGACGTTCCAGATATTGTAGGTGTTTGTATTTTGCAAGCCAAGAAGGAAAATTTGTTTTAAAGAGCTGTTTTGAACTCACTTCCTTCCAGACAAACTCTTAACTTTTTTGGCCTCTATTTGGGTATGTTCAATTCAGAGCAGCTGCATCAGCCACATTACGATGGTTTTAGGCATTGGCCAGAGGTGGCAGTTAACTGTAAATTAAGGCCTGGCTTTGCCGTCCCCTCAGGACATAAATTGAAGCTTAGTCATATGGTGCCTGTTGAACATAAATGGAGGCCTTTGCCAGTGGTGTGCTTGTGCCTTATTGAGACATCTCCTTGTTCTAAGTATGAACAAATTGTTTTAGGAACCCCATTTTTTTGGGAGAGAAAAGGAAGACCAACAGAACTTTTTTTATTCAGCCCAGCTGGTAGCATGCTGCTCAGCAACTCCTTTCTCTCACCCTGGTGCTCCTAAATAGCGGGAGTTTGTCGACTTTACTCCCTAATGTATTTCTATGGATCAGATGGATGCTTGCAAAAAAAGCTTTTTTGCTAGCTTTGTGGAAATATTAGTTCTTGTTACTTTGCCCCGTATAACTACGAAAGCCTTAACAGGGTTGTCCTGCAGAGCTTAGCTGCAACCGCTGCTAATATTCAGCAGGTAAATGGAATCATTCCCATTAGCTTATGCAAAAAGGAACTGAATGTGTGACAGCATTCCATCAGCTTGCACAAAATGAAGCAAAGAGCTTGACATTTAGTTCTATGCTTAAGTTTCAGGCCTAATGCACTTAACTCTTAGTGAACACGCACAAAATAAGTCAGTCAGTGCACATACGCAGATTGTTACTATCCATCGAGTCCTGTATTGCATATTTAACATTATCTTAACATATGAAATCTATTGCACTTCATACACCTGGGGTACTGAGTGAAGCACACCATGTTTCCAGTGCCATAGAACGATATACCAGATTCCTAGCTGCTCAAAGCACTGGGTCATTGTGCACTGATTTCAGCGTTTAATATTTAAGGATGCTAATCACATAGCAGTTCTGATAGGATTTGAATCTAGGGACTCAAACTTCCCTCTATTAAAATAAATTGCAAAGTAACCTGGCACTGTTGGGCATAGCTCCCCAAAAGTTTATTCTGCACTTCTCCAGGTATTTCTTTATTTATGTGGTTGTTGGATGTCTATACACAGTCTGCATGGTCAGCGACTGCATGACTGCTCTCAGACTGCCAAACATACATGTAAGGAAATCAGGCTCCTGACATAGGTTGAAGGTGTGTGCTCGTTTGCACAGATAGATGAGGGCTTTGGGTGGTTTTCCATGAAATATTTTTTCATTTGGTGCTTATCCCAGTGGATGGATCTCTGCCTCTACTAATCTTTAGTTTTAACACTTGTACTCAGTCAGCTTGAATTCCCTGTAGTTTGAGGCCTGAATAGCGAACTTCTAGTGCCTGTTTCAGTTACTGGAAGCACGTTTGTTGTTCCATCATTTTTATTAACATCTGCAGCAACTAGATAATCATTGACTTTGAAGCCCTCATTACTGTTTTTTCTTTTGATTTTAAGGCTTTGTTCTTTGCGACCTCCCCTCTTCAGGAGGACCTGGTATTGATCTTTGTAAAGACGTGCTAGGGTACTGGTAATTTTGTTGACACTGCGGTACTCTTTGGCGTCATGCATTCTGGCAAAGTTTGGTTTAGAGACCTACTTAAAAAACGAGTGAAGGCCCCTAATTTAAACAATGAGGGTAATATGCATTGCTGTTGAGTGTGTTGCTATATTGTTTTAGGGTGCCATCATGCACCTCCACTGTGAAAAAAATTGCCCTATCAGCATTTTAATCCCACAAGATCAAGGGTTGCTTTTCCGACTGAAAGTAAGCCTGGGCAAAATTTGCATTGAACTGGTGTATTAGCTTAACTTAAGGAATTTCGTGTTACTCTTGTGTTACGAAATTCCTGAAAATACGCTGTTATACCACAGTGTATAACTACGTGATAAATTTACAGCAAATGTACAGGACCAAAGCGGGCGACAGAGAGCGAGCTGCTGTTTGCAGTGCTTTTGGTTTTTTGCCAAATGCATCTAAAGTGGACGCAGACACATTGTGCACCAGGATACAATGCCAAATGGCAGTTTATATTTTGCGTAAATACATATAATTTCCATCATTTTGCTCACATTTTGTGCAATTGCTGAAAAATCAAAATACGAGAATTTGCATACCCGTAATTGGAAGGTCTTGGGGATAAAGCGAACAACATCATTTAATTCAAGATTTGTTACCATCGGTCCCATTAACTTCACAGTGCTACATCTAATTCTTTTAGAGATAATCAAAAGAAATCTGTAGCAACTTCTGTTTTGTGTTGTCCTTTGGCCACTGGAAATTATATGGTTTTGCTGTCACAGCGTTTGTCGCATAATTATGGATTTTCCACAATTGTCAAATCCATCATGTGCTCCAAAATCTGCAGATTTTAACAAAAATGTTTCTAGCTCAAAAAGATCAAAAGTTATAACTCGGCTACATGTGTTATTGTGCAGTGTAAGGCCATTTGCAAAGGTAACTGGTTGTCTTCCTGTTGTTTATTGCTGTTTTTAAGTCTTAGACTGGTTCTAATGAGGTGAAACCTTTGCCCAGACAGCGTTAACATGTACAAATGACAAAATAATGAGGTAATACTATCACAGAATGTGCCGCATTGTTCCAGATAATTTTCCTTGCCACATTATCTAGTAAACCCTGCTACATCATTTGGTCCTTCCCTGCCACACAATTCCAGTGGCCCTGCTTATGCTTGAAAAAGTCTTTGTTGTAGGAGAGGACTACAGAAGTGTTCCACAATTGTGGGTTGCATTTTAAGATGGTGATTCTTTGGACAGTTTCCTTGCTGGAGAACTAGTGTCACGAATAAGGGTCCTTTCTACCCTCCAAATACTGGATAGCTTTTTACATTTTTTTTAAAGTGGAAACTAAACTTTTCTTGTGCCTGAAGATTGCTTCTCATTTCCTCCTTGTTCTTCTCCCATGTAGCTGGAATTTTCTCCGCAGACGCTCTGCTGTTATGGGAAACAGCTCTGCACCATCCCTCGGGATGCCACCTACTACAGTTACCAAAACAGGTAAGAACCACACCACGGCCTGTCTCCAGTGCATGCACACTCAGGCTGCTGATAGGAAGTGTGCTTGCAAGAGTAGTAACATCAAGGCCTGTGCGCCATCCTGTTTCTATGCCAAAGTCCCAACTATCCATTCAGGCATAGTCACTGAAGTGTGTGTGGCTTTGTTTCTAACTCCTACTCACCCAAAATCCACTCTTAAATTATAAAGGTGCAGCGATAAGACCTATGGTGCACCATACTCCGTGTTCTTCACAGGTAACATCTGTAATATGTCTTGTAAGTGGTAGGAAAGTGTTACACAAATGTCAATGCTGTACTTCACTTTCAGACATTAATCAAACCTAGCAAAATGGGATATGCCTGTGACCCTGATTAGTTCAGTCCCTGAAAGGCTTGTGATCTCTGTATCGAAGTACACTTAACATCTATACATTCCTTGCTGATATCCTGCCTACTGTACAGGAATGTACGCAAGCACACTTATCCTGTTGTGGCAGAAAGAGCAGTCCGTGCATATCCAGACTGCAATGTGTCCCATTCCCTTTCCTGGTGGTTGGTCATTATTTTTGCTTGGGCGGTGGGTAGCTGAAATTTGTAAGGGGCTGTTTTATGTTAACTGACTATTTCCTGCAAGCTACCCATGTCTGCTGTGCTGCATTGTTCTTCTGTTAACTTGCTGGGTCTCATTCCTGTTTAAAAGTCACATTCGTTACAGCAGGACCCCCTGCATCTGTGTAGAATTCCATAGACGCTCTTATGCACACTATCTAATAAAGATACTTGGCGTGTTAGTTAGGGGAGTGGGGTGTTTTCATTCATTAGCAAAGGCTTGGCCATGGAACACTTATGTCTTCCTAGAGTCTTTTTTTATATAAGTCTTGCTATGGGAAATAAAGGATTTTGGAAAGCTTCTTAGTTCTCTAGTACCTGACCTGACACCATGGGGAGTTTGAGGGGTTCTCTGAATAATCCTTATTCTTCACTTGATGTTGGTAACTATGAGGGCACATGCTTGGTACTGATTAATTCTCTGCTTAGGGTATCTGACCTGTGAAATTTGGTAGACATAGCAGCAGGTAGTCTTGGGAATGCAAGTGCTGTCATATGTAGGGGAACTATGCAAGAAAGCCTGTATGTGTTGTAGTGTGATCTTATATCAGTTTTCCCTCTGCAGTGAAGGATGCAGGCCCCACTCAGAAGTAGTATAGATTTACGTTAAGGCTTCATTTAACCGTGGCAAGAAATGTGTATGTCTTGGACAAGGCTTAACAATATTGTGGTGAGAGGGCTTGAGGGTGCTGGGGCTTCATTGAGGAGAGGTCTAGGAGTATCCTTCCCTCTCCATGGGGGAACATCTGGGAAAGGTTCACCATTTTTACAGAAATAACACATTGAATGTAGGGGGACCCTTCCATAGTAAGAAGGGTGCATGTTCTGTTTGTTTCCTTCATGGAAGGGGAAAGGGTGATCGTGGGTGTTTCCTTGATGCGCCCTGTTTTGCCGATTATTTGCTGCTTGTAACCCCCATGGTCAGAATCAATGCTAATCTGTGCTTTGCTTGGCTTTCTGCTCTGTGTTGTCTTGTCCTGCTTCTGTCTGTCCTGCCCCTCCTTCCCTCTCCTCGTTGTGTTTTTTTTCCTCCATCTCTTGCTTGTCCTGTCCGGCACTGGCTTTTGATTGCAAATTTTTCAAAAAATCTTGCAAACGCGGTCCAAAAAAATCTCGACGCCCTGCGACAAACGGTGAATGTCCCCATTGGCGTGGCGACCTGGTGTGTGCTCCTGTCCCCTCCCGCGGCGTGCTCTGATTGCTGGCTGTGCTTGTGTGGACGGAACAGTTCACCCAAATATGGCCTTATCGCTGACAGGTACCACTTCTGCGAGAAATGCTTCAACGAAATCCAGGGGGAAAGTGTTTCTCTGGGGGATGACCCCACCCAGCCGCAGACGTGAGTATCTAAAATTAGTGTTTTTTCTCTTACATGAACATTATGGTGCGAGCATTGTCTGTGATGCTCAGTGTCTAGTTTTCTTCCAAATGTATGTGAGGTCCCTGAGGGGGCCTACAGTCTCTGTATAGATTATAGAAGCTTTTCCTAATGTATTGTGATAAAATGTGTTTCTGTGTCTAGTGACTAGTGATTGGATCGTGCCTGTCTCATGGCTGGCTTGTGATTGAGTCTTTTTTCTGTCCTTTTAATGCCTTGTGATTCAATATGCTAACATGGCTTATGATCGAGCCACTTGTCTGTCCTTGGTATGGCTTGTAATTCATTCAGCTGTGTGCCTGTAAACTGGATTGCTTGTTTTTTCAGCAGGGGCTATTCATGTTTAAAATTGTAGCCCTTTTCGGTCACTGATGGAGAGTCCCATGAAATGTAAAGAGTGAGTATAAGTAGAAGAATCCACTGACAGTTAAAAAGTCTTTGCCTCTATATGGTAGAGGTGTGTTGTTGGAAAGTCTCCCACAATGCTTTGATCCTCAGGAGCCTTCTGAGCTTAATTTGTTTCTAAACAACTTAAGGATCTCTGAAAACTTGATCCTAATTTTGCAACAACATTTGAGTAGTCTTTTACCTTATTTTAGGTTTTGTAGCTGCTTCTTTTTGTTTTTCTTCTGCAGGTCTTGTTTTACAGACTCTGCTTTTTAAAAAAAAAAAATCTTTTTTTCCCCCCAAAGGAACATGCTGTTTCTGAGGAATCTTGATCTATATCTAATGGTTCTGAACTCCTTTTGTGTTTTTGAGACAGTTGGACACACACAAGAAGTCCTTTTAAAGCAGGGCAAGAAAGTCTCAGCCACACTCTGACTACTGAGTGCATTCAGTTCTTCCTTTTATGCCTATCTGTTCACTAAAGATATGGAAAGATGGAGCCTTGTGGATATCCCAGCAGAGTGTCTCTTCAAAAACAAATGCCTTCTTGAGTAGGGCCTTTTAAGAACTCTGTTATGATTTGTGCAGAGACACCCATCCACTACTGAACTGCTGAGTAACATAGGGAAAGTGTTCACATTTTGGAAAAGCACCTCTTGTCCCTTGGGAATCCTGCATTATCTACTTGTGTCCCTTCAGGCGCTCACCCCCTTTACTGCATCTTGCTGTCATTGGCCCAGTCCCTTGGTTGTCTTCAAGCTAAAGTAGAACAGATTCTTGACATCCGATGTGTGATGTTGAAGTAGTAGCTATCATTAGGAAGGTGACTAGGTTTCTGATGATGGAAGATCCCATTTATTCAAAGCAAACTAAACCTCCAGACCCATCTACCAGAAGACCAGATAAGGACAGGATGCATACTTATCACCATTCAATCTTAAAAACTATTATAAAGGTAAGTAACTTGTTTCTTAAATCCCATCAAGAGAAGCCAATTTGTGAATATCTAGCAGATTTTATAGGATGTTTTCTGATTGGTGGCTAGATGTCATATTCTTTGAAATCAATTAATTAGTCATTGATGGTTTTTCCTACAAGAGACTTGCATTCGGCTCTGGTGTTATTGCACTCCTCTTGGACATGATTCGACAGAGCCCACTAGGGAGTGACTGATTGCTTTTAACAGATAAGGACTGATCTAGTTTGGACTACTGCATGCACAAATGGCAAAATTCCACTAGGGAGTGACTGATTGCCATCAAATTCACAAGGACTAGCCTATTTTGGATCGCTAAATCTACAAACGCAAACCCTGATGAAGCCCTTGACAGGACGAAACTCATTAGCTGGGCTGACTGGAATGTACAGTTTTAGTGAAAATGAATAAAGATGGCCTTGTTGAAAAATCTTACGTTTGGCTCCCTCTTTGTATTTGGCTCAGAAGCTGAAAACTATGTTTTGAACTGTTCTGAATTTTTACAGAAGGACTATTACTAGATATTGAGTGTTCCCTCTACTATAAGGTTTTTCTCAGGGCTTTATCAGGTGGAACTTGAGTCACAGCACCCACAAGAAATTAAGTCCTGGCAGAGGTCTGTAGGACCACTGCATGGTCTTCTGCCCAGATTTTCTGATTAAAATATTGTGTGGATTCAGACGCTCACTCGCAGGTACAACAGGCAAATCTTCCATACCACATAGCTCCCTAAAATATACCCTTCCAATTGTTTTTGCTCCTTCAAATTAGATAAAAAAATTATAGTGAAGACTAGAAGTGTATTTGCTGTTCAAGTGGTCATCTTCCTCTGATGTTATCGACCCTTCCATTCACTGTGGTTTTACTCATGTGTGGGTTTACCTGTATGTTTTAAAAACGGCTCCTAAAGAGCAAAGCATTGTGGGAATACGGTCCATAACCGTAACAGAGTCTTAAATTCAGTGCTCTGGTTTATTTTGACTTTTTCAATACTGTTGTGGGATCTTCCTTATAGTGTGGAAAGTATTCAGAGGTTATGAGCAAAATACCAGTACTGGGTGACGTGGGCCTTCACGTAAGTAACATCTCCTTGTTCCCTCAAGGATGCTTTTGATTGGGTCTCTTAAGTGATTGGTGTCCCGTATTAGATCTTGCCAAGGATTGTGTGAGAACATTTCTGACCTCAAGATGGTTTGCTGTGTAATTGGTCACTTGTGTCCAATCTTGTGAATGTTTGATGTGATTGGATAACTTACGTCTAACTTGAGAATGTTCGAAACTGGTCCTCTTTGTCAGACATGGAAAGAGTGTATAAGGTGTTTGGAATACCTGTGTATTGCTCATGAAGGTTTGTGGATGGATCTGTGAACTGTGTGTGTTACGCCGACAAGGGGCCTGCAATTAGATTAAGTGCAACTGTGTATTCTCTCTTTAGGACTATTGGCAAAGAACAATTTTCCAAGCGGAAGAACGACACGCTGGACCCTGAGCTGTAAGTGATGCTGTGACCTCTCATCTGGTTGAAGTGTGAGTGGTTTGGCCATATCGTAGCGTGTGGCAGTCAACTTTAACAAGCCTTCCTTATGCAAAGTGGCCAGGGACATAGCCTCTGCATAGCAGCAGGTGAAACCAGGGTCCTGGCCTCTGTATCAGCCTGTGATTCATTTTACTATCAGGGGAGCGACTGCTGATGTCTATACAAGAGCATGCATTGCATGACCAGTAGGAATTAACCTCTGTTTAGTAGTGGGACCCGCTGGGCCCTGATCTTTGGACATGAATGTGTGGGCCGGCGGAAGCTGTTGTATTCTGTTATAACACAGTTTCTTTCTTCTTCAGCTTTGTTGAATGTATAGAATGCAGCCGTAAGATGCATCAAATCTGTGTGCTTCATAATGACACCATCTGGCCTACAGGGTAAGGATTTGCTGTTCTCCTCCTTCAAGCCCTTTTCTCAATTCTGCTTTTTCACCATATCCTTGTACGTTTGCTCCTTGTCTATTCTCTGCCTGACTCAGCCATCAATTTCTTTCCTCTGCCATCATTTCCCATCATGTCCTCTTGGTATCTCTCCTGTTCTACTCTTTCTATACAACTCATTTTCTTACCTGTGCTCTGTCATCCTCTTCCTTTAAGCCTCCCCTCTGTTTTCACAGCCCTTCTCCTGTTTCCATACTCCCAGTTTCCCCTCTTATATCGCAGTGCTTAGTTTCCTGTACAGTCCTGCCCCATCCTAGCCAATCCCCCTTTTCCTACTCCTTTCATCACCTACTCTCACAACATCCGTCTTGCCTTTGTTCTACACTCCTCCCACATTGGAGCCTTCATAGATTCAATGCTTCGACTGAATCTGTGTGTGGACTCATAAACTGCATAACACTTTTAATTCAGTAGCCTATCCACTTCCTCGAGTGGGCCTTTCTTTGGCCTGTGATCACAGATGATGACCGGCATAAGCGCGTATCCTGCTGCTATACTCAGAATTTTGCTCTCTTGTTACGAGGCCACAAGTTGAGTTCAGTGTTCTGATCCCTACGTCCTACTGTTTTTTTTTGTTTTTTTTTTTAATCGTTCTCATCCTTAAATAAGAGTGAAACTGTAAAAGCAGAGCTCTCTTCAGGAGCTCTGCTTTTGTGATTAATGACCCACAAAAGTAATTGACCTGCTAGAATACACACTTTTCCTGGAGCTGTTGAGTGCTACTTATCCCTCCTCTTTCTGGCAGCCTGTTGCTTTTGATGGTAGTATGAAGTCTTTTGTTGCTCGTACGGTGGCCACGAGACAGACTTTCTCACTCCAGCACCTCTCACACCTATAAAAAAAAAACTTAGTACAGTAACTAGTAAATCTATACACAGTAGTGCTTATTCCTCTAAAATTTTCAGGACATGCCATGCTTAAGTGCAGCCACAAGACTGTTGAAATGTGAGCTTTACCACCAAGACCTCATGCTTGTTAGCAAAATGGTTCCCACATAGGCCATGTGCACATTGGCTCTTGCTAGGGTTATATAGTTCTATAAATGCTAATTCAGCACACAACTATGTCAGCAGACTGCTGGTGACTGAAAATGCTGGGCGGAGGTTAGTTGGGAAGGGGATGGAGACGCAGTTGTTCTTTTGGCTTTGTGTCCATTACATTTGATCACATCTTTTTTCTGAACCCACTGTTTCTGGGCCACTAGTCGGTGTCCATCCAGGAACCGGGCCACTGCAAGAGCCTGAATGCCAGGCAGTGGCTTAAAGAAGATAATGCCATTGATCAGCACTCTTGCCAGTAGGGGAACGCATCTCAAGGCATGGTAGAGGTTTTGCATTACTGCCACACATTCGTTACCTAATCAGATACTATACCCTGAGAGTTCATCCAACAACGATCACCAGAATCTAAATGCATCTTGGTGCACATTTGTTTTCAGAGGATTAAGATGTTCATTAAAGAGCCATTTAGGTCTTCCATATGAGCTTTGAAAAAATCCTTACATAGGAGTTTTGATACATGTCTAGCCAAAAGAAACATCCTTTTCAACCAGTGCTAAAAGCTGAATTAAATTTTATGACCTGAAATATGACCTTTATTCTTTTGATTACATATGCAAGCTAAGGCATTGATCTTCAGGTGCCCTCTCAGGTTAGATGCTTTTATGACAGTCGCCCGGTCTGCTCCCTCATCCATTCCAATGGCATCACTCATTTGTACCTTCACCAAGTGATAAGCTACCAATTTATTTTATGACCTTTCCTCTTTGGCAGGGAAATTGCTACTCACAGTGGATGTGAGGTCTGTCTGTATTACATGGACCGAATCGATAAATTGTCTCTTTTGGTGTTGCTTCGTAGAGTCAAAGGGCCTGCAGACAAGGAATTGCCAGATAGATTCCTTGTCTTGTCACAAAAAGAGTGAGAGCGTTTGACCAGAATTGCTCTGGTGTAGACTGCTTGCTGTGGATTTTCACATGGCTGCCCCGCTGTTCACATTCAATAAGGACTACTGCATGAATATGCTGCCAGATTGTGCTGCTGAGCCCTTTTCCTTCTTCCCATGATTAAAATTCTGCTTGCAATTTTAAGTTCTTGCACGTAACTCCATGTAACTAACTCCAGTTCTCAGATGTAGATATCATTCATTGACTGACATGCAACCTACACTAATCCCCGGTCAGTCATTATTCTACTTGCTAGACTTGTGCTTTGGAAGAGAGCCTCTGGAGGTGTAAATGGAACCTGTTCACCACTTTGGGCAATCAGCAAACCCCAAACAAAGAGGTGAACTGGATGCTCTGTTAAATGTGTTGCACAGATTCTCAACTTGACAGAGGCAATGGGTCTTGACAGATTCTAATGCTTTTGAACTGTTACAGTTAAGAAACTTCTGTTCCCTTTACCTTTCTCGGTTCTTACTCTTCTGTCATATTTTCTAGGAGATGCACTTCATTTGTAGCCATGTTTATTCATTTTACTTCTCCCTGTATCCCCCTCTCCTACCACTTCCTACTCCTGTCACCCAACTCCTCCATTTTAATTTCCCCAACTTTTCTCACCCCTACTGTTAGTTGGGGGGGAACTCGTACTCCTGATGCCCAAATCGTTCGTTTACTTTCCCCTGCATTTCCTCGTCTCCCTCCTCCACCTCTTTTTCCTCTGAGCTATTTTTTAGACACCGCCCAGCATCTTTTTTGTTCTATTTCAGTTTTGTCTGTGACGGTTGCCTGAAGAAGAGCGGGCGCACTAGAAAAGAGAACAAGTTCTCAGCAAAAAGTAAGTCTTGGGAGGGGACCCATCAGTGCACAGCAGTTTGGGGGTGGCCCATCTAGGAATATGGACTTTAGTTGTGGCTTTTTGAAGGGTAGTGATTGATGTAACCTGGTGAAGGACATTAGCTTTAGGTGTCTTTTCAGTTTGCGGGTTTGTGCCACGCATCAAGGCAAGTGTCTCTTTGCTTGTGTCCAGCCACGAAGCAGAGGGTCTTTGCTTACAAAATATAATGTAAAAACTTTTGTTGTGACAAGGCACTTTTGGGAGACTGTGCTTGTGGCCAATAAGCTCTGAGGATCTTTCACATAACTATCAAGAGTGGACAGGCAGAGGGAAACTTCTTGTGTACAATCAGTACAGGGTGTGCTTGTAACCTAAAAACCATAGGCACTTTTGCTTCAATCCATCAGGTTCAGAAGCTTAGCTTGTGACGTATTAGCCTTTGCGTGGACCATTTAGTCACTGGTGGCCCTAGCCTGGCAGCATGTGCTGCACCCGTTCAAGGCAAGGCATATCCCAGAAACTCGATCTAAATCGCAAAAACCTTTAGGCAAAGGATGGGATTGAGAGATGCAAGCTATCTTAAAACACTTGCATCTGCTTGAGCTGTCCTGATAAATAGCGTCCTTTTACTGTGCCCGTCTGTTTTTCCAAGGAGTGGTTAATACATCCCATGAGCAATAAGATTCTCGCATGTGCTTTTGAAAGGCTATCTACTCCCTCTGTCCTCAGGGCTGTTTACCTTTTCTCCTTGTAGGTAATCAAGTTAGACTCTTGGTAACTGAATTTTATTTTGCGTTTCACAAGTTTGCTGTGACATATGATAACATTAACTATTCATGGCTTTTCAGCCTACTGCATATTGCATTGCGGTGCTTCTAGTTATACTTTTAACAATGTCATTATGGGCTCAAAGCCATAGCATGTGAATTGCTATTGGCTAAAGTGTTAGCATTTGTTGAAGGTGTTATATGTGACATGGAGCCACTTGTGAAGGATGTGTATGTTCTAAAATGTTGTAATGTTGTCTAGTCCATGTCAAAAATTGTTTCACTCTGGCAATGCAAAACTTTGCCTTGTGTAGTGTTAAGTATTATACCAAGATTCACAATAGAAAAAGGTACAATATAGCAGCTCAACATTGCCTATCAGAACAAATAAAGAACAAGTAGCAGGGGGAACATCACACAGTTCACTCACATGTCAAATGGGTACAACACAGGTAGCTAACACAGGCCTCGAAAAATCCACTCGCAATTGCGAGTGAGATTTTATCAGGTCGAGCTGTTTTTAGAACTTACTCGTCCTTGCTGGCGAGTAAACGTAAGCTGGAAGAAACAGGTGTTCTGTTCATTCAGAAGCCTCTAAATCTTGTTTTTATCTTGACACATTTGCTGGCTGCTCAAGGACAGTGGTCAAATGTCAGTTTGACTTTTTACTAATTGATGCCCATCTGTTTCTGGAAAATGGTTCTTACTTTTCTTTCACGGAGTACAGTTATTGGTTTTTGTCAAGTGAGCTGTCAAGAATTGTGAAACAAAAGGATGTAAAATGTCCTTTTTTTTTTTTTTCCTCCAACAACATTTAAACTGCTTGTAAATGAATAGTACAAGTATTTCAAAATATAACGAATTATGAAAGAACCTGTTTTGTAATTCAGAAGTGTGATGCAAACAAAGATTTAAATAGGTTCAACGTAAATCAGAATCCTTTACTTGGTGATGTGCAAATGACAAATATTTGCAGACACTTTATTTCCAAACATTGTACACTATATAGTTTTAAAACCACTTGTCAGCGACAAATTATGTGGCTATTTCATTGTAAAATGTGCTGATTGCAAATGACAGTGTGCTGCTACGTTACTCCAGTATTGGAACTTTCATAGATTCACATGCTTGAATCATTCCCGTCGTCATGATGGAAGTCCCCGGTACTTAAAATAGTAGTAGTAGTAGTAGTAGACTTAAATAGTCATAATACACTAATAGGTATAGACCAAAGAAGGCCTAGGCCTCATAGTTTAATAACCTATCCTAGTCCTTATAAAGAAAAGGACCACATTTTTGCCTCAACCAATTAGCACTAATCACCCTCTAGAACACTCCTGAAGGGAGCTCAGAACCTCAGATTTTCTACCGCACGTTGTGCTAGGGAGTCTCCTCTGAGCTCTGCTCAGTTTTTCTCATCAAGAAAGAGAATTTTGGACTTCTTTAACAGTAAAGTACAATTTATATATATTTCTTAAATTCATCTTCCTACTTTTGTGGGTCCCAGTATATTTGGACTATGTTTGACAAGGCTAAGAAGGCTCTCTTCAGAGAATGTGCCACTTGCCTGAAGACTTTGTGGATGATCCCCACAAGAATTGCATTTACTGCCTATATCTGAAAGAGACACGTTAGTGACAGATTCCTTACCTTAGAATATCCCCAGGCGTCAGGCTGGATCCGGAAAGTTTTTGCGTAGCAGTACCCTTGCGCGTCGGTAGGCGGCGTCGTGCGGCTCCGCGTCCGTCGTCGGCGTCGTGATCGCCGGGATGACGTCGCGGGCAGTACTTAGACGCCGCCCCTGCGCGCTGACGTCAGTTCTTCTTTTTCCGCGCCAGTAAGCGCAGATCCGGGAAGAGCAGTGTCCTAGTCAATTTTTGACTAAATTTTTTGTGGATTTTTTCACTGTTTCTTTCGAGTCTTCATCGACTCCTAGGTGTCGTAGGGATGCCTGGCTTCAAGCCATGCGACGCCTGTGGTCGAATGATGTCGATCACAGACCCGCATCTAGAGTGTCTCTACTGTCTCGGCCGAGACCACGACACGAAGTAGTGTCCTGACTGCCGGAAACTTCACCCGAAGGCTTTGCGAGAGCTGTCTCGAAAGCTACTCGAGGTCCGGCAGTCGGCTCCGCGCCGCACCAAGCCCCGGTCCCGGGAGAGGTCGAGGGGCCGGTCGCGGAGTCCCCGCCGGTCGTCGGAGTCCAAGTCTTCGCGGTCCTCGGGTAAGTCGAAGCACAAAAAGTCTAAGAAGCATCATCGCTCTAAGACTTCGCCTCGCCGGTCTCGCGACTCTGCTGAGGCCCCTGTCGGCACCGTCCCCGCGGCCCCGGACATGCCTGTGGAGCCGCCCCCGCATTACCCGTCCTTTCCGGGTTCGGGGGCGACTCTGGCCGAAATACAGGAATTCCTGTCGGCCATGGCCCGCCTCTTCGGGCCTCAAGGTCCCTCCGGTGCGCCTTCGGGCCCCGCGGGCACTGATGGGGTTGCTCCGGCGTCGCCGCCGACTCCGGTCCCGGCGTCGCCTGTCCCGCCAGCCTTCATCCCGGCCTCGGCTCCGGCCTCGATCCCGGCTCCGGTGGTACCGCAACCCCCATCGACGCCGGTTGACCTAACCACGCCTCCGCCGACGCCGATGTCCCCGGTGCCGTTCCTGACGCCGTCCGGGGCTCCGGCGCCGATGAGACCTTGGGTCCCAAATGTCCCTCCTCCTCCATATTTTGAACAAAAGGAGGACCAGGAGAGCTGGGAGGGGTCGGAAGACCCTCTCACACAACAGTGTGAGTATGATCAGGACTGGGCTGAGGAACTTGGGGATGCCAGTGGTCTAGACACTTCCCCTGACACTGGCATGCTGTCTCCTCCCATGGCTACGGAGGAGGGAGCAAATTTCGCAACAGTGTTGCGTAGAGCAGCTGGAGCCTTGCACCTCCAATTGCCTACTGTGGCTGTCAGGACTAATCTCCTGACGGAAGTGCTTCAGCCGGCAGCTTCCTCCACGGAGACTGTGCTGCCGTTTAATGATGCACTGTCTGACGTTCTTTTGGGCACCTGGTCCAAGCCCACCACAGGGGCTCCTGTGGATGGGAACGTGGCCCGACGCCATCGCCCTGCTCCGGGCGACCCCTTGTTTCTCCCCCAACATCCCACACCAGAGAGCTTGGTTGTCCAAGCCTCTGCCTCCCAAACCGCCTTTCCTACCGCCCCTCCGGATAGGGAATCCAAACGCCTGGACCAATTTGGGAAGAAGGCTTTTTCTTCCTCCAGTGCTGGCTTGCGGTCCGTCAACACCGCTTGCCTTTTGGGCCGATATACCCACTCGCTGTGGGATTCGGTGGCGGCTGTTTTGCCGCAGAGTTCTGAGGAGGTCCAGACACTGCTTACCCGCGCCATTGCGGAAGGAAGAGATGCGGCTAAATACACCATCCGTTGTGGCCTTGATACCGCCGACTCGCTGGGCAGATCGCTTGCAACGACGGTGGCGCTACGTCGCCACGCCTGGCTGAGAACAACTGGTTTCTCGGGGGATGTCCAGAATACACTCATGGACATGCCCTTTGATGGAGTCGGTCTTTTTGGTTCCAAAGCAGACCATGCGCTGGAGCGTTTTAAGGACTCACGGGCTACTGCCAAGTCCCTGGGCCTTTCTGTTGTACGCCCTCTGCTAACCTCTGCTTTTCGCCCTTTTCGTGGCCACGGAAGGGGCGCCCAGTCACGTCAGCAGCCCATCCACCGGCCCGCGCAGCAAGCGTCTTCGCGTGGCCGAGGACGTGGATACCGCCGTGGCGGTTCGGGCAACCAGCGTGCGGGTCAGACCACCACCTCCAACCCGTCCGCGGCCTCCAAGCCCTCCTAGTCCCTCCTTTCCGGTGCACAGCACGCCAGTAGGGGCAGGGTCCGCCATCACCTTCACCACTGGCGTCCTATCACCTCGGACAGGTGGGTCTTGGACATTGTCCGAAGGGGCTACTCCCTCCCCTTCGAGACCACCCCCCAGCCATGCCACCTCAATTCCACCGCATGTCAGGGGATCACTTGGTGCTTCTGCAGAAGGAAGTCACGGCCCTCTTGGCCAAGAGGGCCATCGAGCATGTTCCGACCCCAGAAGTAGGACGTGGTTGCTACTCCCACTACTTTCTGGTGCCCAAAAAGGACAAGGAGGACATGCGTCCTATCTTGGACCTCCGGAACGTCAATCGCTTCCTCCGGAAGGAGAAGTTCAAGATGCTCACCCTAGCTCAGGTCTTGACTGCCCTCGACCCTGGAGACTGGTTGGTAGCGTTGGACTTGCAGGACGCTTATTTCCACATCCTCGTCCTGCCGGCCCACCGGCGTTACCTACGGTTCACGGTAGGCCTCGAGCATTTTCAGTTCACCGTGCTCCCCTTTGGCCTTACAAGTGCCCCTCGGGTGTTCACGAAAGTGATGGCGGTGGTCGCAGCTCATCTGCGCCGGGCAGGGGTTCCAGTCTTCCCCTACCTCGACGACTGGCTGCTGAAGGCGGGCTCGTCCCAGGCAGTCGTCTCCCACCTCCAGACTACGGCCGAACTCCTGCACTCGCTGGGGTTCTCCATCAATGTGCCGAAGTCGCATCTGATTCCTTCTCCACAGCTCCTTTTCATCGGAGCAGTTCTGGACACGACGCAGTTTCGGGCCTATCCTCCCGAACGGCGAGTCCGGGATATTCAGGCTATGATTCCAATCTTTCAGCCTTTATCCTGGGTTTCGGCACGGATGACCCTGAGGCTGCTGGGCCTCATGGCCTCCTGCATCCTGCTGGTCGATCATGCCAGATGGCATATGCGGGCTCTGCAGTGGGACCTGAAGTTCCAGTGGGCGCAGCACCAGGGCAACCTGTCCGATCACGTCCAGATCTCGGAGGGGGCTGCAAAACAGTTGCAGTGGTGGCTCTCGAACCGGCAATGGGTCATGGGCAGATCCTCTCCCTTCCCCAGCCAGAGCACACAGTTGTGACGGACGCGTCCCTTCTGGGATGGGGCGGTCACATGGGAGAGGCGGGGATCAGAGGCCTCTGGTCTCCGGCGGAGTCCCGGCTCCATATCAACCTTCTGGAGCTCCGGGCAATCCGACTTGCACTCAAGGCATTCCTTCCCTCTGTCAAAGGGAAGGTAGTGCAGGTGTTCACAGACAACACCACCGCATGTGGTACTGCAGCAAACAAGGCGGGGTGGGGTCGTGGACCCTCTGTCAGGAGGCTCTGCGCCTCTGGACATGGCTGGAACATCAGGGCATGTTCCTGATGGTTCAACACCTGGCAGGTTCCCTGAACGCCAGGGCGGACGAACTCAGCCGCCGATGCATGATGGATCACGAATGGCGTCTTCACTCGGAGGTGGCGCAAGGTCTCTTTCTGCAGTGGGGAGAGCCTTGGTTAGATCTATTCGCCACCGAAGAGAACGTGCAATGTCAGTTCTGCACGTTCGAATTTCCAAGGCGGCACTCGCTCGGCGACGCTTTTCGTCGCAAGTGGAGTTGCGGTCTGTTGTACGGCTTTCCGCCTATACCACTTCTACCCAGAGTGTTAAAGAAGATTCGGCACGACCGGGCCCAAGTCATCCTTGTGGCTCTGGACTGGGCTCGAAGAGTTTGGTATCCCGAGCTACTCAGTATGAGCGTCGATCCCCCGATCCGTCTGCCTCTTCGGGAGGATCTTCTGTCTCAGCAGCAGGGGACTGTCCTCCACCCGAACCTGTCCAGCCTCCACCTGCTTGCGTGGAGATTGAGCGGCGGCAGTTGATTCCTTTCGACTTGCCTCCCGAAGTTTGTGATGTGATTCTGGCAGCCAGGCGTCCCTCCACTAAGGTGGTATACGCCTGCAGGTGGAACAAGTTTGTGGCATGGTGCACAGCAAAGGCTGTGAATCCCCTCTCTGCCCCTCTTTCTGAGGTTCTTCTGTTCCTTCTTTCACTGGCCCAACAGGGTTCTGCCCTGGGTACCATCAAGGGCTATCTTTGTGCCATTTCGGCCTTCCTCAGGCTTCCTGATCAGCCCTCCCTTTTCAAGTCCCCTGTTGTTAACAGATTCCTTAAAGGCATTACACACCTCTTCCCTCCTGTTCCGTTTGTGATGCCTCAGTGGGACTTGAACTTGGTTCTTACCTTTCTCATGTGCGCTCCCTTTGAGCTCTCTACATAACTGTCCTCTTCGTCTTCTGACTCTGAAGACAGCCTTTCTGGTGGCCATCACCTCCGCTCGGCGGGTGAGTGAGCTCCAGGCTCTATCATGCAAACCTCCCTTTCTGTCTGTCCATCCAGACAAGGTTGTTCTTAGGACGCGTCCGTCCTTCTTGCCAAAGGTGGTTACTGCCTTCCACATTGGGCAGACCATCACTTTGCCCACCTTCTTTCCACCTCCGCATCCTTCCAGAGAGGAAGAGAGGCTCCACCGTCTGGACCCAAAACGTGCGCTTTCCTTTTATATCAACCGCACACAACACTTCCGGGTGGATGACAAGCTCTTTGTTGGCTACGTGGGCGCCAAAAAAGGTCGGGCGGTGCACAAGAGAACCATCTCCCGCTGGGTAACCTTGTGTATCAAAGCCTGCTATTCTTTGGCTAAAAAGGAGCCTCCTGTTGGGCTGCGTGCCCATTCCACCAGGGCAACGGCTGCTACCACGGCTTTGGGCCGCGGTGTTCCGCTGCAGGATATCGGTCCGGCAGCTACGTGGGCCTCGCTGCACACGTTTACAAAGCATTACTGCCTTGACAGTCAGGCCCGGAGGGACGGCTTCTTTGGCCGTTCTGTCCTCCGGGACTTCCTTGTCTGATCTTTGTTCGCAGACCCACCACCGGGGTTGGTATTGCTGGGGTATCTATTCTAAGGTAAGGAATCTGTCACTAACGTGTCTTTCAGATGCACAAGTTACTAACTTGTGTAACGATATATCTGTAAGAGACAGTAGTTGGTGACCGATTCCTTACCGCCCCACCCATCCTCCCCGTTCTGCGAACTGATTTCTAGGGTTAAGGACATCCCTTTCAGGGCCCTAGTATTTTTCAGACACCTATGTCAGCTTCTTGCATGGCTCTGCGTTCCTGGCGCGGAAAGTCGTGTCCAGAACTGACGTCAGCGCGCAGGGGCGGCGTCTAAGTACTGCCCGCGACGTCATCCCGGCGATCACGACGCCGACGACTGACGTAGAGCCGCACGACGCCGCCTACCGACGCGCAAGGGTACTGCTACGCAAAAACTTTCCGGATCCAGCCTGACGCCTGGGGATATTCTAAGGTAAGGAATCTGTCACTAACTACTGTCTCTTACTGATATATCGTTACACAAGTTAGTAACTTGTGCATCCATCTCATAAGGCGTCTGAATGCAAGATTTGCCGTGCTTTTTGTAATAAAACCCTTCGAGACAGAGAAGGACGTCTTTTCATCTGGCTTCAAAAATTACAAACTAGATCGGACCCTGTGTCAGTCTCCAAGAGTGACCAGTCTACATCTACAAAAGCCTCTTCAAAAAGGGCAAGAGTCATCGCAGTCTGATAAGGGACCTACTAAAAAGCGCGCCAAAGTCTTCTCGCGAGTCTACCACTGAGTGCAAAGGATCTCATAAAAAAGAAAAGCCAAGGACTGTGACTGAACCAAAAACACCTCCTACAGAACTTAAACTTACTTTCAAAAAACCTACTTCTGAAATCCTGTCAGGAAGTTTTCAGTCAGTAAAGAAAAGTACTTCAGCGCCGTCAACGACAAAAGGATGCATTTCTGGCACGTCGACTACATGTTCTATGGCTATTTCAACGTCGACACTTACATCGTCGAAGCGAGGTCCAGTTTCATCAACCATCTCCTTGATATCTCACAAGGAGGCCAACACACCGTTGACTAAGTTCTCGTCGTCGAAACTGACAACATCGTCTAAGAAGATACCGTCAACGGGGATCATCGCCGACATCGCCACCGTCGACGGAAAAGTAGACGACGCAAAAAGGGTCGGCGAGGTCATCACCCTCGGCGAGTGTTCCACCGCCGTCGGACACATTGCCGTCGATGAGATTAAAGTCACCGGCGTCGACTAAGTCTCTACCGTTGACCCTTCAGGCTTCGACAAAGTCCCCTCCGCCGACGTAGTCATCATCGTCGACATCTCCTTCGGCAAGTACCGTCATGGCGCAATCGTCGACAAAGATTGCATCTTTGAAACTGACTACGCCAAAAAAGATTCTGGCATCAGAAATCAAGCCTGAACACACCTCACCCAGCAAAATTACTCCTCTCTTACCCACACACCTTTTGGAGGAGGGAGATTCTGAGGAAGGGGATGAAGATGAAGGTCTCTTTGGGGTTGCATATAGTCCTTCAGAATTACACGTCAAGTGCCAACCAGACGAGTAAGATCAACATTACTATGGTCAAACCTATTTTACCCAGCCTGAACAACATCAGTACCATGAGGAAATGGTCACAATGCCGTCTGCATTATTGAATGATTTACAGTTTATGCTGCAAGACTACAGACAGCGCTTCCCGCCTTCGGACCCCTCTATTATGCCTCCTCCTCCTTCGGTGACATCGCCAGTGAGAGTTAGAGATCCTACGATCTTTTCAGTGCCGAATACTCCTCAATATGTTCCTCTCCAGGAACCAGTTTCTTCTGACGAAGGGGAGCTTCATGATACAGCTTCTGCATGGGATGACTACAAGATGTCTTCACCAGCCTCACCTGTTCCTCCTCCGGTAGATTCCCCACCTGAGGATATTGGGGGATTTCACAATCTGTTGGAGCGTCCTGCGAAAAGGTTTGCCATTGCAATGCCTTCCAAACAGGCGGACTGCTTTCTATATGACTTTAAGGAACCTTTATGTAAGTCAGAGAGGTCTATTCCCATAATTGATTATATTTGGGAGGAAGGGGTTAGAATTAAGAAGAACCCAGCATCTGTGCCAGCGGTGCTCTCATGTCTAGATAAAAAGTACAAAACGACTGAGGACGCCCAAGCGTGCCTCACAGGACACCTAAAACCGGACTCAATAGTAATGCAGGCCGCTCAACGCCGCTCGAAGAATCCTACAGTACCCCTTTCAGCGCCTCTGGACAAAGAGGGCAGACATTTAGATTCTATTGGGAAAAGAAAATCAATGTCAGCTCTCACAGTAAAGGCAGCAAATTCGTTGGCGATTTTAGGGCTTTATGATTGCCAAATGTGGTCGGACATTGCTTCCTATATTGATCAATTGCCGGAAGATGTTAAAGAGGAGGCAAAAAAAGATATTGCATGAAGGGGAAAGAACATCTAACGAGATTATAGACTCAGCGATGGATGTTGCTGTAACAGGATCCAGACAATTAGCTGGTTCAGCAGTCCTAAGGAGACAGGGCTTGCTTAAGGCCACCTCCTTTCGCCCTGAAGTCCAGAACAAGATATTGGACCTTCCATACGATGGAGAGGCTCTTTTTGGCAGCCATGTAGAGGAAGTCCTTGTAAGAAACTGGCTCTATATATACTACACCAAAATGAGGTATAGTGTGTATAGGGTCCAGGTGACTCCAAAGGTAGGCAGAGGTTAAAGTTAGATAGAACCTTACTCTCTACTTGTGGTAGCTTGGGCGAGCAGTAAGGCAGTATCAGAAGACAGTGTTAAGTATTTGATGTACACACTCGGCAAATGAATTCACACACTCAAGAACTGAACTCTAGGCCAATTGTTTTTGTATAAAAATATATTGTTGTTTTATTTTAGAACCAAGCAAGCCTGGCACAGGTAAGCATTAAATACTTTACAGGAATAAGTTATTGATTGTAGAACAGTTTGAAAATGCAATAGAAATTGTACTTTGTTTGATTTACAGGGGAGCAGTAGTATGCAACACTTGGCAAATACAGTACATTGGAATGAATAGGCTTTTTCAGTAAACTGCAGGTAAGTTACTTTTACGTTACTTTTTCTAACTCGGTGCTGGATGCCTGGATTCAGCACTGGGACATTTCCTGAAAACAGGTGAGTAAATGCGTTTTTGTTATTCGTGCGATTTTTAAAGAATATTTTCAGATTTCAAAACTCCACACTTGGAAACTTTTTGGAGCAGTACATTGAAATGAATAGGCTTTGTCAGTAAATTGCAGGTAAGTTACTTTTACGTTACTTTTTTTAACTCAGTGCTGGATGCCTAGATTCAGCACAGGGACATTTCCTGCAAACAGGTGAGAAAACAGGTTTTGGTTATTTGTACGATTTTTAAAGAATATCTTTAGTTTTCAAAACTCCACACGTTTTTTGGAAGAAAAATTGTCAATGTTATCCTATGGAGGAAAAACAGGTTATCGGTTTGCAGGTAAGTAAACGACTGTGGGAGTTAAGGTTCTGGGGTTAGACTCAGGGGTCCCCCAGGGTCAGTGATGCACTTTTGTTTCACCCTCAGCGGCACTAGGGCGGCCGGGTGCAGAGTGTTGAGGCCCAATGTTATCCTATGGAGGATAGGGGGTCTCCAGTTGGTGGCTGCTGGCAAGCAGGCCACTGGGTTGTGGGAGCAAAGCTCCTAGGGTTTAGGTCAGGGCAAATAGGGAACCAAATTAGAACCAAAGGTGCACCCTCAGCGGCACTAGGGCGGCCGGGTGCAGGATGCTGTTTTGAGGTCGGGTGCCCTGTTTTCAATGGAGCGTCTCCGGTTAGAAGAAACCCTGCAGGCTCGGGGACGAGGATCTTCTGGGTGCGACCACCACTTCGAGGGGTAAGTTGGGATGTCTTGGGTTGGTTAGGCACCGTTGGTTTGGGCACACAAGGCCGTGGGGCGTCGGGTGCAGGGGTGCCTTGGGAAGTCGGAAAGTCTTACTCGCTCTGGTCGCGGTAGAGGGGATCCAATGGATTGAGGCTGCAGGCGTCGCTTGGAGGCTTGAGGCAGGTCAGGAGTCGCCGGATCTCGGGTCAGGATCGCCGGGGTGACCTCCTCGTGGTGTTTTTCCACTCGAGCTCGGGCCGTGTTCGGCGGGTGCAGAGTGTGCTGGATTCGCGGTGTCCGGCCGGAGCCAGAAGCTGCAGTTTGAACAAGTCCGGTGTTCACGGGAGATTCAGTCTTTGAAGTGAAGGCAGGCAGGTCCTCCGGGGTTTTTGAGGTTGCTGGCTGCAGGACACACCGGGATTTCGCAGGTTCGAGGGGAGACAGGCCTGTAGGGCTGGGGCCAAGTCAGTGGGCGTCGTCCTCTTGTTAGCTCTGCACGGCTCTTCGGTCCTTCTTCTTATCTTCTTTTCTTGTTGCGTGATCTGAGGAAGCAAGGTTCAGGGTGCCCCCTAAATACTAAATTTAGGGGCGTTACAGGTAGGTAAAGGGCAGGGACCAATGGGTCCCTTCCCTGGGGTGGGTACACCCCCTATTCTGCCACTCTCCAGTGGGAGGGGGGCAGGAGCCTGTCCCTGTTTGGCTGGGTCCCCCCATCCTGAAGATGGCGGGGACTCGAGGTCGTGCTTCACCTCGCCTCCCCCACCTGAGGGGTGGAGTTGGCAGAGGTGGGCACACCTCCCTTCCTCACTTGTTTTTCCTGCCTGTTCTCCCGCCCAAAGTGGGGGGTACAACCAGTGGGGACCAGTTGCTGAAAGCAGCAAATGGTCTGGAGAGGCTCACAAAGGCGGCATGCCTTTGAAGCTTCTCCTTCGTGAACCCTGCCCATCCTGGGGGAGGAGGCATGACACCTCATCCCAGGATGTGCATTGTTTCAGGCCCCTGAGAGCAGCAGGCTCTCGACCCAGGGGTCCATAAACATGTCTGTTGGTGGCAGCCTAAGCAGCCACTCAGTCAGGTCACGAGAAGTTGGTCGAGTTTCAGGGGGCATCTCTAAGATGCCCTCTGTGGTGCATTTTACATTAAATCCCACACTGGCATCAGTGTGGGTTTAAGGTGCTGAGAAGTTTGATACCAAACTTCCCAGTCTTCAGTGTAGCCATCATGGTGCTGTGGAGTTCGTACTGACAAACTCCCAGCACCATATATTCTTAATGGCAGCACTGCACTTACAGTGCCCAGGAATGGACTTGGGCACTGTAGGGGTACAGGGCTCATGCACCTGTACCCTCACCACTGGCATAGGGCACCCAGTTAGAGGGGTGACTGATGTATGCCAGGGCAGTGGTTTGTGGGCATGGCACGCCATGTCGACTCTTCACTTTGTTCTGCACCAGGACACGCAGCCTGAAAAGGCAGTGTGTGTGTGTCAGGGTACAGGGCCTCTAAGGGTGGCACAATAAGTGCTGCAGCCCTTAGAGGCCTTCTCTGGTCACAGTGCCCTGGGTACCTGTGGTACCATTTACCAGGGGCGGACATGTGGCCAGAGATGCCAATTGGGTTTAGGCTTCAATGCAGTTTTAGGGAAGGAACATAGGCCCTGGGCACCTGATTAGCAGGAGCCCAGGGCACACTCAGTCAAAGAACATCAGCAATTCAGCAAAAAGTGGGGGCATACCATGCAGAAAGAGGGCACTTTCTCACAGTCCTTAAAACCATCAAGGCAGACACGGACACTGCCAAGTCTTTGGGGATGCTGCAGTTCCGTAAAACGCCCTTTCGGGGATCAAAGGGTAGAGGTCAACCCTCCTATAGAGGGGGTTACCAGCAATATCGTTACCTGGCGTATTCTTCCACGTCAGTCATACAGACCTCAGTTCCAACAAAGACAGCCGCCTCAGACATCCTGTGTCAGAGCAAATAGAGGAAAGATGTCAAGGGCTGGTAAGGATACTAGCTGCCGCCAATGATGCGTCTCCGGCTCCAAATCTCAGGTCACCAAGCCAATCGTTTCAATCTCGTCCTACCCGTCTGGGAGGCAACATTTCACACTTCCTTCACCAGTGGCAAGCTATTACTACAGACCAAAGGGTTCTGCGCCTAGTTCAATTTGGACACTCTAGAATTTACTCAAACACCGCCTACAACTCCCCCACAAGCCTCCCACCACAAACATCTCAAGGCTCTTCAACAGGAGGTAAAGATCATGCTGTGCAAAGGGGCGATAGAGAAAGTACCATTCTCAAGCAGGGGCACAGGTTTCTCCTCCCGTTTCTTCTTAATCAAAATGAAGTTAAGGCAGTGGAGACCAATTATGGACCTTCGAAATCTCAATCTGTATCTGAAGAAACAATCTTTCAGAATGATAACATTACAAGAGGTACTAAAGCTCCTGAACCAGCACAATTTCATGACATTAGACCTCCAAGACGCCTATTTCCGTGTGCCTATTCACCCAAAACACAGAAAATACCTAAGATTTGTGGTAGCCGGATGCCACTACCACTTCAGAGTGCTCCCATGTGGTCTCAAATCGGCGCCCAGGATTTTTACAAAGTGTCTCGCTCCGATTGCAGCATTTCTCAGACAACGGAAACATCAAGTCTTCCCGTATCTGGACGACTGGCTTATCAAAGCCCCATCCGAGCGAGAAAGTCCACAGAGGCCTGCACAGATGTTTTCAGAAGGTTGGGTCTGACTTCTTAGGAGCGATACTGGACATGGTCTGTTTAAAAGCATACCCAGCAGAGGAACGTCAGCAGCGATTCCTTGTCCTGGCAAATTCCATCAAAAGAAAAAAGTCACTTTCGGTCCGACTTTTCAAATCACTTTTAAGGATGTCGTCGTGCATACCACTGATTCCGTTTTGTCGTCTCAGGATGTGCCCATTCCAGGAAGAGCTGGACAGACAGTGGGTATAGTCGGAAGGCTCATTAGACGACATGGTCAGAGTAACTCCTCGTATGGTGAAGGCCCTAGAGTGGTGGTTAGACACAGACCATCAGTCAGCAGGGATGTCCTTGCATCAGGAGGCCGCACCACTAGTGATCACAACAGATGCGTTCTTAGAGGGATGGGGAGCTCACCTACAAGAACTCCAAGTAAGCGGAAAATGGCATCAAGCTCAAACCCACATAAATTTGTTACAGTTGCAAGCTTTGTATCTGGCCCTCCAGGCGTTTCTGCCCAGGGTACAGAATTCATCAGTGCTAGTCCGAAAGGACAATACCACAACGATGCACTACGTAAACAGGCAAGGAGGCAGGAAATCTCGCCTTCTCTCCAAGGAAGCCCAAAAGTTGTGGGAATGGGCCATAGACCACGGGATCTGCCTTCGAGCGGAACATGTTCCAGGGCAGCAGAACACGATTGCGGACACGTTAAGCAGACTGACATTGTGCCACGAATGGGAGCTGCACCACCAGGCCCTGAAGAGCGTATTCCTGCGCTGGGGCACACCGAACTTGGACCTATTTGCAACTCCCCAGAACAGCAAATGCCGGTACTATGCAAGCTGGCATCCCCCAACAGGGGTCATGGGGGAATGCCTTTTCAATTGCATGGTCCGGCATCTTTGCTTACGCTTTTCCTCCCATTCCTCTTCTTCCAAGAGTCCTGAGAAAGATGAAAGTCGAGCCATGCAAACTGATCCTCATCGCTCCAGCATGGCCACGTCAACACTGGTACACGGAAAAGCTTCTCCTATCGGAAGTCCCACACTTAAAACTTCCAGTGATTCCAGATCTCCTGACTGTGAACCAGGAACAGATACACCCGGACCTCAAGAGCCTGCATTTGTCAGCTTGGCTCCTGAATACAATGAATTTAGACATTTGAACATTTCTACTGAATGCCGCAATATCCTAGCCAAAGCAAGAGCGGACAGTACCAACAAGACGTACCGCCTCAAGTGGAAGCGTTTCTGCATCTAGTGTCATCTGGAGAGTTTACATCCACTGTCTTCCTCTCCAGAACAGATCCTACCTTACCTTCTGCTTCTTGCAAAATCAAATTTGCCGCATAGTTGTATTAAGGTTCACTTAGCGGCCATTTCACGGTACAGAAGATAGTCTTCTTCTCCCTTATGGTCTTCTAGAATAATTAATGAGTTTCTCAAAGGGCTCTTTCGAGTGTTTCCACCAGTCAGACCTCCACCACCGGCCTGGTAACTGAACACAGTTAATGAAAAACCCCTTTGAACCAATTCACACTGCAGAAATCAAATTCCTATTTTGGAAGTTGGCTTTACTACTTGCTTTGACCTCAGCCAGAAGGGTCAGTGAAATACAAGCTTTTGTAATAAAGGAACCTTTCTTGCATTTCAGATCAGATGGAGTTCTGCTCCGAACAAATCCAAAGTTCATTCCAAAGGTGCCATCTGATTTCCACCTCAACGAACCAGTAGTACTTAAGACATTCTTCCCGAACCCTACAGCATCGGCTGAGAGAGCTTTGCATTCATTGGACTTCAGACGTTGCCTGAAGCTTTATTTAGAGAGAACAAAATCTTTCCGTAAGACCTCAACTATTTGTGGCATACAGTGCACCAAGGAAAGGATTCCCACTCTCCAAACAGAGTATTTCCAGGTGGATTGCAAGTGCAATAGAATTCTGTCATCAAAAGGCTGGCAGACCTCTGTCGGCTAGAGTCTGAGCACATTCTACAAAGTCAGTGGCAACATCTACAGCTTTATTTGCGGGAGTATCACTTCTGGAAATTTGCCCGGCAGCAACGTGGTAGAATAGACACGTTTTCACCCGACACTACTGTTTGGACTCAGCAGTTCTCAATGATACAGTGGGTCAGACAGTACTTCGGCATCTGTTCCATTAAGGTGACCCACCCCTGTCTACCCTCCTACCTATATTTGACTGTGGTAATTTGGTTTATTGTCTTGATTGCTTATGGAAGTTTTTTCCTTGACTGTTAACATTATGGTTATATCTTTTTTATACTGTTTGATGATTGCTTGCAGGTTACACTGTTTAGATTCCTGTTAAGCGTCAAAACTATGGTAAATGTGCTACCAAACTGCTTGCTACTCTGATTCAAGCATGTGAATCTATGAAAGTTCCAATACTGGAGTAAGAAATAAGTTACTTACCTGTAACTGTAGTTTTGCAGCGTGAATCTTTCTGGATTCACTATGCTGTGCATTATTCCGCGGTGTAGTGGTTGGGTCCGGAATCGTAGTCTTTTTTCTGTTTTTTGTTGTTTTTTTTGTGTAGCCCAGGTGGGCGTCGACGCCCCACCATTTGGTGTCCTCCCGTGACGTCGGCGCGCTTCCTCCGGAAGCTCCCACCCTAGGGCGCCATCTTCAGATTCTTTTTTCCGCCGGTGGGTCTGGATCGTCGTGAGGAGCTCCAGAGTTGGAAAAGGAGAGAAGAAGTAAGAGAAAGCAGAAAGAACCGAGAAAAATTGGAGATCTTCATCACAAGACAAAGAACATACTACCGGGACGACAAAGCGGGCGAGAGGTAGAGAAAACTTCGACGTCCAACGGAGAATGCGCACAGAGGGGGCTCCCTGAGCGCGGGAATGGACAAGACACCATTCAAGTTCTGTCGTAACTGCCACCACAAGTTCACGCAGAAAGACCAGCATCCAGTCTGCAACCTCTGCCTACCGATCGACCATCAAAGCGGCGACTGCAACATCTGCGCAGCATTCGCCACCAAGACCCTCAGGGTGAGGGACAGACCGAGGAGAGCAAACTACAGCATGCAGGGCCAAGGGCCACCTCCGTCGCTGCGGGACCTGGGCCTCTCCAGTGGGGAAGAGGACAACATTGCCGAGGGACCAGAGGACTGCACGGTCGTAGAGACCGATAACACTTCCAGGAAGGAGGTAAGAGACACATCGACCCAAAAACCCCGACAGACTCTCGAAAATCCGAGCCAAAGTCCTCGAAAGGAGCACCGGCGTCGAAGCACTCGACGACCGAAGCTGCGTCCACGGACAAACAGCCCAGCGGATCCTTTGAAAAGGACTCCCGGTCGGCGAAAGCTCTTGACACACCCAGGTCGTCGAAGCACGGTTCCGAGAAGCCGCACTCGACGCCGAAGGGAAAAGAGCAGAAGGCACCTTCGACGTCAACTACAACGTCGAAGAGAACTGCCGAAACTCTCGACGCCGATCAAGCGGCGCAGATGGAGAGGAAGAAGAAAAGGCTTGAGGCCGAAATGGCCAGTATCATCCAAAGGAAGAAGGACTTCGACGACCGGATGAGTAGATACACCATCCCTTCGAAGCCCTCGACGGTCGTCGAAGCGGAAACGCAAGAGGAGTTCGACACCATCGAGCCACCGAAAACTCCCGAACCATCGGAACAACAGGACGAAGAGGCCCTGTACTATTATACGGAGGGTGATGACCACCAGCAAACGCACTTCGGCTCGACACCCTCGGATGCTCAAGACCTGGAATGGCAGGATCTCGACGCCGAAAACCCGGAGGAGGCCGTGGAAACGTATCCGTCGAGGCCTTCGCCGCCGGACGACATAGGAGTTTATAACATGGTCGTCAGGAACGCGGCAGCCGCCTATAAAGTGGAAATGGAGGAGGAAAAGCCAAAAGCCTGTTTTATCCTGGAAACACTGCTACCAACACAAACTAGGAGCCAATTCCTTCCTATGCTCCCTAGTGTGCTAGACCAAGGCAGGGAGGCTTTCAAGGATCCATCTACCTGCAGATCGGTCACTCCCAGAGCTGAGAAAAAATATAAACACTCTTCAAAGGATCCACCATATATCCAGGGATCTGTGCCAGCTGATTCAATAATAACAGCAACAGCCAGGAAGAGGGCCAACGTTCCCACAAACTCCGGTCCGCCCCCAGACAAGGAGAGCAAGAGGATAGACCTCACAGGGAGGAAAATTGAAAGAAATGCGGCAATACATTGGCGCATCGCCAACTCCAATGCCCTTATAAATAGGCACGCCTACCAGCACTGGGAAGAAGTGGGGCAGTTGCTCAAACTGCTCCCCACCGAACAACAGCAGAGCGGCACACCTGGTGGAGGAGGGGAAGAACATGGCCAACACCTGCCTGAAGTCGGCCCTAGACGCAGCTGATACATCAAGCAGGCTGATGATGATCGGGGTGACAGAGAGGAGACATGCCTGGCTCAGGATCTCCGGGTTCAAGCCGGAGGTTCAAAAACAACATCCTGAAGTTGCCCTTCAACGGGGAAAAGCTGTTCGGCACGCCCGTGGACGAGACGCTGACGCAGCTCAAAAAAGATAACGAGACGGCAAGGTCCATGGGAGCACTACAGTTCAGGGGTATGAGAAGAGGCACCCCCTCACGAAGACCAAATGGCAGAGGTGGGAACCAGCCAGGAACATCGCACCAGGCCTTCCAGCAAACATTTCAGGGAAGCAGCCAGGCGCAACAGGGTCAGCAGCAACAAGGCTGGCAGAACCAACAGAGGGGCCAGTCCTTTCGAAGCCGACCAAACGGACGAGGCAATACACGAAGAGGCGGTCAGCAACCCGCCCCCAAGTGACTCCACACTACAAAACGTGCCCTCACTCCCAACATCACTAGTGCCGCGGCACAACAAAAGACACAGACAACATTTACAAATTTACCATCATACAACGCCCGCAGGAGGCAGACTAAAACACTTCTCCCAGGAGTGGGAGAAGATAACAACCGACAAGTGGATACTCAACATCATACAGTTCGGCTACTGCATAGAACTCGTAAAGAGGCCAACAAACAAGAAACATTCAACAGAAGAGCTGTCACTATTGTGGCAGGAAGCACAAGAACTCCTCCACAAACAGGCTATAGAAAGGGTGCCGTACAGAGAAAAGGGCACAGGAGTGTACTCAAACTACTTCCTCGTACCAAAGGTAGACGAAACGTTAAGGCCCATACTGGACCTACGGTTCCTAAACAAATACATAAAAACTCAAAAGTTCAAGATGACGTCCTTACAAGAGGTAATACCTCAGATAAGGCACGGGGATTTTATGTCCACAATAGACCTCAAGGATGCCTACCTGCACATCCCCATGAACCAAGGACACAAGCATCTGCTCAGATTCACCATCAGCAAGACGCACTACCAGTTCACGGCCCTAGCCTTCGGCCTCAAATCAGCGCCAAGAGTATTCACCAAATGCCTAGCTGCCGTAGCAGCACATCTGCGAAGACGGGATACACGTATACCCCTACCTAGACGACTGGTTGGTAAAGGTGAACTCCTACAACCAATGCAAACTACATGCTCAGCATGTCACACAAACGCTGACAAAACTAGGTTTCTCCATACACAAAGAGAAGTCATCGCTGGAACCAGAACAAGTGAAGATCTTCCTGGGTGCGAAAATCGACACCATTCAGGGAAGAGTGTTCCCCAGCGAGAAAAGGATCCTCGCACTACTGAAGGAGACTCGCCGCTACCTGAAGGGGCAACGTCTGACAGTGAGGACAGTGAGCAAGCTCATGGGCATGATGGCATCCTGCATACATTTAGTCCGCTATATTCGGCTACACGAGACCATTCCAGGAATGGCTGCAACAGCAATGGTCACAGGCAACAGGGAGTTGGGAAGATCTAGTGGTTGTAACGCACGCAGTGCAGGAAGAGATAGCATGGTGGAACAGGGACAACATAACAAGGGGAAACCCATTCACACCACCAACTCCAACAGTGACCATCACAACAGACGCATCCCAAATAGGGTGGGGAGCGCACATGAAACTGCTCAAGGTAAGGGGGTTATGGACACAAACACATCAACTACCTAGAACTCAAGTCCGTGTTCCTTGCCCTAAAAGCGTTCCAGAAACAGCTGTACGGCCAAAGGGTGTTAGTACAAACAGACAACACCACAATGATGTTCTACATCAACAAGCAGGGAGGAACACACTCCGTGGCGCTCTCAGATCTAGCGCAACAGATATGGAAATGGGCAATACATCTGCCAGGGAAGGACAATGTCGAAGCAGACAGACTGAGCAGACAGACGTCAATCTCACACGAGTGGGAGCTCAACCCGCAGGAAACGCAAAAACTATTCAATAAGTGGGGGACCCCACAACTAGACCTGTTAGCAACACACCAGAATGCAAAATGCCAATACTTCGCATCCAGGCAGCCAGGCCATCAATCCCAAGGAAATGCCCTATGGATGAGCTGGTCAAAGACATTTGCCTACGCTTTTCCACCGATACCGCTGATACACAAAGTGCTCAGCAAGTGCAGAACTAGCAACATGACGCTAATTCTGGTAGCACCACAGTGGGCCAGGCAGTCCTGGTTCTCGCAGATCGTGGAGATGGCACAGGGACCACCACACAAGTTCCCAAGAAGGAAAGACCTGCTCTCGCTGCAAAACGGAAGGGTACTCCATCCAGAACCAGAAAGCCTCAGCCTAGCAGCGTGGCTCCTGAGGACTTAGAGTTCGCTCACCTCAAGCTTCCACAAAGCACGCTGGCAGTGCTGCGAGAAGCGAGGAGACCCACCACACGGAAATGCTATGCAGCAAAATGGAAGAGATTCACTGAATGGTGCATCAACAAAAAGCTCCACAGGAGAATCACTAAATGTGAGAAAGTGCCATCTTTCTTACATGGTATGCCCCCACTTTTTGCTGAATGGCTGATGTACTTTGACTGAGTGTGCCCTGGGCTCCTGCCAACCAGGTACCCAGGGCCTGTGTTCCTTCCCTAAAATTGCATTGATACCTACACCCAATTGACATCCCTGGCCACAGGTCAGCCCCTGGTAAATGGTACCATGGGTACCCAGGGCACTGTGACCAGGGAAGGCCCCTAAGGGCTGCAGCACTTGTTGTGCCACCCTTAGGGACCCTGCACCTTTACACACACACACACTGCCTTTGCAGGCTGCGTGTCTTGGTGCAGGACAAAGTGAAGAGTCGACATGGCTCACATCCCTGTGTGCCATGCCTACAAGCCACTGCCCTGGCCTAGGTCAGCCACCCCTCTAGCTGGGTGCACTATGCCAGTGGTGAGGGCATAGAGGCATGAGCCCTGTGCCCCTACAGTGCCCAAGTCCATTCTTGGGCATTGTAAGTGCAGTGCTGCCATTAAGAGTATATGGTGCTGGGAGTCTGTCATTACGAACTCCACCGCACCATAATCGCCCCACTGAAGACTAAGAAGTTTGGTATCAAACTTCTCAGCACATTAAACCCCCACTGATGCCAGTGTGGGATTTAATGTAAAACGCACTCCAGAGGGCATCTTAGAGATGCCCCCTGAAACCAACCCGACCTCCAGTGTCCGGACTGAGTGGCTGCCCAGGCTGCCACCACCAGACATGTTTCTGGACCCCTGGGTCGAGAGCCTCTGCTCTCAGGGGCCTGAAACAATGCACATCCCGGGACGAGGTGCCAAAGCCTCCTCCCCCAGGATGGGCAGGGGGAGCTTCAAAGGCCTGCCGCCTTTGGAGTTTCCCCAGACCATTTGCTGCTTCCAGCAAACTGGTCCCCACTGGTTCTACCCCCACTCCTGGCGGGAGAACCGGCAGGAAAACCAGAAGCAGGAAATGGGTTGTGCCCACCTCTGCCAACTCCACCCCTAAGGTGGGGGAGGCGAGGTGAAGCACAAACTCGAGTCCCCGCCATCTTGAGGATGGGGGGACCTGGCCAACCAGGGACAGGCTCCTGCCCCCTCCCACTGGAGAGGAACAGAATAGGGGGTGTACCCACCCCAGGGAAGGGACCCATTGGTCCCTGCCCTTACCTACCTGTAACCACCCCTAAATTTAGTATTTAGGGGCTCCCTGAACCTTCCTTCGGGAGTTCCCAAATCCGAAAACAAGAAGAGAAGACGAAGCAAGAAGACCAGCCGTGCAGCTGCTAAAAAGGAGGCGACAACAAATGACTTGGCCCCAGCCCTACCGGCCTGTCGACCTCTGAACCTGCTCCTGCGGAATCCCGGCCTCAGCAACCTCACAAACCCCGGAGGACCTGACTTCTGTGCTACAGCCTTCGACCCAGGGACTCCCACGAGCAGTGGTACTGCTCAAAAGAAAACCTACCAAAGACCCGGCCCTGGCACGGAGCCGCGAAACCTGCACACTCTGCACCCGCCGAGTCCAGCCTGTGCCTGAGTGACCAAAGACCTCGAGGACGTCCCCCCGGCGATTCTGACCTGGAATCCAGTGGCCAAGGACCCTCCTCGACGACCCAGACGACGCCTGCAGCCTCAGGACAAGGGACCCCTCCAACCGCGACCAGCAGGGGGTAAGATTTCCCGACCTCAAAGACACCCCTGCACCCGGCGCCCCACGGCCCCCTGTGCCCAACTCCTGGGTGTCTACCTATCCTCCAAGACCCCAACTTACCTCCTGAAGTGTTGGTCGTCCCTGAAGAATCACCGTCCCCGAGCCTGCAGCCTTTCTTCACCTTTCACGACCTCTATTGTTTAACATTGAGCGCCCGACGGCTCAAAAGCACCCTGCACCCAGCCGCCCGAGTGCCCCTGGAAGTGCAACCTCTATCCTAACCTACTTCCCTACTTGCCCTGAGCAAGTGACCAGGAGCCCAGCTCCCACAGTCGCGTGGCCTGCTTGCCAGCAGCCACCAACCCGGGGCCCCCGCCTGCCATAGGATAACATTGGGCCTTCTCACTCTGCACCCGGCCGCCCCTGTGCCGCTGAGGGTGTAAAAACTGTACTTACCTGATCCTGGGGGACCCCTGAGTCTTACCCAGAACCTTAACCCTGCCAGTCAAGTACTTACCCGAAATCCGATAACTCACTTTTCTTCCATAGGGTTCCATTGACTGGTTTTCTGCGAAATTTCTTCTAAGTGTGGAGTTCTGAAACTTTAGAATATTCACCAAAAATCAACCGAGTCACGAAAACGAAAATACTCACCTAGTATTAGGAGGGGCCTCAGTGCTGGACCCGAGTGCCCAACACTGGCCCTAAAAAGTAATCGCAACGTTACTTACCGTTAACTCACTTTTCTTTCATAGGGATCCATTGACTGGTTTTCTGTGAAATTTCTTCTAAGTGTCGATTTCTGTATTTTACAAATATTCTTTAAAAATCGAACAAACTACAAAAACGTAATTACTTACCTGTTTTAAGTAAATGTCCCAGTGCTGAACCTAGGAGTCCAGCACTGGATTACAAAAGTAACGTAAACATACTTTGCTTGCACACTGTATTTCCTTTCATAGGATAACATTGGTAATTTTACCCAGAAAAGTTTCTAAGTGTCAGCTTTTGAAATATAGTAATATTCTTCAAAAATCACTACAATAACCAAAACGCTTTTTCTTACCTGTTTACAGGAAGTGTCCCAGGGCTGAATCCAGGATCCAGTCCTGTGGTTAGAAAAGTGCTCTGCAAAGTAATCAATTGTAATTAAGTATAATTTTCCATTGAGCTCAATGTTGCATTGAATTTGACCCTGTGTTGCCTCTTGCACCAACTGTGATAACCACTATCAAAAAAGTCTACTGCCTATCTGTAAGGTGAATAACCAAAGCATCTCATACTGAGAAAGTATATTTTGATCCTATTGTTGGTTCTAAAATAAAACAAGCATATATTTTTTTATATACAAACCATTGGCCTAGAGTTCAGTTCTTGAGTGTGTGGCTTCATTTGCTGACTGAGTGTGTACAACAAATGCTTTACACTGTCCTCTGATACTGCCTTACTGCTCGACCAAGCTACCACTTTGGAGAGTAAGGTTATATCTAACTTTAGCCTCTGTCAACCCTCTGGGGACTGTGGACTCTGTACACCCTGAACCTTACTTGGGTACAGTATATACAGAGCCACTTTCCTACACTAAAGAATCAACTGTGCTACAATACTTAACACACTTACTAAAAAGTAACCTAAGCTGCACTTCGCTAAGAGTGCACCTGGCAGCAATAGTAGCCTATACAAGAGGAGAAACCGGGAAAAGCTTCTTTACATCTCAAGTGTGTGAGAAAGTGCCATCTTTCTTACATGGTATGCCCCCACTTTTTGCTGAATGGCTGATGTACTTTGACTGAGTGTGCCCTGGGCTCCTGCCAACCAGGTACCCAGGGCCTGTGTTCCTTCCCTAAAATTGCATTGATACCTACACCCAATTGACATCCCTGGCCACAGGTCAGCCCCTGGTAAATGGTACCATGGGTACCCAGGGCACTGTGACCAGGGAAGGCCCCAAGGGCTGCAGCACTTGTTGTGCCACCCTTAGGGACCCTGCACTTTACACACACACTGCCTTTGCAGGCTGCGTGTCTTGGTGCAGAACAAAAGTGAAGAGTCGACATGGCTCACATCCCTGTGTGCCATGCCTACAAGCCACTGCCCTGGCCTAGGTCAGCCACCCCTCTAGCTGGGTGCACTATGCCAGTGGTGAGGGCATAGAGGCATGAGCCCTGTGCCCCTACAGTGCCCAAGTCCATTCTTGGGCATTGTAAGTGCAGTGCTGCCATTAGAGTATATGGTGCTGGGAGTCTGTCATTACGAACTCCACAGCACCATAATGGCCCCACTGAAGACTAAGCAGTTTGGTATCAAACTTCTCAGCACATTAAACCCCCACTGATGCCAGTGTGGGATTTAATGTAAAACGCATCTCCAGAGGGCATCTTAGAGATGCCCCCTGAAACCAACCCGACCTCCAGTGTCCGGACTGAGTGGCTGCCCAGGCTGCCACCACCAGACATGTTTCTGGACCCCTGGGTCGAGAGCCTCTGCTCTCAGGGGCCTGAAACAATGCACATCCCGGGACGAGGTGCCAAAGCCTCCTCCCCCAGGATGGGCAGGGGGAGCTTCAAAGGCCTGCCGCCCTTGGAGCTTCCCCAGACCATTTGCTGCTTCCAGCAAACTGGTCCCCACTGGTTCTACCCCCACTCCTGGCGGGAGAACCGGCGGGAAAACCAGAAGCAGGAAATGGGTTGTGCCCACCTCTGCCAACTCCACCCCTAAGGTGGGGGAGGCGAGGTGAAGCACAAACTCGAGTCCCCGCCATCTTGAGGATGGGGGGACCTGGCCAACCAGGGACAGGCTCCTGTCCCCCTCCCACTGGAGAGGAACAGAACAGGGGGTGTACCCACCCCGGGAAGGGACCCATTGGTCCCTGCCCTTACCTACCTGTAACCACCCCTAAATTTAGTATTTAGGGGCTCCCTGAACCTTCCTTCCGGAGTTCCCAAATCCGAAAACAAGAAGAGAAGACGAAGCAAGAAGACCAGCCGTGCAGCTGCTAAAAAGGAGGCGACAACAACTGACTTGGCCCCAGCCCTACCGGCCTGTCGACCTCTGAACCTGCTCCTGCGGAATCCCGGCCTCAGCAACCTCACAAACCCCGGAGGACCTGACTTCTGTGCTACAGCCTTCGACCCAGGGACTCCCACGAGCAGTGGTACTGCTCAAAAGAAAACCTACCAAAGACCCGGCCCTGGCACGGAGCCGCGAGAACCTGCACACTCTGCACCCGCCGAGTCCAGCCTGTGCCTGAGTGACCAAAGACCTCGAGGACGACCCCCGGCGATTCTGACCTGGAATCCAGTGGCCAAGGACCCTCCTCGACGACCCAGACGACGCCTGCAGCCTCAGGACAAGGGACCCCTCCAACCGCGACCAGCAGGGGGTAAGATTTCCCCGACCTCAAAAGACACCCCTGCACCCGGCGCCCCACGGCCCCCTGTGCCCAACTCCTGGGTGTCTACCTATCCTCCAAGACCCCAACTTACCTCCTGAAGTGTTGGTCGTCCCTGAAGAATCACCGTCCCCGAGCCTGCAGCCTTTCTTCACCTTTCACGACCTCTATTGTTTTAACATTGAGCGCCCGACGGCTCAGGCACCCTGCACCCAGCCGCCCGAGTGCCCCTGGAAGTGCAACCTCTATCCTAACCTACTTCCCTACTTGCCCTGAGCAAGTGACCAGGAGCCCAGCTCCCACAGTCGCGTGGCCTGCTTGCCAGCAGCCACCAACCCGGGGCCCCGCCTGCCATAGGATAACATTGGGCCTTCTCACTCTGCACCCGGCCGCCCTGTGCCGCTGAGGGTGTAAAAACTGTACTTACCTGATCCTGGGGGACCCCTGAGTCTTACCCAGAACCTTAACCCTGCCAGTCAAGTACTTACCCGAAATCCGATAACTCACTTTTCTTCCATAGGGTTCCATTGACTGATTTTCTGCGAAATTTCTTCTAAGTGTGGAGTTCTGAAACTTTAGAATATTCACCAAAAATCAACCGAGTCACGAAAACGAAAATACTCACCTAGTATTAGGAGGGGCCTCAGTGCTGGACCCGAGTGCCCAACACTGGCCCTAAAAAGTAATCGCAACGTTACTTACCGTTAACTCACTTTTCCTTCATAGGGATCCATTGACTGGTTTTCTCAGAAATTTCTTCTAAGTGTCGATTTCTGTATTTTACAAATATTCTTTAAAAATCGAACAAACTACAAAAACGTAATTACTTACCTGTTTTAAGTAAATGTCCCAGTGCTGAACCTAGGAGTCCAGCACTGGATTACAAAAGTAACGTAAACATACTTTGCTTGCACACTGTATTTCCTTTCATAGGATAACATTGGTAATTTTATCCAGAAAAGTTTCTAAGTGTCAGCTTTTGAAATATAGTAATATTCTTCAAAAATCACTACAATAACCAAAACGCTTTTTCTTACCTGTTTACAGGAAGTGTCCCAGGACTGAATCCAGGATCCAGTCCTGTGGTTAGAAAAGTGCTCTGCAAAGTAATCAATTGTAATTAAGCATAATTTTCCATTGAGCTCAATGTTGCATTGAATTTGACCCTGTGTTGCCTCTTGCACCAACTGTGATTACCACTATCTAAAAAGTCTATTTCCTATCTGTAAGGTGAATAACCAAAGCATCTCATACTGAGAAAGTATATTTTGACCCTATTGTTGGTTCTAAAATAAAACAAGCATATATTTTTTTATATACAAACCATTGGCCTAGAGTTCAGTTCTTGAGTGTGTGGCTTCATTTGCTGACTGAGTGTGTACAACAAATGCTTTACACTGTCCTCTGATACTGCCTTACTGCTCGACCAAGCTACCACTTTGGAGAGTAAGGTTATATCTAACTTTAGCCTCTGTCAACCCTCTGGGGACTGTGGACTCTGTACACCCTGAACCTTACTTGGGTGCAGTATATACAGAGCCACTTTCCTACATTGGTGGATCAGCGGTGGGATACAAACTTGCATTTGTTGGACTACTTGGTTACCATCTGATCACACGACAGAACTCTTAAATTGCCTTTAGAATTCTGATTTTTTTAATTGGCATTTTTTTACCAAATTACTAAAAGTCTTGTTAGGGCCTTGCTTAAGTCCCTGTAGCATCTTAGAAAATAAAAAGTCACTATAGCCAAGGTTAGAGGGGTTAGAATTTTTTTAAAAAAATGTCTCAAGACAAGAACCCAGCTACTAGTGAAGATAATAATGACATACAGGAACTGGTTGAGGAGCTCGACCTCACCCCTTATCTTCATTTGTCTTTCAAAGAGATAAGGTCCTTATGCAAACTTAAAGATATACCAATGGGCCAGCATCCAACCAAACAAGGGCTCCAGGAGCTCCTGGCTGAGTATGCTAAAGCCCACCCCTCTGAGCATGGTGATGACCCAACAGAGGAGGAAAGGAATGAGGAGGATGGGGATGGTAACCCACCTCCATCACTTCCTAGGGAAGATAGGGTCCCTGCACCCTTAACTCCAAGAATAGACCTCTGGGGACCTAGGGGCCACCTAGGTGGTCCTGGTCCCTAGAGAGGACACTGAGGATACCCTCAGTGAGGAGGACAACTTGTTAGCCAGGTTGGCCAAACGACTGGACCTAGAGACCAGACTCCTGGCTCTAGAGAAGGAAAGACAGGAGATGGGTTTAGCACCCATCAATGGTGGCAGCAATACTAAAAATAAGGATAGGGAGGAAACTTCTGAACCTAAAATCCCCAAAGGGATTGTCCCTAAGTTTGAGGAAGGTGATGACATCACCAAATGGTTCACAGCCTTTGAGAGGGCTTGTGAAATAAGAAGAGTAAAGAAACCTCTGTGGGGGCACTCCTGTGGGAACTGTTCTCTGGTAACTGCAGAGACAGGCTTCTGACCCTCTCTGGGCCAGATGCAGGGTCCTATGACCTCATGAAGAGTACTCTGATTGAGGGATTTGGGCTCACTACTGAGGAGTATAGAATTAGATTCAGGGGGCTCACAAAACCCAGACCTAGTCCTGGATTGACTTCGTGGACTACTCAGTAAAGACACTGGATGGCTGGTTAGCTGGACATAATGTGCATGATTTTTCTGGACTTTACAATTTGTTTATGAAGGAACACATACTAAGTAATTGCACAAATGAAAAGTTGCATCAGCATTTGGTAGACCCAGGTCTAATTTCTCCCCAAGAATTGGGAAAGAAGGCAGACCACTGGGTCAAGACTAGGGTGACAAGGACAACCACTGGGGGTGACCAAAAGAAGGTGGTCACCAAACCTCCCAGGGGAAAGGTGGTGAGAATCCCCAAGATAAAAAGTCTGAGTCTTCCAAAGGGCCCCAAAACCTGTTCAGGGGGTGGGTCCCAAACTACTCCCTATGTGCCTCAACCCTATAGGGGGAAGAACTTTGATCCCTTGAAGGCCTGGTGTAATAACTGTAAGAAGTCAGGACACCTCACTGTAGACAAAACTTGCCCCCACAACAAAGCCCCTAAGGCACCCAGTACAGCTACTCCTGGGGCAGCAAGTTTACAGATGGGATCAGAAGTGTACCCTGAGCAAATCTGGGAACCCACTGAGGCAAGTCTGGTCTCCCTAGGGAAGTGGAATTTGCCACTGTAGCTGTGTGGCCACCCAACTTAAAGAAGTATTTGCAATACCCCTGGGTGAATGGAACTAGAGTAGAGGCTCTGAGGGATACAGGTGCCAGTGTCACTATGGTGAGGGACACACTGGTTTCCCCTGAGCAATACTTGATTGGGAAAACTTACCCAGTCACCAATGCTGACAGTGTCACCACTAGTCATCCCATGGCCATGGTGACATTAGGCTGGGGGGTTACTGGCCTGAAGCAGGTAGTGGTCTCTCCGAGGTTACCAGCTGCATGTCTGCTAGGAAATGATCTGGAAACCTCAGCCTGGGCAGAGGTGGAGCTAAAGGCCCATGCAGCCATGCTGGGCATCCCTGAATTGGTGTGTGTAAAAACAAGAGCACAGAGCAAAAGGCAGGGTGAAGAAATAGTGTTGGAGCCTGAAATGATGGCCCAGCCTACCAAGAGAAAAGGAAAGAAGACTGGCGGACCAGCTCCTAGCATAGTCACAAGAGCAGGACCCCTCTCCTCAGGAGAGAACCTGGAAGCCCCAGAGGGAACTGAGCCCCTAGAGCTTGACCCTTACCAGGTTGAACTCTTGGGCCCAGGGGGACCCTCTAGGAAGAGCTGTGCCAGGGACAGCAAGACTGTCCCACTCTTGAAAGCCTGAGGCAGCAAGCTGTTTCAGAAGCCAAGGGAGATGTCAGTGGTACCCACAGAGTCTATTGGGAAGAGGGATTACTGTACACTGAGGCAAAAGACCCCAACCCTGGAACCACCAGGAGAGTGGTAGTGCCCCAGAAGTACAGGGAGTTCCTCCTAACTTTGGCTCATGACATCCCCTAGCTGGACATCTGGGCCAAACCAAAACTTGGGAAAGGCTAGTTAGCCACTTTTACTGGCCCCAGATGCACCAAAAGGTGAAGGAGTTTGTCAGCTTCCTGTGTTACCTGTCAAGCCAGTGGCAAGACAGGTGGCCATCCAAAGGCCCCCTGATACCACTACCTGTGGTGGGGGTTCCCTTGAAAGGGTAGGTGTGACATAGTGGGTCCACTGGAACCTCCACAGCCTCAGGGAACAAATTCATACTGGTGGTAGTGGATCATGCCACTAGGTATCCTGAGGCTATTCCCCTTAGGACTACTACAGCTCCTGCAGTAGCCAAAGCCCTCATTGGTGTCTTCACCAGGGTAGGGTTTCTAAGGAGGTGGTTTCAGACAGAGGTTCCAACTTCATGTCTGCTTACCTCGACCCACATGTGAAGGGGAGTGTGGGTGCAGTACAAGTTTACTACACCCTACCACCCACAAACCAATGGCCTTGTTGAGAGGTTCAACAAGACATTGAAAGGCATGATCATGGGGCTCCCTGAAAAACTGCAAAAGGAGATGGGATGTCCTACTACCATGCCTGCTTTTCGCTTACAGAGAAGTGCCACAGAAGGGTAGGTTTCTCACCCCTTTGAACTTCTGTTTGGCCATCCTGTGAGGGGACCACTCTGTCTTGTAAAGGAGGGCTGGGAGAGACCTCTCCAAGAACCCAAACAAGATATAGTGGACTATGTGCTTGGCCTAAGGTCCAGAATGGCTGAGTACATGGAAAAGGCATCCAAGAACCTTGAGGCCAGCCAGGAGCTTCAGAAGCACTGGTATGACCAAAAGCTGCACTGGTTGAATTCCAACCTGGGCAACAGGTATGGGTTTTGGAGCCAGTGGCACCAAGGGCCCTCCAGGACAGATGGAGTGGCCCTTACCCTATCCTAGAGAAAAGAGTGAGGTCACCTACCTGGTTGACCTGGGCACCAGCAGGACACCCAAAAGGGTTATCCATGTGAACCGCCTAAAACTCTACAATGACAGGGCTGACATCACCATGCTGATGGTGACAGATGAGGAACAGGAAGCTGAGAGTGAACCTCTCCCTGATCTCCTCTCCCACAGCCCAAAAGATGGGTCAGTAGATGGAGTTGTCTTTTCAGACACCCTCACTGCCCAACAGCAGACTGACTGCAAGCAAGTCTTGCAGCAGTATGCTGGGCTCTTTTCCTTGACCCCTGGTCTGACAAACTGGTGTACCCATGATGTGGACACTGGTGACAGTGCACCTGTCAAAAACAAGATCTATCGTCAGTCAGACCAAGTTAAGGAAAGCATCAGAGCTGAAGTCAGCAAGATGCTGGAGCTAGGGGTTATTGAGCCCTCTGAGAGCCCCTGGGCTAGCCCAGTGGTTCTGGTCCCCAAACCTCATCAAAAGGGTGAAAAGAGAGAGATGAGGTTTTGTGTGGACTATAGGGGTCTCAACTCTGTCACCAAGACAGATGCACACCCTATCCCAAGAGCTGATGAACTGATAGACAGATTGGGTGCAGCCAAATACCTGAGTACCTTTGACTTAACTGCAGGGTACTGGCAGATTGGCATGGCCCCAGGAGCCAAACAGAAAACAAGCATTTCACACCTGATGGGCATTTTCAGTTCACTGTTATGCCCTTTGGTTTAAAGAATGCCCCTGCCACCTTCCAGAGGTTGGTGAATCAAGTCCTTGCTGGGTTGGAGTCCTTTAGTGCAGCTTATCTTGATGATATTGCTGTCTTCAGTTCCACCTGGCAGGATCACCTGGTCCACCTTGGGAAGGTTTTAAAGGCCCTGCAAACTGCAGGCCTAACTATCAAGGCATCCAAATGCCAGATAGGGCAGGGCACTGTGGTGTACTTGGGCCACCTGGTTGGTGGAGGCCAGGTACAACCCTTACAGCCCAAGATCCAGGCTATCCTGGACTGGGTAGCTCCAACAACTCAGACCCAAGTCAGGGCATTCCTTGGCTTGACTGGGTACTACAGGAGGTTTGTGAAGGGATATGGGTCCATTGTGACTCCTCACAGAACTCACCTCCAAGAAGATGCCAAAGAAAGTAAACTGGACAGTTTGTTGCCAAAAGGCTTTTGACACTCTGAAAGAAGCAATGTGCTCAGCACCAATTCTAAAAGCACCAGGATTATGCCAAGCAGTTCATTGTGCAGACTGATGCCTCTGAGCTAGGGATAGGAGCGGTCCTATCCCAGACCAATGATGAAGGCCAAGACCAACCTGTTGCTTTTATAAGCAGAAGGCTTCTCCCCAGGGAGCAGCGTTGGAGTGCCATTGAGAGGAGGCCTTTGCTGTGGTCTGTCCCTGAAGAAGCTGAGGCCCTACCTGTTTGGAACTCACTTCCTAGTTCAAACTGACCACAGACCTCTCAGGTGGCTAATGCAAATGAAAGGAGAAAACCCAAAACTGTTGAGGTGGTCCATCTCCCTACAGGGAATGGACTTTGAAGTGGAACACAGACCTGGCACTGCCCATGCCAATGCAGATGGCCTTTCCAGGTTCTTCCACTTAGACAATGAAGACTCCATAGGGCAAGGTTAGTCTCATCATCTTTCGTTTGGGGGAGTTGTGTGAGAAAGTGCCATCTTTCTTACATGGTATGCCCCCACTTTTTGCTGAATGGCTGATGTACTTTGACTGAGTGTGCCCTGGGCTCCTGCCAACCAGGTACCCAGGGCCTGTGTTCCTTCCCTAAAATTGCATTGATACCTACACCCAATTGACATCCCTGGCCACAGGTCAGCCCCTGGTAAATGGTACCATGGGTACCCAGGGCACTGTGACCAGGGAAGGCCCCTAAGGGCTGCAGCACTTGTTGTGCCACCCTTAGGGACCCTGCACCTTTACACACACACACTGCCTTTGCAGGCTGCGTGTCTTGGTGCAGGACAAAGTGAAGAGTCGACATGGCTCACATCCCTGTGTGCCATGCCTACAAGCCACTGCCCTGGCCTAGGTCAGCCACCCCTCTAGCTGGGTGCACTATGCCAGTGGTGAGGGCATAGAGGCATGAGCCCTGTGCTCCTACAGTGCCCAAGTCCATTCTTGGGCATTGTAAGTGCAGTGCTGCCATTAAGAGTATATGGTGCTGGGAGTCTGTCATTACGAACTCCACCGCACCATAATCGCCCCACTGAAGACTAAGAAGTTTGGTATCAAACTTCAGCACATTAAACCCCACTGATGCCAGTGTGGGATTTAATGTAAAACGCACTCCAGAGGGCATCTTAGAGATGCCCCCTGAAACCAACCCGACCTCCAGTGTCCGGACTGAGTGGCTGCCCAGGCTGCCACCACCAGACATGTTTCTGGACCCCTGGGTCGAGAGCCTCTGCTCTCAGGGGCCTGAAACAATGCACATCCCGGGACGAGGTGCCAAAGCCTCCTCCCCCAGGATGGGCAGGGGGAGCTTCAAAGGCCTGCCGCCTTTGGAGTTTCCCCAGACCATTTGCTGCTTCCAGCAAACTGGTCCCCACTGGTTCTACCCCCACTCCTGGCGGGAGAACCGGCAGGAAAACCAGAAGCAGGAAATGGTTGTGCCCACCTCTGCCAACTCCACCCCTAAGGTGGGGGAGGCGAGGTGAAGCACAAACTCGAGTCCCCGCCATCTTGAGGATGGGGGGACCTGGCCAACCAGGGACAGGCTCCTGCCCCCTCCCACTGGAGAGGAACAGAATAGGGGTGTACCCACCCCAGGGAAGGGACCCATTGGTCCCTGCCCTTACCTACCTGTAACCACCCCTAAATTTAGTATTTAGGGGCTCCCTGAACCTTCCTTCGGGAGTTCCCAAATCCGAAAACAAGAAGAGAAGACGAAGCAAGAAGACCAGCCGTGCAGCTGCTAAAAAGGAGGCGACAACAACTGACTTGGCCCCAGCCCTACCGGCCTGTCGACCTCTGAACCTGCTCCTGCGGAATCCCGGCCTCAGCAACCTCACAAACCCCGGAGGACCTGACTTCTGTGCTACAGCCTTCGACCCAGGGACTCCCACGAGCAGTGGTACTGCTCAAAAGAAAACCTACCAAAGACCCGGCCCTGGCACGGAGCCGCGAAACCTGCACACTCTGCACCCGCCGAGTCCAGCCTGTGCCTGAGTGACCAAAGACCTCGAGGACGCCCCCCGGCGATTCTGACCTGGAATCCAGTGGCCAAGGACCCTCCTCGACGACCCAGACGACGCCTGCAGCCTCAGGACAAGGGACCCCTCCAACCGCGACCAGCAGGGGGTAAGATTTCCGACCTCAAAAGACACCCCTGCACCCGGCGCCCCACGGCCCCCTGTGCCCAACTCCTGGGTGTCTACCTATCCTCCAAGACCCCAACTTACCTCCTGAAGTGTTGGTCGTCCCTGAAGAATCACCGTCCCCGAGCCTGCAGCCTTTCTTCACCTTTCACGACCTCTATTGTTTAACATTGAGCGCCCGACGGCTCAAAAGCACCCTGCACCCAGCCGCCCGAGTGCCCCTGGAAGTGCAACCTCTATCCTAACCTACTTCCCTACTTGCCCTGAGCAAGTGACCAGGAGCCCAGCTCCCACAGTCGCGTGGCCTGCTTGCCAGCAGCCACCAACCCGGGGCCCCCGCCTGCCATAGGATAACATTGGGCCTTCTCACTCTGCACCCGGCCGCCCCTGTGCCGCTGAGGGTGTAAAAACTGTACTTACCTGATCCTGGGGGACCCCTGAGTCTTACCCAGAACCTTAACCCTGCCAGTCAAGTACTTACCCGAAATCCGATAACTCACTTTTCTTCCATAGGGTTCCATTGACTGGTTTTCTGCGAAATTTCTTCTAAGTGTGGAGTTCTGAAACTTTAGAATATTCACCAAAAATCAACCGAGTCACGAAAACGAAAATACTCACCTAGTATTAGGAGGGGCCTCAGTGCTGACCCGAGTGCCCAACACTGGCCCTAAAAAGTAATCGCAACGTTACTTACCGTTAACTCACTTTTCTTTCATAGGGATCCATTGACTGGTTTTCTGTGAAATTTCTTCTAAGTGTCGATTTCTGTATTTTACAAATATTCTTTAAAAATCGAACAAACTACAAAAACGTAATTACTTACCTGTTTTAAGTAATGTCCCAGTGCTGAACCTAGGAGTCCAGCACTGGATTACAAAAGTAACGTAAACATACTTTGCTTGCACACTGTATTTCCTTTCATAGGATAACATTGGTAATTTTACCCAGAAAAGTTTCTAAGTGTCAGCTTTTGAAATATAGTAATATTCTTCAAAAATCACTACAATAACCAAAACGCTTTTTCTTACCTGTTTACAGGAAGTGTCCCAGGACTGAATCCAGGATCCAGTCCTGTGGTTAGAAAAGTGCTCTGCAAAGTAATCAATTGTAATTAAGTATAATTTTCCATTGAGCTCAATGTTGCATTGAATTTGACCCTGTGTTGCCTCTTGCACCAACTGTGATAACCACTATCTAAAAAGTCTACTGCCTATCTGTAAGGGGAATAACCAAAGCATCTCATACTGAGAAAGTATATTTTGATCCTATTGTTGGTTCTAAAATAAAACAAGCATATATTTTTTTATATACAAACCATTGGCCTAGAGTTCAGTTCTTGAGTGTGTGGCTTCATTTGCTGACTGAGTGTGTACAACAAATGCTTTACACTGTCCTCTGATACTGCCTTACTGCTCGACCAAGCTACCACTTTGGAGAGTAAGGTTATATCTAACTTTAGCCTCTGTCAACCCTCTGGGACTGTGGACTCTGTACACCCTGAACCTTACTTGGGTGCAGTATATACAGAGCCACTTTCCTACACTAAAGAATCAACTGTGCTACAATACTTAACACACTTACTAAAAAGTAACCTAAGCTGCACTTCGCTAAGAGTGCACCTGGCAGCAATAGTAGCCTATACAAGAGGAGAAACCGGGAAAAGCTTTTACATCTCAAGTAGTAAAAAGATTCCTGGAAGGAGCCAAAAGAATAGCACCGCCAAAGAGGATGCGACCGCCTGCATGGAACCTCAATGTAGTTCTAACACAGCTTATGAAAGCACTGTTCGAACCCATCCACAAGGCATCGCTACATATGCTCACAATAAAGACGGCCTTTCTGGTAGCGATTACCTCGCTACGTAGGGTGAGCGAGTTGCAGGCACTCACACTACAAGAACCCTACATTCAGATTCACAATGACAGGGTGGTAATGAGGACGGACCCACACTTCATGCCAAAGGTGGTGTCCAGGTTCCATATAAACCAAACAATACAAATTCCCAGTTTCTTCCAGAAACCATCCACCAGCGCTGAAAGGGCACTGCACACTCTGGACGCCAGAAGAGCAGTAATGCATTACATCGAAAGGACTAAGGATTGTAGAAAGACAAAGCAGTTCTTTGTGTCCTTCGCAAGCAGTTTCCTGGGCAGACCAGTGACTAAGAATACCATCGCACGATGGATCGCACAAACAATTCAATACTGCCACAAACAGGCAGGCCAAGAGCTACAGGGAGCAGCTCAGGCTCACTCAACCAGGAAAAAGGGAGCAACAATAGCCTTCCTAGCAAACACACCTATCCAAGACATTTGCCTGGCGGCAACATGGGCTTCAGTGCACACGTTCACTAAGCACTACTGCGTGGATATACAGATGAACAAAGAAGCACAAGTAGGTCAAAAAGTGCTTCAACATATATTCAACAACCAACGCTCATCTTCCACCCAGCCGCCACAAATATAGCAAACCGCTACAAAGTCTATGCACAGCATAGTGAATCCAGAAAGATTCACGCTGCAAAACGAATAGTTTCTTACCTGTCGGTATAGTTTTGCAGCTTGAAGACTTTCTGGATTCACTAGCGAACCCACCCGCCTCCGCCAGAAAGATGAGACAGGAGGAAGATGGGACTAACAAATGGAAAACACCTTCAAAAGGGTAAAAGGATTAACACAAGCACAAGACAAAAAAAAAAAAAAAAAAAGAATCTGAAGATGGCGCCCTAGGGTGGGAGCTTCCGGAGGAAGCGCGCCGACGTCACGGGAGGACACCAAATGGTGGGGCGTCGACGCCCACCTGGGCTACACACAAAAAAAAAACTGAAAAAAGACTACGATTCCGGACCCAACCACTACACCGCGGAATAATGCACAGCATAGTGAATCCAGAAAGTCTTCAAGCTGCAAAACTATACCGACAGGTAAGAAACTATTCGTTCTCCAGTATTGGAAGCTTTCATAGATTCACATGCGACCCACCCTCCTCCCCAGGGGGAAGCTCACCTTAGATGTCTCAACAGGTTTTATATAGCACTTGTGCTCGAAAATCTGAGGTTCTGAGCTCTCTTCAGGAGTGTTTAGAGGGTGATTAGTGCTGATTGGTTGAGGCAAAAATGTGGTCCTTTTCTTTATAAGGACTAGGATAGGTTATTAAACTAAGAGGCCTAGGTCTTCTTTGGTATATACCTATTAGTGTATTATGGCTATTTAAGTCTACTACTACTACTTTAAGTACCGGGGCCTCCCAGCATGACGACGGGGAATGATTCAAGCATGTGAATCTATGAAAGCTTCCAATACTGGAGAACTAAAGTTACAGGTAAGTAACTTATTCCTTATGCTTTAGTTATGTATTTATTAAAAGTGATAGTTTTTAAACAAGATTTGAAAAACATTCCTGCCCCGCCCTGATGACAATGCAGTTAATGAACTAAGAGGCAAGTCAGCGGTCATGTGTATCCTTTATGTGGCTAGATTTGTATTCTATATGGAGCTAATATATGGAGCTAATGTTTAGTTAATTAAATCAAACCAAATAGTTTTCTGTTCAGCAGACGTGCTGAACTCGTGTATTTGAAGGTGCTCTCATATGTGATAAAGAAGAAAATGGCGTCTCAGTGAATTAAAGTACTTACCCAGGTCACATAATTTGAAACCAGTTTATGGGTCAAGAGCATTATAATTAGGTTGAGTAGATTATTAAAGTCACTAGACCTGCAGGTCTAGTAACATTTATAGGATTTTTCGAGGCTTGAAACACTAAAATGGGAGCAAGAGAATTTAAAGGATTGTTGCACTCCTTAAATATAAACATTCAGATGGATACTTCTAACAGCAGATTGCTCACCTTTAGAATATCCCTAAGGTGCCAGACTGTATTCAGGGAATTCTTAAGCAGTGTGGATGCACGCCAGTAGGTGACATTGTGTGGCTCTACACTGACAACACCACAGATATGCGCTACCCAAGCCCACTGACATCAGTTCCTTCCTTCACCTTCTGATGCTAACCCATGGCTCCGCTTTCAACTCTTGGTGGTCTTGTACTAGGAAAGATGTCCCTACTGAAAATGACAGGATTCAAGCTGTACCAAAATTGCAGGAAGTTTGTCATGGAACTGCGCCTTTGGTTCCTGGGTTCCAGCCACAATTAAATGTGTGACAAATGTGCCCGAATGCGATTCAAGATTGGTGGTAAAACTGTACATTGATGTGCCTTAGAGAAAGTTACTGTCTTCACATATATCCTACTCTTAAGTCATGGGCCAAGGCCTGGCCCCAGATACGAGGCTGTTCCCACGACTGCTCCACTTCCCTTTCTAGATCTTCGGTTAAGTTAAGTCACAATCCAAACAAAAAAATGTAGTGAGACTCTGTGCCATCCTCGCCACACTCAGACCAAGGAGAAGAAGACACAAGGGCATCAAGGTATTAGGTCGCACTCTTTTGAGGTCAGTGACCACAAAAACCATACCTCAGCTGGTCCCAAATCACTCCGATTTCCCTGAACCTTTGTAGACTGGCAGCAAATCGAGGCCTTCAAGTAGGCAATGCTGCAAGTCTTTAGTGCATTCCTATCTCCCTCTGGAGCACCTTTGACCCTAATGGCAGGGGTCTCCATTCTGGTTACCACTAGCGGGGGCTTTCCCCGAAGTCATCTATCCCTGGGATTGGCAGCCTTCCAGTCCAGTAATGCAGCAGACAACCCAGTTCTTTCAAGGGCGTAGATACAACACTGTACGACCTTGCATAGACCAGTAAGGGCACAAATCTGCCAACTCCTCGTCTTTTGCTACAGCAGCCAATAAGCCGCTTTGGTTTATCCTCCGCAGTTCACAACCACTGGGTGAGAGGCAGGATTCAGTATTTCCTCCTAGGTTTGCGATCAATCAAGTTCGACAGATGGGTTATACAAATTGCTCAAACGGGGGCTGTGCCCTTCCTTTTATTTCTTCCTCATCCCACATTCCTCTAACACCAGAATGAATTTCACAGGTGAATCTGTCTGTCTTGGTGCCGGAGGTACTCCTCTTACTCGCCCGGAGTGCCATCAAGTAGGTACCACACACTGAAAGAGAGAGGCAAGAGTTGTTACGCTACTTTTTTCTCCCAAGAAAGGACACGATTCTCAAGCTTATCCTGGATCATAGACCCCTGAATGGCTTCCTCCGGAAAGTCAGAATGCTCACTTTGCGCACAGGATGGTGTACTTGGACGTGAAGGAGACATATTTTCATATGCCCATCCTGCAGTCCCACAGGTGTTAACTGCGATGGGCCAGGGACATTTTCAATTTGCCGTTCCTTCCTTCAACCTCCGTCACCCCTTGGGTGATCACAAAAGCGCTAGTGGTGGTATCTGCCCTCGCTTCAGAAGTCAGTGGTTCATGTATTCCTACACCTCGCTTACCAGCTTCTGCAAGCAGGCTCACTTCAGTTGGCTGTAGAGCATCTCAACTCGATCCAGGTCTTGATGGTGACTGCTCAAGATATGCAGTGGTGACTAACTTATCACTCTTTTCCTGTGGCAGACTACTCTTCCTTTCCCACCCAGAGTTGATAGTGCTGATGAACGCTTTACTATTGTGTGTTGGTTCTCTCATCTGGGGGAGGTGGAAATCGTGGACCTGTGGCCTACGGGAGCTGCAGACCATTTGTTTGCTTCTGAAAGATTTCCTACCTTCCATGAAGAGAGGCTGGTGGACAAACACCACTGCCATATGGTACTGCAACAAGCAGGGCGGAGTGGGGTCCTGTGTCAGAAGGCTTTGCATCTTTAGAGCTCGTTTGGGCATCAGAGTATCTTTAGTCTCCAACTACATTGCAGGGTTCCTGAATTCCAGGGCGACATGAATGATGGCCGCATCCTGGGGTTTCGCAGGCTCTATTTGATCAGTGGGGGAGAGCCTTGGCTAGATCTTTTCACCACAGTTAAACATGTAGTTTCAATGATTTTTGCTCATTTGAGTTCCTGTGAGAGCACTCTTTGGATGATACCGGCTGGAATGTAAAAATTGACTCTTGTACGCCTTTCCTCTGCTGCCTCTCATGCTCAGAGTTCTGAAGATCAAGAATGAATGAGCTCAAATCATCCTAATTGCCCCATCTGGGAACTAGTGTACCAGGAACTTTTCAGCATGAGCATCTGTCCTTCATTCAGGCTGCCACTTCGGAACGACCTCCCGTCTCCGCAGCAGTGAATGGCCCTTCATCTGAAACTCCAAACTTAAACCTCCATGCTTGGAGATTGAGTGGCTACAATTGACTACTTTTAACTTGCCGTCCTTCGCTGGTAGATGCCCTTCCAAGAATTCATCTATGGTGGGTATTTGGACAAGTTTGACCCCATGAAGCCTAAGCTTTCTCTTGTTTGCTATGCATTTAGCCTGGCAATGCCTTGCACTGGGCACTGTGAAAGGTTATTTGTCAGTCCTTTTGGCCGTTCTGCATTTTCCTGTAAACTGCCCTTGTTTAAATCACCTGTTATGATTCGATTTATTAAAGGGTTGAACACATTTCCTCTCAAGTCATAGTAAATTCAGTAGGAACTTGTGAGGAAATGGGGTATTATATCGTTTGATTGTGCGACGTCAGTGTGTAATACACTTACCAACACCTTTTAAGACCTTCAGGTTTTGTTTTTTATATTTTCAGTTCAAACCTGGGTAGCTGTGACTCTGAGCAGCATAGCTTACACAAAGGAACAAGTGTAAAGCATGTTCGAGGCATGTGTGCTGTAGATACACATTCTTTGCATACTCCTGCCATCTAGTGTTGGGTCCGGATGTTCGCAAGTTGTTTTCCTTCGAAGAAGTCTTTTCTAGTCACAAGGAAAGTTGACTCCTCCTTTCAGTGATAGTGCGCATGGGCATCAACTCCATTGTTAGATTGTTTTCTTTCCGCCATCGGGTTCGGACGTGGTTTGCGGCGCTCCGGTTCGACACCGTTCTTCGGGATCCCCTCGGTGCGCAACACACTGTACCCTCGTCGGTATTCTTTCGTACACGTTTCACCATTTTCCACGATTTTCTTCTGGAACGGATGTAGGAAACTGGCTCTGTATATACTATACCAAAGTGAGGTATAGTGTGCACAGAGTCCAGTGGATCCCCAAAGGTAGGCAGAGGTTAAGTTAGATAGCACCTCACTCTCTATTTGTGGTAGTGTGGTCGAGCAGTAAGGCAGTATCAGAGGACAGTGTTAAGCATTTGTTGTACACACTCAGTCAGCAAATGAATTCACACACTCAAAGACTGAACTTCAGACCAATTGTTTTTGTATGAAAATATTCTTTGTTATTTTATTTTCTAGAACCAAGCAAGCCTATCACAGGTAAGCAATAAATACTTTACAGTAGTAATGCAGTTTGTAAACAGTTTGAATTGAAATTGTATATGCACTTTGTTTTGACTTACAGTGTAGTTGCAGAGAAATGCAATGCTTTGTAAATACAGTACATAGACTTGAATGGGCTTTTCAGTAAAATTACAGTTGTTACTTTGAGATTACTTTTTTTACTCAGAGTAGTATACCTGGATACTACTCTGGGACATTTCCTGCAAACAGGTAAGTAAAATCGCTTTAGAAACTTTTCACAGAAAAAAACTGTCAATGTTATCCTATGGAGGAAAATAGTGTTATCGGTTTTGAGATAAGTATTTGGTAGTGGGAGTTAAGGTTCTGGGGGTAGACTCGGGTCCCCCAGGGTCATGGATGCACTCTAGTTACACCCTCAGCGGCACTAGGGCGGCCGGGTGCAGAGTGCTGAAGCCCAATGTTATCCAATTGGGAAAAGGGGGCCTCCGGTTGGTGGCTGCTGGCAAGCAGGCCACTTGGTTGTGGGAGCAAAGCTCCTGGACTTTAGCTCAGAACAAATGGGGAAACAAAGTAGCACCAAAGGTGCACCCTCAGCGGCACTAGGGCGGCCGGGTGCAGGGTGCTGTTTCAACGTTGGGCGCCCTGTTGGTTTCAATGGGGAACCTCCGGTTTGCAAAGGCACTGCAGGCTTGGGGACGAAGGTCTTCTGGGTGCGACCACCACTTCGAGAGGTAAGTTGGGAAGTTAGGGGTTGGTTAGGCACCGTCGGTTTGGGCACCAAAGGCCGTGGGGCGTCGGTGCAGGGGTGCCTTTTGGGGTCGGATCTTCTTAACAGCTCCTGGTAGCGGTTGGGGGGACCTTCTGTATTTAGGCAGCAGGCGTCGGCTGGAGGCTTGAGGTAGGTCAGGGGTCGCCAGATCTCGGGTCAGGATTGCCGGGGTGACCTCCTCGTGGTGTTTGCCCACTTGAGCTCGGGCCCTGGACGGCGGGTGCAGAGTGTGGCGGATTCGCGGTGTCCTGCCGGAGCCAGAGGTTGCAGATGAACAAATCCGGTGTTCACGGGAGACAAAGTCTTTGTAGTTGAAGGCAGGCAGGTCCTCTGGGGTTTTCAAGGTTGCTGGCTGCAGGACACACTGGGGTTTTGCAGTAGCAGGTTCGAGGGGGAGACAGGCCGGTAGGGCTGGGGCCAAGTCAGTAGGCATCTTCCTCTTGTTAGCTGCTGCACGGCTGTTCGGTCCTTCTTCTTCTTGTAGTTTCTTCTTGTCTGAGGAAGCAAGGTTCAGGGGTGTCCCTAAATACTAGATTTAGGGGCGTTACAGGTAGGTAAAAGGCAGGGACCAATGGGTCCCTTCCCTGGGGTGGGTACACCCCCTATTATACCACCCTCCAGTGGGAGGCGGGCATGAGCCTGTCCCTGGTTGGCTGAGTCCCCCCATCTGCAAGATGGCGGGGATTGGGAGTTGTGCTTCACCTCGCCTCCTCCACCTGAGGGGTGGAGTTGGCAGAGGTGGGCACACCTCTCTTCCTCACTTGTTTTTCCTGCCGGTTCTCCCGCCCAAAGTAGGGGTCAGAACCAGTGGGGACCAGTTGCTGAAAGCACCAAGTGGCCTGGGGAAGCTCACAAAGGCAGCAAGCCTTTGAAGCTTCCCCTTCGTGAACCATGCCCATCCTGGGGGAGGAGGCTTGGCACCTCATCCCAGGATGTTTGTTTCAGGCCCCAGAGAGCAGCAGGCTCTCGACCCAGGGGTCCAGAAACATGTCTGGTGGTGGCAGCTGAAAGCAGCCACTCAGCCTGGAAACTAGTGGTGGGTTAGTTTTCAGGGGGCATCTCTAAAATGCCCTCTGTGCATTTTTCATTAAATCCCACACTGGCATCAGTATGGGTTTAATGTGCTGAGAAGTTTGATACCAAACTTCTCAGTCAGTTTTCAGTGTAGCCATTATGGTGCTGTGTAGTTCGTAATGACAAACTCCCAGCACCATATACTCTTTATGGCAGCACTGCACTTACAATGTCTAAGAATGGACTTAGACACTGTAGGGTTACAGGGCTCATGCACCTCTGCATGGTTGGCCCCACCTTTTGCTGAACTGCTGATGTACTTTGACTGAGTGTGCCCTGGGCTCCTGCCAATTAGGTTCCCAGGGCCTATGTTTTTTCCCCAAAACTGCATTGAACACCAAACCCAATTGGCACTCTCTGGCCACAGGTCAGCCCCTGGTAAATGGTGCCATAGGTACCCTGGGCACTGTGACATGGGAAGGCCCCTAAGGGCTGCAGTATTTATTGTGCCACCCTTCGAGGCCCTGGACCTTTACAACCACAGACTGCCTTATCTGAAAGAGACACGTTAGTGATAGATTCCTTACCTTAGAATATCCCCAGGCGTCAGACTGGATCCGGAAAGTTTTTTCGTCAGCAGTACCCCTGCGCGTCGGTAGGTGGCGTCGTGCGGCTCCGCGTTCATCGCTGGCGTCGTAAGCGCCGAGATGACGTCACGGAGACTACTTAGGCGCCACCCATGCGCGCTGACGTCAGTTCTTTCTTTTTCCGCGCCAGCAGGCGCAGATCTGGTTAGAGCACGTACCTTAGTCACTTTTTGACTAGTTGTTTTTGGGACTTTTGTCTCTACTTTTCTAAATCTTGACTCCTGGTGCCACGTAGGGATGCCTGGGTTTAAATCCTGCGGGGCCTACCACCGTACGATGTCGGTGGCCGACCCCCATGGCGTCTGTCTCTACTGCCTGGAGCGCGACCATGACTCCCGGTCATGTTCCGACTGTCTGGCCATGGCTCCGAAGGCTTTGCGGGAGCGGTCCCGAAAGCTGCTGGAGGCCCGACAGTTGTCGCCGCGCCGTTCCAGGGGTCGCTCGAGGGACCGGCCGCGGAGTCGTCATCATCGCTCCTCGGGGTCCAAGTCTTCACCCTCGGATTCGGGTAAGCGACGTCACAAAAAGAAGTCGAAGAAGCGCGTACGCTCTCCGACCTCCCCCCGTCGGTCTTCGGACGCGGACGAGGGGGCCCGGGGTCTTTCCCCCGCGGCTCTGTTGGAGCCTGTCAGTCCCGCGGCCTACCCGCCATACCCGGGTCCGTCGGCGACTCCAGCCCAGGTGCAAGAGTTTCTTGCTGCCATGGACCGCCTTTTCAGGCCTAGGGCTCCCGCCGGTGCGCCATCTGAAAGAGACACGTTAGTGACAGATTCCTTACCTTAGAATATCCCCAGGCGTCAGGCTGGATCCGGAAAGTTTTTTGCGTAGCAGTACCCTTGCGCGTCGGTAGGCGGCGTCGTGCGGCTCCGCGTCCGTCGTCGGCGTCGTGATCGCCGGGATGACGTCGCGGGCAGTACTTAGGCGCCGCCCCTGCGCGCTGACGTTCAGTTCTTCTTTTTCCGCGCCAGCAAGCGCAGATCCGGGAAGAGCAGTGCCCTGGTCATTTTTTGACCATACTTTTTGGTGAATTTTTTCACTGTTTTTTCATCTCTCAAGGTGTCGTAGGGATGCCCGGTTTCAAACGTTGCGGCGCCTGTGCGCGGATGATGTCCGTCACCGACCCGCATTGGGAGTGTCTCTTCTGCCTCGGCCGAGGCCACGACACTGAGTCTTGTACCGACTGCCAGGCCCTTAACCCGAAAGCTTTGCGAGAGCGGTCTCGAAAGCTCCTCGAGGCCCGGCATTCGGCTCCGCGGAAGCCCCGGTCGCGTGAGAGGTCCAGGGGTCGATCGCGGAGTCCACACCGGTCGTCGGCGTCGAAGTCTTTTTGTCCGGTAAGTCGAAACACAAGAAGTCCAAAAAGCATCATCGCTCTAGGACTTCGCCTCGCCGGTCTCGCGACTCGGCTGAGGCCCCTCCCGGCACCGCTCCCCGCGGCCCCGGACATGCCTGTGGAGTCGCCCCCGCCATACCCGCCCTTCCCCGGGTTCGGGGGCGGATCCGGCCAAAGTGCAGGAATTCCTGTCGGCCATGGCCCGCCTCTTCGGGCCTTCAGGCCCCTCCGGTGTGCCTTCGGGCCCCGCGGGCCCTGATGGGGTTGCTCCGGCGTCGCCGACGGCTCCGGCCCCGGCGTCGCCCGTGCCTCCAGCCTCGATCCCGGCTCCGGCCTCGATCCCGGCTCCGGCCCCGATCCCGGCTCCACAACCCCCATCGACGCCGGTCGACCTAACGACACCTCCACCGGCGCCGATGTCTCCGGTGCCGTTCTCGACGCCGCCCTGGGCTCCGGGCGGCGTCGTCCCCCAGTTCCTTCCGGCTCCGGGCATGGATCCGGACCGACGTCGCTCGACGCCGGCTCCGGCGCCGATGGGACCTTTGGTCCCAACTGTCCCTCCTCCTCCTTATTTTGAACCAGAGGAGGACCAGTTGGACTGGGAGGGGTCTGATGACCCTCTGACACGACACTGTCAGTACGATGAGGACTGGACAGAGAGTCTAGGGGAGGCCAGTGGTCTGGATACTTCCCCTGACATTGGCATGCTGTCTCCTCCCGTGGCTACGGAGGAGGGAGCCAATTTTGGTACGGTGTTGCGTAGGGCAGCTGGGGCCTTACGTCTCCAACTCCCTACTTTGACGGTCAAGCCTAACATCTTGACAGAGGTGCTTCAGCCGGCAGCCTCCTCTGCGGAGACTGTGCTGCCGTTTAACGACGCCCTCACTGACGTTCTTTTGGGCGCCTGGTCCAAGCCCAACACAGGGGCTCCTGTGGATCGGAACGTGTCACGACGCCATCGCCCAGCTCCGGGCGACCCCCTGTTTCTCTCTGTCCACCCCACTCCTGAGAGCTTGGTTGTCCAAGCCTCCGCTTCCCAAACCGCCTTCCCTACCGCCCCTCCGGATAGGGAATCCAAACGCCTGGATCAGTTTGGGAAGAAAGGTTTTTCTTCCTCCAGTGCTGGCTTGCGGTCCGTTAACACCGCTTGTCTTTTGGGCCGATATACCCACTCCCTGTGGGATTCGGTGGCGGATGTTTTGCCCCAGTGTCCTGAGGAGGTCCAGACACTGCTTTCCCGCGCCATTGCGGAAGGAAGGGATGCGGCTAAATACACTATACGTTGTGGCCTTGACACCGCCGACTCGCTGGGCAGGTCTATTGCAACGACGGTGGCGCTCCGACGCCACGCCTGGCTGAGAACCACTGGTTTTTCAGGGGATGTCCAGAATACTCCCATGGACATGCCCTTTGATGGAGTCGGTCTTTTGGGTCCAAAGCAGACCATGCGTTGGAGCGCTTTAAGGACTCACGGGCTACTGCCAAGTCCCTGGGCCTTTCTGCTACACGCCCTCCGCTGACTTCTGCTTTTCGCCCCTATCGTGGCCACGGTAGGGGCGCCCTTCACGTCAGCAGCCCAGCCACCGGCCCGCGCAGCAGGCGTCTTCGCGTGGCCGAGGACGTGGATTCCGCCGTGGCGGATCGGGCAACCAGCGTGCGGGTCAGGCCACCACCTCCAACCCGTCCGCGTCCTCCAAACCCTCCTAGTCCCTCCTTTCAGGTGCACAGCACGCCAGTAGGGGGCAGGGTCCGCCATCACCTTCCCCACTGGCGCACCATCACCTCGGACAGGTGGGTCTTGGACATTGTCCGAAGGGGCTACTCCCTCCCCTTCGAGACCACCCCCCCAGCCATGCCACCTCAATTCCACCGCATGTCAGGGGATCACTTGGTGCTTCTACAGAAGGAAGTCACGGCCCTCTTGACCAAGAGGGCCATCGAGCATGTTCCGACCCCAGAAGTAGGGCGTGGTTGCTACTCCCACTACTTTCTGGTGCCCAAAAAGGACAAGGAGGACATGCGTCCTATCTTGGACCTCCGGAACGTCAATCGCTTCCTCCGGAAGGAGAAGTTCAAGATGCTCACCCTAGCTCAGGTCTTGACTGCCCTCGGCCCTGGAGACTGGTTGGTAGCGTTGGACTTGCAGGACGCATATTTCCACATCCCCGTCCTGCCGGCCCACCGGCGTTACCTTCGGTTCACGGTAGGCCCCGAGCATTTTCAGTTCACCGTGCTCCCCTTTGGCCTTACAAGTGCCCCTCGGGTGTTCACGAAAGTGATGGCGGTGGTCGCAGCTCATCTGCGCCGGGCAGGGGTTTCAGTCTTCCCCTACCTCGACGACTGGCTGCTGAAGGCGGGCTCGTCCCAGGCAGTCGTCTCCCACCTCCAGACTACGGCCGAACTCCTGCACTCGCTGGGGTTCTCCATCAATGTGCCGAAGTCGCATCTAATTCCTTCTCCACAGCTCCTTTTCATCGGAGCAGTTCTGGACACAACGCAGTTTCGGGCCTATCCTCCCGAACGGCGAGTCCGGGATATTCAGGCTATGATTCCGATCTTTCGGCCTTTATCCTGGGTTTCGGTACGGATGACCCTGAGGCTGCTGGGCCTCATGGCCTCCTGCATCCTGCTGGTCAATCATGCCAGATGGCATATGCGGGCTCTGCAGTGGGACCTGAAGTTCCAGTGGGCGCAGCACCAGGGCAACCTGTCCGATCACGTCCAGATCTCGGAGGGGACTGCAAAACAGTTGCAGTGGTGGCTCTCGAACCGGCAATGGGTCATGGGCAGATCCCTCTCCCTTCCCCAGCCAGAGCATACAGTTGTGACGGACGCGTCCCTTCTGGGATGGGGCGGTCACATGGGAGAGGCGGAGATCAGAGGCCTCTGGTCTCCGGCGGAGTCCCGGCTCCATATCAACATTCTGGAGCTCCGGGCGATCCGGCTTGCACTCAAGGCATTCCTTCCCTCTGTCAAAGGGAAGGTAGTGCAGGTGTTCACAGACAACACCACCGCCATGTGGTACTGCAACAAACAGGGCGGGGTGGGGTCTTGGACCCTTTGTCAGGAGGCTCTGCGCCTCTGGACATGGCTGGAACATCAGGGCATGTTCCTGATGGTTCAACACCTGGCAGGTTCTCTGAACGCCAGGGCGAACGAACCCAGCCGCAGGTGCATGATGGATCACGAATGGCGTCTTCACTCGGAAGTGGCGCAAGGACTCTTTCTACAGTGGGGAGAGCCTTGGTTAGATCTATTCGCCACCGAAGAGAACGCGCAATGTCATCAGTTCTGCGCGTTGGAATTTCCAAGGCGGCACTCGCTCGGCGACGCTTTTCGTCGCGAGTGGAGTTGCGGTCTGTTGTACGCCTTTCCGCCTATACCACTTCTACCCAGAGTGTTGAAGAAAATTCGGCACGACCGGGCCCAAGTCATTCTTGTGGCTCCGGACTGGGCTCGAAGAGTTTGGTATCCCGAGCTACTCAATATGAGCATAGATCCCCCGATCCGTCTGCCTCTTCGGGAGGATCTTCTGTCGCAGCAGCAGGGGACGGTCCTCCACCCGAACCTGTCCAGTCTACACCTGCTTGCGTGGAGATTGAGCGGCGGCAGTTGATTCCTTTCGACTTGCCTCCCGAAGTTTGTGATGTGATTCTGGCAGCCAGGCGTCCCTCCACTAAGGTGGTATACGCCTGCAGGTGGAACAAATTTGTGGCATGGTGCACAGCAAAGGCTGTGAATCCCCTTTCTGCCCCTCTTTCTGAGGTCCTTCTGTTCCTTCTCTCTCTGGCCCAACAGGGTTCTGCCCTGGGTACCATCAAGGGTTATCTTTGTGCTATCTCGGCCTTCCTCAGGCTCCCTGATCAGCCCTCCCTTTTCAAGTCCCCTGTTGTTAACAGGTTCTTAAAAGGCATTACTCACCTCTTCCCTCCTGTTCCGTTTGTAATGCCTCAGTGGGACTTGAACTTGGTTCTTACCTTTTTAATGTGCGCTCCCTTTGAGCCTCTGCATAACTGTCCTCTTCGTCTTCTGACTCTGAAGACTGCCTTTCTGGTGGCCATCACCTCCGCTCGGCGGGTGAGTGAGCTCCAGGCTCTATCTTGCAAACCTCCCTTTCTGTCTGTTCATCCAGACAAGGTTGTTCTTCGGACGCGTCCGTCCTTCTTGCCAAAGGTGGTTACTGCTTTCCACATTGGGCAGACCATCACTTTGCCCACCTTCTTTCCGCCTCCGCATCCTTCCAGAGAGGAAGAGAGGCTCCACCGTCTGGACCCAAAACGTGCGCTCTCCTTCTATATCGACCGCACAAAACACTTCCCGGGTGGATGACCAGCTCTTTGTTGGCTACGTGGGCGCCAAAAAAGGTCGGGCGGTGCACAAGAGGACCGTCTCCCGCTGGGTTACCTTGTGCATCAAGACCTGCTATTCTTTGGCCAAGAAGGAGCCTCCTGTTGGGCTGCGTGCCCATTCCACCAGGGCAACGGCTGCTACCACGGCCTTGGGCCGCGGTGTTCCGCTGCCGGTTATCTGTCAGGCAGCTACGTGGGCCTCGCTGCACACGTTTACTAAGCATTACTGCCTTGACAGTCAGGTCCGGAGGGACGGCTTCTTTGGCCGTTCTGTCCTCCAGGACTTCCTTGTCTGATCTTTGTTCGCAGACCCACCACCGGGGTTGGTATTGCTGGGGTATCTATTCTATGGTAAGGAATCTATCACTAACGTGTCTCTTTCAGATGCACAAGTTACTAACTTGTGTAACGATATATCTGTAAGAGACAGTAGTTAGTGATAGATTCCTTACCGCCCCACCCATCCTCCCCGTTCTGCGAACTGATTTCTAGGGTTAAGGACATCCCTTTCAGGGCCCTAGTATTTTTCAGACACCTGTGTCAGCTTCTTGCATGGCTCTGCGTTCCTGGCGCGGAAAGTCGTGTACAGAACTGGACGTCAGCGCGCAGGGGCGGCGCCTAAGTGCTACCCGCGACGTCATCCCGGCGATCACGACGCCGACGACGGACGCGGAGCCGCACGACGCCGCCTACCGACGCGCAAGGGTACTGCTACGCAAAACTTTCCGGATCCAGCCTGACGCCTGGGGATATTCTAAGGTAAGGAATCTATCACTAACTACTGTCTCTTACAGATATATCGTTACACAAGTTAGTAACTTGTGCATCTGTAAGAGACATTAGTTAGTGATAGATTCCTTACCGCCCCACCCATCCTCCCCGTTCTGCGAACTGATTTCTAGGGTTAAGGTCATCCCTTTTAGGACCCTAGTTTCATGGCACCAGTGGTCAGTTTCTTGCATGGCTCTGCGTTCCTGGCGCGGAAAGTCGTGTACAGAACTGATGTCGGCGCGCATGGGTGGGCGCCTAAGTAGTTTCCGTGACGTCATCTCAGCGCTTACAACGCCAGAGACGGACGCGGAGCCACACGACGCCACCTACTGGCGCGCAGGGGTACTGCTAGCAAAACTTTCCGGATCCAGTCTGACGCCTGGGGATATTCTAAGGTAAGGAATCTATTACTAACTAATGTCTCTTACAGATATATCGTTACACAAGTAGTAACTTGTGCTTCAAGACATTTGCTAAGCTGCAACATGGTCTTCAGTGCACACGTTCACTAAACACTACTGTGTAGATATCCAATGAACAAGGAAGCGCAAGTGCGACAAAAGGTCTTACTGCACATATTCAGTAACCAGAGCTCATCTTCCACCCAGCCACCACAATAAGGACAAACCGCTACAAAGTCTATGCACAGCATAGTGAATCAAGAAAGATTCACACTGCAAAACGTATAGTTTCTTACCTGTCGGTGTAGTTTTGCAGCTTGAAGACTTTCTGGATTCACTAGCGAACCCACCCTCCTCCGCCAGAAAGATGAGACAGGAGGAAAGGGATTAAAACTGGGGAAAAGACTTAAAAGATTACAGGAGAAACAAAGTAACACAAGACAAGAAAAAAGAATCCGAAGATGGCGACCAAAGGTGGGAGCTTCCGGAGGAAGCGCGTCGACGTCACGAAGGACACCAAATGGTGGTATGTCGACGCCGACCTGGGCCACGGAAAAAAAAGAGAGAGAAGAAAGACTACAATTCCGGACCCAACCACTAGATGGCGGAATAATGCACAGCAGAGTGAATCCAGAAAGCCTTCAAGCTGCAAAACTACACCGACAGGTAAACTATACGTTCCTTTACAACAACAAGGATCAGGAGTTTATTCTCTTTACTTCCTAATTCCCAAGCAAGACGGGTCCCTAAGACCAATCTTAGATCTCAGACCGTTAAACCTATACATACTGTCAGAACACTTCCATATGGTTACCCTTCAAGTGCTTCCACTTCTACAACAAGGCGACTTTGTCCATAATAGACTTGAAGGATGCATACTTCCAAATTCCTATCCACCCAGCACATTGCAAATACCTCAGATTTGTGATAGCAGGAAATCACTATCAATTAAAAGTACTCCCGTTCGGAGTGACTACTGCACCCAGAGTATTCACTAAATATCTAGCAGTAGTAGCAGCTCATTTAAGAAGACAACAAATTCATGTCTTCCAATATCTGGACGATTGAGTCATCAAAGCTAGCACACAACAAAAGTGCTTACAACACACTCAAAATACCATAAACCTTCTCCATCAACTGGGATTTACAGTGAATGCACAAAAGTCTCCATTTTCAACCCTCACAACTGCAAACGTATCTGGGGGCAACGCTAAACACTCACACCGCTCTAGCCTCTCCCAATGCAGTCAGAATTCTAAAAATGCTAACTTTATTACTACAGTTTCAAAATAATCAATACCTAACAGTCAAAACTTTCATGCAACTTTTAGGAATGATGGCATCATGCATTGTATTAGTACCTCACGCAAGATTACACATGCGTCCTCTACAGGAATGCTTAGCACGTCAGTGGAATTAATCACTGGGTCAGTTAACAGATCTAGTGTTTGTAGACAGCCGCACTCATCAATCTCTGCAATGGTGGAACACACAAAACCTATTAAAAGGGCGGCCCTTCATCGACCCCATTCCACTAGTTGTGCTAACAGCAGATGCATCTCTCACAGGGTGGGGTGCTTATCTCCACCATCTCACATTCTCTACAACTGTCACACCTCTCTGGCCATTTGGCATTGGGCAATACATCACAAAATTCATCTCCTGGCAGAACACCTTCCATGTATGCACAACCAGTTTGCCGACCTCAACAGGATGCAGCATCAAGTCCACAAATGGGAACTTCACTCCCAAGTTCTCCTTCCGTAGTTCCAAAAATGGGGATTCACACAAATAGACCTCTTTGCCACAGCAGAGAACTCAAAATGCTCAGACTTCGCCTCCAGATTCCCACACCATCTATCCAAAGGCAATGCCCTATGGATGAATTGGTAAGGGATATTTGCTTACTCTTTTCTGCCTCCCTCCATTTCTGGTTCGGAAACTCAGGCAGACATCACTCTCACTAATTCTAGTGGCTCCCACATAAGCTTGTCAACCGTGGTTCACCACACTACTAAAACTTTCAGTGGTTCCACACCAAAAGTTACACCTCACTTCTAACCTTCTCTCACAGAACCATGGAGAAATCAGACATCCAAACCCCAAGGAGCTCTACCTAGCGATTTGGCTCCTGAAATCATAGTTTGGATACCTAAATCTACCACCAGATTGTATGACAATTCTTAAAGAAGCAAGGAAGCCTACCACTACAGCATGTTTTACAGCAAAGTGGAAAAGGTTTGTTATATATTGTAATAACACAATTGATCCGCTAGATGCATCTATACAAAATATTATTTGTTATCTTTTGTATTTACTGCGAGTTGACTTAGCCTACACATCGATTCGACGACACCTTGCTGCAGTAGCTGCATATCTGCAGAACAGACCACATTTATCATTATTCAAAGTTTCAGTAATTAAAGCTTTTATGGAAGGTTTTAAAAGAATAATCAGGGGCGGGGAATTCCTATCTCCCGACGCCCGAGACATATAGATTTCTTACAAGGGCAAGAGGTTTTAATTTCTAACTTGTCCAAAGGACAAGTAGACAGTTACGGTAATCCGATACACAGCTGTTCAACCCTTTTGGTCACAGCCAGTTAATAAGGAGCTCTGAGCAGTTTATTGGCAGTGAAAGGGTCAATGCAAAAGCTGGGGCCTACACTTTAATTTCCCCAGAGCAGAACAACAACATGATGGAGCTGAGCTCAAAGTTGCAGCTCCATATAAAACATCCACAGCACTGTCAGATAAGAGTCTTTTTGCTTTCTCCCCGAGGCTTTGTGTGGCTTCCAGGCCCTCCTCTGGTCCTTTCATTTTCTTCGAGCACGAGACGCAGCTCCAGCACACTCACATCACTGGAATGTAAGAGGCTGGCTCTTGGCTCCTGCTCTGACTTTAACCTTGTGACCCCCTGCCTTTTATTCTGTGCTTCACCCTTGAGCCTCAAATCGGCCCCAAGATCCCTCCTCACCCTCGCCTCCGGGGGCCTACAGTAAAGCCCATGCTTTCCCTTCTCATGCAGCCCCTGCACAACCCTCCTTTGCACTTTGCTTTGCCTGTACACCTTATGTTTCACCCGGTGCCTGTACTTGCTAACCCCATCCCACCCCCTCTGCTGCCCCCTCTGACTGCCCTGACCCGATCCCCTTGGCCTCTCATATCTTACCTCATCCAGGGCTTACATTAAAGTTAATTAGTTTCCCCATGGGGAATTCATGCAATCCTCAAGCGCACCCTCATTTCTCTCCTTGCACTGGGCCTCTCGTCTCACTTTGTGCATGCACCAGGGGCATCTGAACACGCGCTGTAGCAGCTACAGCAGCTGTGGAGTTCTTAATGGGCCTCTTCTTTCTGCAGGTCCAGACAAAGGTTCATAATTGATATGAAAGGGTGGATGGATATATACATGGATGAATGAGTGAAAGGATGGATGAGTGAAAGAATGGATGGATGAGTGAAAGGGTGAATAAATGGATGGGGTGAAAGTGGATGGATGAGTGAAAGGATGGATGGTTGAATAAAAGGGTGGATTGATGGATGAGTGGATGAATGGCTGATGGAGTGGGTGGATGGCTGGGTGGAAGGATGGATAGATGGGTGGAAGGAAGGATGGATGGATAGATTGATGGGTGGAAGGATGGATAGATTGATGGGTGGATAGTTGAGTGAAACGGTGGATGGAGGGATGAGTGAAAGGGTGGATGGATATGAGTGAAAGGGTGGATGGATATGAGTGAAAGGGTGGATGGATATGAGTGAAAGGGTGGATGGATATGAGTGAAAAGGAGGATCAATGGGGTGAAAGACGGAAGAGCAGATGGATGGATATGAGTGGAAAGGAGGATGGAGGGGTGAAAGATGGAAGAGCAAAAGGATGGAGGGATGAGTGAAAGAGTGAATGGATATGAGTGAAAGGGTGGATGGAGGGGGTGAAAGTGGATGGATGGATGAGCGGATGGATTAATGGAAGGAAGGAAGGAGGGATGGATGAGTTTGAATGATCGATTTGGAGCTGGAAGGATAGGTTTGGCCCCAAGGGCGTCGTGAACCACTCGCTTTAGCAGCTACAGTGGGGGTGGAGCTCTTGATGAGCCTCTTCTGTCTGCAGCTAAGCAGACAAAGGCCCATAATTAACGTGTAAGGGTGAGTGAGTGAAAGGATGGGTGTGTGGGTGAAAGGGTGGCTAGATGAGTGAGTATATGAGTGTAAGTGTGGCTTGCTAGATGGATGAATGAGTGAAAGGATGGATGAGTGACAGGGATGGTGGATGGACGATGGATGTGTTGAAGGAAAGGGTGAAAAGATAGATGGGTTGCAGGGTGGATGGATCAGTAAGCGAAAGGATGGAAGAGTGAAAGGGTAAATTGGATGAGCGGAAGGATGGAAGAGTGAAAGGGTAAATTGATGGATGAGCGGAAGAATGGGTGAGCGGAAGAATGGGTGAGCGAAAGGATGGACAGATGGCTGAGATAGATGGATGGATATGTTTGGGGATGGATGGGTAGATTTGGATATGGATGGGCGGATGGATGGACAAACAGAATGGTGAAAGGCTGATGAAAGAATGAATGGAAGCCAATGTAAAGGTGAAATGCTAGATATCAGTGGGTGAATGAAAATATGAATGGGTAGATCTGCAGAAAAGAGGCAAAATAAGGAAATCACTAGTATTCAAATCCTTCTATACTATGAGCCTGACATAACCAGAGAGGCTATTATTCGAGCTCTTCTATAATGAGTGCTGCCATTATTTGACGGTGCACTACATGATGGCACCAAAGGGACAAGTGGATTTTGTACAGGACAAGTAGATTTATGAAGCTACCTGTCCCATGGACAAGTAGATATTTTATTAAATTCCACACCCCTGAATAATACCACCCAGGGGGGTACCACCTGCACCTGTCTGGAACCCTAGGATTGTCCTCACAAGGCTTATGGGTCCACCTTTTGAGCAATTACACAATTGTCCATTACAATTTCTGTCATGGAAGGTTGCCTTTCTAATTGCTATCACTTCATTGAGACGTTTTGGGGAGTTGCAGGCATTAACGGTAGAAGAACCCTTTTTTCAACTTCATAAAGATAGTGTTTTTTTGTACAAACCCTAAGTTCCTTACAAAAGTAGTTTCTGCTGTTCATATTAACCTATCAGTTGAGCTGCCTGTGTTCTTCCCTCTACCTGATTCAGTAGCAGAAAGAGCTTTACACACACTGGATGTTAAGAGCACTATTATACTATGTTGATAGAACAAAAGATTTTCGTAAAACAAAACAACTTTTTGTTGCATTTGCTCCACCTCATAAAGGAAATCCTATCCAAAATGCGTTATTTCTAGATGGATTATAAAATGTATTCAAACTTGTTATTTTAAAGCTAAAAGAACTTTAACTATACCTCCTAGAGCACATTCTACTCGCAAAATAGGAGCATTTGGTAGTATCTAATGCTCGAAAGCGAGCTAATTCTCAAGCGTCTGGGTATGCTCCTCCCCCAGATAGTCAAAGCTTATTGATGCTTCTGGCAAACGTATAGCTGCGCAAGCAGCTAATCATTGGCCTATTTCTAATACCCAAGGCCTCCTAGCAAGATACAATTGGCCCCACTGGGACGAAATGGAGCAATTGTCTATGGTTTCTCCCAGATGAGCATAGGGCGAAAGCTCAGGATTTAGTTCAAGAAGGTAAACTAATTTCCAATATTTCTATTAGATGCAGCTGACACTGCAGCTAGAGAAGTGAACACTAGCATCCTACTCCGAAGACATGCATGGTTACGGATTTCAGGGTTCAAACCTGAAGTCCAACAATCCATTCTCAATATACCTTTTGACTAGAAACATCTTTTTGGCCCAGAAGTTGATCAAGCGCACGAAAAAATGAAAAAAGACACTGATGTAGCAAAATCGATGGGAGCGCTTCAATCTCCCTCAAATAGAGGTTCCTTTCGAAGCTCCTTTTACAGGGAAGGGTCCAAGTCCACAGGGACAGACCAAAACACTTCCTCCTACAAGGGTAATTCTCCATCATCTTTTACAAGAGGATTTTTCAGAGCAGAGGAGGTTATAGGGGAAATAGTCCCAGGGGCAGAGGTAAAAACGCTACACCCCACAATTCCCCTTCCCCCAAATAAACAGTGACTTCTCCACACTTCCCTCCGAATATTCCACACCTGTCGGAGGAAGACTTCAAGACTTTCTCCCCATTTTGGAATCAATAACAACCGTCAAATGGGTGCTTGGAATTATCCAACATGGTTATTGCCTACAACAATCCTCCAAACCTTCCACCTCAATATCACAAATTATCACCAGACCACCAGCACTTGCTTCAACAAGAAGTGCAATCTCTATTACTCAAAGGGGCTATAGAACCAGTCCCACGGGTCAGGGGTTTATTCCCTTTACTTTTTGATTCCCAAAAAGGACGGCTCGTTAAGACCTATATCTGAAAGAGACACGTTAGTGATAGATTCCTTACCTTAGAATATCCCCAGGCGTCAGGCTGGATCCGGAAAGTTTTGCGTAGCAGTACCCTTGCGCGTCGGTAGGCGGCGTCGTGCGGCTCCGCGTCCGTCGTCGGCGTCGTGATCGCCGGGATGACGTCGCGGGCAGTACTTAGACGCCGCCCCTGCGCGCTGACGTCAGTTCTTCTTTTTCCGCGCCAGCAAGCGCAGATCCGGGAAGAGCAGTGCCCTGGTCAATTTTTGACCATACTTTTTGGTGATTTTTTCACTGTTTTTTCCATCTTTAAGGTGTCGTAGGGATGCCCGGCTTCAAGCGATGCGGCGCCTGTGCGCGGATGATGTCCGTCACCGACCCGCATTGGGAGTGTCTCTTCTGCCTCGGCCGAGGCCACGACACCGAGTCTTGTCCCGAATGCCAGGCCCTCAACCCGAAAGCTTTGCGAGAGCGGTCTCGAAAGCTCCTCGAGGCCCGGCATTCGGCTCCACGGAGGCCCCGGTCGCGTGAGAGGTCCAGGGGTCGCTCGCGGAGTGCACACCGGTCGTCGGCGTCGAAGTCTTCTTCGTCCGGTAAGTCTAAGCACAAGAAGTCCAAGAAGCATCGTCGCTCTCGGACTTCGCCTCGCCGGTCTCGCGACTCGGCTGAGGCCCCTCCCGGCACCGTCCCGCCCCCGCGGCCCCGGACTTGCCTGTGGAGTCGCCCCCGCCCTACCCGCCCTTCCCGGGTTCGGGGGCGGATCCGGCCAAGGTACAGGAGTTCCTGTCGGCCATGGCCCGCCTCTTCGGGCCTTCAGGCCCCTCCGGTGCGCCTTCGGGCCCCGCGGGCCCTGATGGGGTTGCTCCGGCGTCGCCGGCGGCTCCGGCCCCGGCGTCGCCCGGGACTCCAGCCTCGATCCCGGCTCCGGCTTCGGCCCCGGCCTCGATCCCGGCTCCACAACCCCCATCGACGCCGGTCGACCTCACGACACCTCCGCCGGCGCCCGATGTCTCCGGTGCCGTTCTCGACGCCGCCCTGGGCTCCGGGCGGCGTCGTCCCCCAGTTCCTTCCGGCTCCGGACATGGACCCGGAGCGACGCCGCTCGACGCCGGCTCCGGCGCCGATGGGCCCTTGGGTCCCAAATGTCCCTCCTCCTCCTTATTTTGAACCAGAGGAGGACCAGGAGGACTGGGAGGGGTCTGATGACCCTCTGACTCGCAACTGTCAGAATGATGAGGACTGGACAGAGAGTCTAGGGAGGCCAGTGGTCTGGATACTTCTCCTGACACTGGCATGCTGTCTCCTCCCGTGGCTACGGAGGAGGGGGCCAATTTTGGTACGGTGTTGCGTAGGGCTGCTGGGGCCTTACGTCTCCAGCTCCCTACTTTGACGGTCAAGCCTAACATCTTGACAGAGGTGCTTCAGCCGGCAGCCTCCTCTGCGGAGACTGTGCTGCCGTTTAACGACGCCCTCACAGACGCTCTTTTGGGCGCCTGGTCCAAGCCCAACACAGGGGCTCCTGTGGATCGGAACGTGTCACGACGCCATCGCCCAGCTCCGGGCGACCCCCTGTTTCTTTCTGTCCACCCCACTCCTGAGAGCTTGGTTGTCCAAGCCTCCGCTTCCCAAACCGCCTTCCCTACCGCTCATCCGGATAGGGAATCCAAACGCCTGGATCAGTTTGGGAAGAAAGGTTTTTCTTCCTCCAGTGCTGGCTTGCGGTCCGTTAACACCGCTTGTCTTTTGGGCCGCTATACCCACTCTCTGTGGGATTCGGTGGCGGATGTTTTGCCCCAGTGCCCTGAGGAGGTCCAGGCACTGCTTTCCCGCGCCATTGCGGAAGGAAGGGATGCGGCCAAATACACTATCCGTTGTGGCCTTGACACCGCCGACTCGCTGGGCAGGTCGATTGCAACGACGGTGGCGCTCCGCCGCCACGCCTGGCTGAGAACCACTGGTTTTTCAGGGGATGTCCAGAATACTCTCATGGACATGCCCTTTGATGGAGTCGGTCTTTTTGGGTCCAAAGCAGACCATGCGTTGGAGCGCTTTAAGGACTCACGGGCTACTGCCAAGTCCCTGGGCCTTTCTGCTACACGCCCTCCGCTGCCTTCTGCTTTTCGCCCCTATCGTGGCCACGGTAGGGGCGCCCTTCACGTCAGCAGCCCAGCCACCGGCCCGCGCAGCAGGCGTCTTCGCGTGGCCGAGGACGTGGATTCCGCCGTGGCGGATCGGGCAACCAGCGTGCGGGTCAGGCCACCACCTCCAACCCGTCCGCGGCCTCCAAGCCCCCCTAGTCCCTCCTTTCAGGTGCACGGCACGCCAGTAGGGGGCAGGGTCCGCCATCACCTTCCCCACTGGCGCACCATCACCTCGGACAGGTGGGTCTTGGACATTGTCCGAAGGGGCTACTCCCTCCCCTTCGAGACCACCCCCCAGCCATGCCACCTCAACTCCACCGCATGTCAGGGGATCACTTGGTGCTTCTACAGAAGGAAGTCACGGCCCTCTTGACCAAGAGGGCCATCGAGCATGTTCCGACCCCAGAAGTGGGGCGTGGTTGCTACTCCCACTACTTTCTGGTGCCCACAAAGGACAAGGAGGACATGCGTCCTATCTTGGACCTCCGGAACGTCAATCGCTTCCTCCGGAAGGAGAAGTTCAAGATGCTCACCCTAGCTCAGGTCTTGACTGCCCTCGACCCTGGAGACTGGTTGGTAGCGTTGGACTTGCAGGACGCATATTTCCACATCCCCGTCCTGCCGGCCCACCGGCGTTACCTTCGGTTCACGGTAGGCCACGAGCATTTTCAGTTCACCGTGCTCCCCTTTGGCCTTACAAGTGCCCCTCGGGTGTTCACGAAAGTGATGGCGGTGGTCGCGGCTCATCTGCGCCGGGCAGGGGTTTCAGTCTTCCCCTACCTCGACGACTGGCTGCTGAAGGCGGGCTCGTCCCAGGCAGTCGTCTCCCACCTCCAGACTACGGCCGAACTCCTGCACTCGCTGGGGTTCTCCATCAATGTGCCGAAGTCGCATCTGATTCCTTCTCCACAGCTCCTTTTCATCGGAGCAGTTCTGGACACGACGCAGTTTCGGGCCTATCCTCCCGAACGGCGAGTCCGGGATATTCAGGCTATGATTCCGATCTTTCGGCCTTTATCCTGGGTTTCGGTAAGGATGACCCTGAGGCTGCTGGGCCTCATGGCCTCCTGCATCCTGCTGGTCAATCATGCCAGATGGCATATGCGGGCTCTGCAGTGGGACCTGAAGTTCCAGTGGGCGCAGCACCAGGGCAACCTGTCCGATCACGTCCAGATCTCGGAGGGGACTGCAAAACAGTTGCAGTGGTGGCTCTCGAACCGGCAATGGGTCATGGGCAGATCCCTCTCCTTCCCCAGCCAGAGCATACAGTTGTGACGGACGCGTCCCTTCTGGGATGGGGCGGTCACTTGGGAGAGGCGGAGATCAGAGGCCTCTGGTCTCCGGCGGAGTCCCGGCTCCATATCAACCTTCTGGAGCTCCGGGCGATCCGGCTTGCACTCAAGGCATTCCTTCCCTCTGTCAAAGGGAAGGTAGTGCAGGTGTTCACAGACAACAACACCGCCATGTGGTACTGCAACAAACAGGGCGGGGTGGGGTCTTGGACCCTTTGTCAGGAGGCTCTGCGCCTCTGGACATGGCTGGAACATCAGGGCATGTTCCTGATGGTTCAACACCTGGCAGGTTCTCTGAACGCCAGGGCGGACGAACTCCAGCCGCAGGTGCATGATGGATCACGAATGGCGTCTTCACTCGGAAGTGGCGCAAGGACTCTTTCTACAGTGGGGAGAGCCTTGGTTAGATCTATTCGCCACCGAAGAGAACGCGCAATGTCATCAGTTCTGCGCGTTGGAATTTCCAAGGCGGCACTTCGCTCGGCGACGCTTTTCGTCGCGAGTGGAGTTGCGGTCTGTTGTACGCCTTTCCGCCTATACCACTTCTACCCAGAGTGTTGAAGAAGATTCGGCACGACCGGGCCCAAGTCATTCTTGTGGCTCCGGACTGGGCTCGAAGAGTTTGGTATCCCGAGCTACTCAATATGAGCATAGATCCCCCGATCCGTCTGCCTCTTCGGGAGGATCTTCTGTCGCAGCAGCAGGGGACGGTCCTCCACCCGAACCTGTCCAGTCTACACCTGCTTGCGTGGAGATTGAGCGGCGGCAGTTGATTCCTTTCGACTTGCCTCCCGAAGTTTGTGATGTGATTCTGGCAGCCAGGCGTCCCTCCACTAAGGTGGTATACGCCTGCAGGTGGAACAAATTTGTGGCATGGTGCACAGCAAAGGCTGTGGATCCCCTTTCTGCCCCTCTTTCTGAGGTCCTTCTGTTCCTTCTCTCTCTGGCCCAACAGGGTTCTGCCCTGGGTACCATCAAGGGTTATCTTTGTGCTATCTCGGCCTTCCTCAGGCTCCCTGATCAGCCCTCCCTTTTCAAGTCCCCTGTTGTTAACAGGTTCTTAAAAGGCATTACTCACCTCTTCCCTCCTGTTCCGTTTGTAATGCCTCAGTGGGACTTGAACTTGGTTCTTACCTTTTAATGTGCGCTCCCTTTGAGCCTCTGCATAACTGTCCTCTTCGTCTTCTGACTCTAAAGGCAGCCTTTCTGGTGGCCATCACCTCCGCTCGGCGGGTGAGTGAGCTCCAGGCTCTTTCTTGCAAACCTCCCTTTCTGTCTGTTCATCCAGACAAGGTTGTTCTTCGGACGCGTCCGTCCTTCTTGCCAAAGGTGGTTACTGCTTTCCACATTGGGCAGACCATCACTTTGCCCACCTTCTTTCCGCCTCCGCATCCTTCCAGAGAGGAAGAGAGGCTCCACCGTCTGGACCCAAAACGTGCGCTCTCCTTCTATATCGACCGCACAAAACACTTCCGGGTGGATGACCAGCTCTTTGTTGGCTACGTGGGCGCCAAAAAGGTCGGGCGGTGCACAAGAGGACCATCTCCCGCTGGGTTACCTTGTGCATCAAGACCTGCTATTCTTTGGCTAAGAAGGAGCCTCCTGTTGGGCTGCGTGCCCATTCCACCAGGGCAACGGCTGCTACCACGGCCTTGGGCCGCGGTGTTCCGCTGCCGGTTATCTGTCAGGCAGCTACGTGGGCCTCGCTGCACACGTTTACTAAGCATTACTGCCTTGACAGTCAGGTCCGGAGGGACGGCTTCTTTGGCCGTTCTGTCCTCCAGGACTTCCTTGTCTGATCTTTGTTCGCAGACCCACCACCGGGGTTGGTATTGCTGGGGTATCTATTCTAAGGTAAGGAATCTATCACTAACGTGTCTCTTTCAGATGCACAAGTTACTAACTTGTGTAACGATATATCTGTAAGAGACAGTAGTTAGTGATAGATTCCTACCGCCCACCCATCCTCCCCGTTCTGCGAACTGATTTCTAGGGTTAAGGACATCCCTTTCAGGGCCCTAGTATTTTTCAGACACCTGTGTCAGCTTCTTGCATGGCTCTGCGTTCCTGGCGCGGAAAGTCGTGTACAGAACTGACGTCAGCGCGCAGGGGCGGCGTCTAAGTACTGCCCGCGACGTCATCCCGGCGATCACGACGCCGACGACGGACGCGGAGCCGCACGACGCCGCCTACCGACGCGCAAGGGTACTGCTACGCAAAACTTTCCGGATCCAGCCTGACGCCTGGGGATATTCTAAGGTAAGGAATCTATCACTAACTACTGTCTCTTACAGATATATCGTTACACAAGTTAGTAACTTGTGCTTTAGATCCGAGTTATTCAGATACATAATTTCAGAGCACTTTCACATGGTGACTTCAACAAGGTACTTCCCCTTTTACAGCAGGGCGATTTTGTCTACTCTAGATGTAAAAGACGCCTACTTTCACATTCCAATTCATCCGGCTCATCGCAAATACCTCAGATTTGTGATAGCAGGCAAACATTACCAGTTCAGTGTACTTCCATTTGGCGTCACCACGGCCCCCAGAGTGTTCACCAAATGTCTCGCAGTAGTAGCCGCTCATCTCAGGAGACAATGTATACATGTCTTTCCTTACCTAGACGACTGGCTTATCAAAGCAGGCACTTACCAGAACTGTATACTACACACTCGGGCAACAGTACACCTACTTCATCAGTTGGGTTTCACAATCGATGCACAAAAATCTCACCTGTGCCCTGCACAAGTGAAGTCTTATCTAGGAGCTTCCCTCAACACACTCAAAGCTCTAGCTTCTCCCAATGTAGCCAGCATTCACATTATTCAATCCACAGTACTGCAATTTCAACCCAATCAAACATTACCAGCCAGAGTTTTCATGCAACTGCTGGGAATGATGGCATTTTGCATTGCAATCGTACCTCATGCAAGGCTTCACATGCGTCCTCTGCAAGAATGTCTAGCACGTCAGTGGAATCAGTCACAGGGTCAATTAACCGATCTAGTGTTGGTAGACGGCCACACCCATCGCTCTCTGCAGTGGTGGAACCCTCAAAACTTATCAAAAGGGTGGCCCTTCATAGACCAGATTCCACAGATTGTACTGACAGCAGACTCATCTTTAACCGGTTGGGGTGCCCATCTCCAACATTACACAGTACAAGGGCTGTGTCAGACAATCACAAATGTCTCCACATCAACTACCTGGAACTTCTAGCAGTGTTCCTAGCACTCAAAGCTTTTCACACTCACCTTGTAGGCAAAACTGTCCTAGTCCGCACAGAAAACATGACAGCAATGTACTATCTGCAGAAACAGGGAGGGACACACTCTCTCCAGCTGTTGCGCCTTGCACAAAGCATTTGGAATTGGGCAATTCATCACAAAATATATCTCTTAGCAGAACACCTTCCAGGAGTAAGCAATCAAATTGCCGACCTGCTCAGCAGTCACAGGCAGCAAGTTCACGAGTGGGAGCTTCATCCCAAAGTTCTTCTTCCCTACTTTCAACAATGGGGATTTCCACAGATAGGTCTGTTTGCCACAGTACACAACGCAAAATGCCCAAACTTCGCATCCAGGTTCCCACACCATCTATCCAAAGGCAATGCTCTATGGATGAATTGGTCAGGGATATTTGCCTATGCTTTTCCGCCTCTCCCACTAATTCTATTACTGGTTTGGAAGCTCAGACAAACATCCCTCACACTGATCTTAGTAGCCCCCACATGGGCTCGTCAACCTTGGTACACCACCCTATTAGAACTGTCGGCGATGCCACATCAAAAGCTACATCTCATACCCAGTCTCCTCACTCAGAGCCAAGGAGAAATCCGACATCAAAATCCCAAAGAACTCAACCTAGCGATTTGGCTCCTGAAGTCATAGTTTGGTTATTTACAACTACCACCAGACTGTATGAATATTCTCAAAGAAGCTAGAAAGCCTACTACTAGAGCATGTTATGCAGCAAAATAGAAACGGTTTGTTATATTGTAACAACAACATCAATCCACTTGATGCTTCTGTACAGAACATCATTTATCTGTTGCATTTACAGCAATCTGGATTGGCTTACACATCCATTAGTTTACACCTAGCAGCAGTAGACGCATACTTGCAAAATAGTTAACACTTATCTCTATTCAGAGTACCAGTGATCAAAGCCTTCATGGAAGGATTACCACCAAGAGTTCCCCCTGCACCAGAGTGGAACTTAAACCTAGTCCTTACAAGGCTAATGGGTCCACCTTTTGAACCAGTCCACAAATGTCAGTTACAATTCCTCTCATGGAAGGTTGCTTTCCTCATAGCAATAACCTCACTAAGGCGAGTTGGTGAACTTCAGGCATTAACTATACAAGAGCCTTTCTTTCAACTTCACAAAGATTAGGGTGGTTCTTCGAACCAATCCTAAATTTCTCCCTAAAGTAGTTTCTGCCTTTCATATCAATCAATCAGTTGAGTTACCTGTGTTCTTTCCTCAACCTGATTCTGTAGCAGAGCAAGCTCTACACACACCCTTGATGTTAGACGAGCTATACTACATTATGTAGAAAGAACCAAAGAATTTCGAAAAACAGAGCAACTACTTGTTGCTTTTTCTCCACCACACAAAGGCAATCCCATATCTAAGTCGGGTATTGCAAGATGGATTGTAAAATGTATCCAAACATGTTATGCCAAAGCAAAAAGAACTTTGATAATACCCCGTAGAGCACATTCCACTCGCAAAAAAGGGGCTACTATGGCCTTTTTAGGGAATATTCCCCTAGCCGACATCTGTAAGGCAGCAACATGGTCTACACCGCACACATTCACCAAACACTATTGTGTAGATGTGTTTGCGAGACAACAAGCAAATGTAGGCCAAGCAGTACTTAAAACACTGTTTCAAACAACTACAACCGCAACAGGTTAGCCACCGCTTTGGGAGTATACTGCTATATAGTCTATGCAAAGCATGTTCTCTACAGCTCACATGCCTCGAACGGAAAATGTTACTTACCCAGTAAGCATCTGTTCTTGGCATGTAGAGCTGTAGATTCACATGCGCCCACCCGCCTCCCCGGTCTCCTGTGGTTGTTGTAGTTCTCAGATCTGAAAGAAACACGTAGTGATAGATTCCTTACCTTAGAATTACCCCCAGGCGTCAGACTGGATCCGGAAAGTTTTCGTCAGCAGTACCCCTGCGCGTCGGAAGGTGGCGTCATGCGGCTCCGCGTCCGTCGTTGGCGTCGTGGTCGCCGAGATGACGTCGCAGCAGCTACTTAGACGCCGCCCTCGCGCGCTGACGTCGGTTCTTTCTTTTTCCGCGCCAGCAAGGGCAGATCCGGAGAGAGCGGTACCCACAGTCATTTTTTGACTGAGTTTTTTGAGGCTTTTGTGTCTGTTTTTTTCTCTCGAGTCATTCGACTCCTGGTGCCGTAGGGATGCCCAGTTTCAAGTCGTGCGGGGACTGTCATCGTATGATGTCGGTGACGGACCCGCACAGCGTGTGTCTCTACTGCCTGGGGCGGGACCACGACCCCAAGTTGTGCCCCGACTGCCGGGCCATGGCGCCGAAGATTTTGCGGGAGCGGTCCCGAAAGTTGCTGGAAGTCCGGCAGTCGGCTCCGCGCCACTCGAGGTCCCGGTCCCGTGGGAGGTCGAGGGACCGGTCGCGGAGCCATCACCATCATTCATCGTCGAAGTCTTCGCACTCGGGGTCGGGTAAGGCGAAGCACAAGAAGTCGAAGAAGCGCCATCGCTCTCTGACTTCCCCTCGCCCGTCGCGGCTGAGGGTGTGGGTGGTGCCACCCCTGCGGCTCCGGTGGAGCCTACGCAGTCGCCCCTGCCCTTCCCGGGTCCGGGGGCAACTCCGGCCCAGCTGCAGGACTTTGTCAGCCATGGCCCGCCTCTTTGGGCCGTCGGGCTCGGGCCCGACTGGGGGTCCTCGCCCTTCACTGTTGGCGGTTCCGGCCCCGACATCGCCGTCGGCTCCGGCCCTGGCGCCGCAGGGCCCACATGGATCCAGGCCTGGATCCCGGTCGACGCCGGTTGACCTTGTAACACCTCCACCGACGTCGACCCCACTGGCACCACTTCTGACGTCGCCCGTGGCACCGGACAACGTCATCCCCGGTTTCAGCCCTGATGTGGACACGGAGCCGGAACGGCGTCGCTCGACGCAGATTCCGACGCCGATGGGACCCTTCTTTCCTTATGTCCAGCCTCCGTATTTTCGGCCTGTGCCACAGCCTTCGGAGGAAGGGGAGGACTGGGAGGGGTCTGAGGACCCTCTCGCAGCTCAGTGCGAGTATGACCTGGACTGGGCAGAGGAGCTGGGGGATGCCAGTGGTTTTGACACCTCTCCTGACCTTTGCATGCTAAATCCTCCTATTGTGGCTACGGAGGAGGGTGCTAGTTACGCAGTGGTGTTGCGTAGGGCGGCTGAGGCTCTACACCTCCAACTCCCTACAGTGGCCATCAGGACTAACCTCCTGACAGAAGTGCTTCAGCCGGCGGCTACCTCTGCGGAGCCACTGCTGCCCTTCAACGATTCACTTTGACGTTATGTTATGTTATAGGGTATTTGTTAAGCGCACGGCTACTCCAAGGAGTGTCCCGGCGCTATCTTGACCCCAGAACAGAGCAACTGAAAGACCTGACAGCCATAGCCAGCTAGTCTACTCTACTGTTGGAAAAGCCAGGTTTTTAAGCTTCGCCTAAAGCTGAGGAGATCACGTTCTTGTCTAAGGGAAAGTGGGAGACTGTTCCATAATTTTGCAGCTACTACCTGAAAGGAGCGTCCTCCTTTGCGAGAACGGCAAAACTTAGGCACAATTGTCAATTGCTGGGTTGATGACCGCAGAGTTCTGGACGGTTTGTAGGGCTGGATTTTATTCCTGATGTACGGGGCCCCGATGTTATTTAGGGCCTTAAAAGTCAACACCAGGGATTTAAAACTGACCCTTTTTTTCACTGGTAACCAGTGCAAAGATCTAAGATGGGGAGACGTGAGACCTGGGTCCGACCATGAGCGCGGCCCTAGCTGCCGCATTTTGAACTACCTGAAGGTGGTTCAGTAAGTAGTCCGGAAGGCCCAGATACAACACATTTACGTAGTCCAGCCTTGACATGATCAGTGCTTGGACCACGGTTTTCCTATGAGGGATAGGAAGCAGGGGGAGGAAAATCCTCATCATTTTTAAAAGCCCGAAACGGGGGTGCCAGCAACCGATTGGACCTGGGACTTCATAGTCATGTCGGAATCTAATTTCACTCCTAGATTTTTTGCGATGGAGACTGGACTATCAGGGGGGGATACATTTTTTGGCCACCATTGACGCCATTCGTCGCCTGGAGTGTGTCCAAAAAAAATAATTTCCGACTTGTCAGAGTTGCAGAGTAATTGATTTTGCCTAAACCAGTCAAACACCTTGGTTAGGCAAACATTGACTTCATTACCGTTCAGCACCTCATCCTTCTCACAGGTAAACAGCAATTGCGTGTCATCTGCGTACGATATAATTTTTGCTCCATATTGTTCGGCTAAAAGAGCAAGGGGGGGCCATGTATATATTAAACAGGGTAGGGCTTAAAACGTTCTTTTGGGCACCTGGTCCAGGCCCAACACAGGGGCTCCTGTGGATAGGAACGTGGCCCGACGCCATCGCCCGGCCCCGGGCGAGCTTTGTTGTCCAAGCCGCCACGTCCCAAAGCGCATTCCCGACCGCACCCCCGGATAGGGAATCCAAGAGACTGGAACAGTTTGGGAAGAAGATCTTTTCTTCCGCCAGTTCAGGGCTGCGGTCTGTGAACACCGCATGCCTCTTGGGCCGTTATTCCCACACACTGTGGGATACGGTGACGCAAGTGCTGCCTCAGTGTCCAGAGGAGGCCCGGACAGTGCTCTCTCAGGCTATTGCTGAAGGGAGAGATGCAGCCAAGTTCACAATCCGATGTGGCTTTGACACCGCCGACTCGCTGGGCAGAGCACTTTCCACGACAGTGGCGCTCCGTCGCCACGCCTGGCTGAGGACTACTGGCTTCTCTGGGGATGTCCAGAACACTCTCATGGACATGCCCTTTGATGGCATTCGCCTTTTTGGCAACAAGGCGGATAGTGCGTTGGAGCGTTTTAAGGACTCACGGGCTACGGCCAAGTCCTTGGGCCTTTCGGCCTCTCGCCCTCCTCCGCCTTCTGCCTTTCGCTCCTTTCGTGGCCACGGAAGGGGCGCCCCGACACGTTCGCTACAGAGCCACAGGCCTGCGCAGCAACAGTCTCAGCGCGGACGTGGGACCCGCCGGGGCGGGTCAGTCCACCTCCACCCTGGCCACCACTGCCTCCAAACCTTCCTAGTCCGGTCTTTCAGGCCCATCAAACGCCAGTGTGCGGCAGGATTCGCCATCACCTCCCCCACTGGCGCACCATCACTTCGGACTATTTGTAAAACCCACCTGTCCGAAGGGGCTACTCCCTCCCCTTCGAGACTACCCCTCCAGCCATGCCACCCCAGTACCACCGCATGTCGGGGGATCACTTGGCACTTCTCCAACAGGAAGTCGCGGCCCTCTTGGCCAAGGGGGCCATCGAGCGCGTTCCTGCGCCAGAAGTAGGACGTGGTTGTTGTTCCCACTACTTTCTGGTGCCCAAGAAGGACAAGGGCCTGCGTCCTATCTTGGACCTCAGGGACGTCAACCGCTTCCTCCGGAAGGAGAAGTTCAAGATGTTGACTCTGGCTCAGGTCTTGTCTGCCCTCGACCCTGGAGACTGGATGGTGGCATTGGACTTGCAGGACGCATATTTCCACATTCCCTTCCTGCCGGCCCACCGGCGTTACCTGCGGTTTATGGTAGGCCACAAGCACTTTCAGTTTACCGTGCTCCCCTTTGGCCTTACCAGCGCCCCTCGGGTGTTCACGAAAGTGATGGCTGTGGTCGCAGCTCATCTGCGCAGATCAGGGGTTCCAGTCTTCCCCTATCTCGACGACTGGCTGTTGAAGGCGGGCTCGCCCCAGGCTGTCGTCTCCCACCTCCAGACTACGGCCGACCTCCTGCATTCGCTGGGGTTCTCCATCAACGTGCCGAAGTCGCACCTGATTCCCTCTCAGAAGCTCCTCTTCATCGGAGCGGTTCTGGACACGACGCTCTTTCGGGTCTATCCTCCCGAACGACGAGTCCAGGATATTCAGGCTATGATTCCGATCTTTCAGCCTCTATCCTGGGTTTCGGTCAGGATGACCCTGAGGCTGCTGGGCCTCATGGCCTCCTGCTGGTCGATCATGCCAGGTGGCATATGGGGGCTCTGCAGTGGGACCTGAAGTTCCAGTGGGCGCAGCATCAGGGGGACCTGTCAGAGTCCGTCCAGATCTCGGAGGGCACTGCAAGACAGTTGTAGTGGTGGCTCACAAACCGGCATTGGGTCAATGGCAGATCCCTCTCCCTTCCCCAACCGGAGCACACAGTGGTGACGGATGCGTCCCTCCTGGGATGGGGCGGCCACATGGGAGAGGCGGAGATCAGAGGCCTCTGGTCTCCAGCGGAGTCAAGGCTCCATATCAACCTTCTGGAGCTTCGGGCAACACCACCGCCATGTGGTACTGCAACAAACAGGGCGTGGTGGGGTCTTGGACCCTATGTCAGGAGGCTCTGCGCCTCTGGACATGGCTGGAACATCAGGGTATTTCCCTGGTGGTTCAACACCTGGCAGGTTCACTGAACGCCAGGGCGGACGAACTCAGCCGCAGGTGCATGATGGATCACGAATGGCGTCTTCACTTGGGCGTGGCGCAAGGTCTCTTTCAACAGTGGTGAGAGCCTTGGCTAGATCTATTCGCCACCGAAGAGAACGCGCAATGTCAACAATTCTGCGCGTTGGAATTTCCAAGGCGGCACTCGCTCGGCGACGCTTTTCGTCGCGAGTGGAGTTGCGGTATATTGTACGCCTTTCCGCCTATACCACTTCTGCCCAGAGTGCTGAAGAAGATCAGGCGCGACCGGGCCCAAGTCATTCTTGTGGCTCCGGACTGGGCTTGAAGAGTTTGGTATCCCGAGCTACTCAGTATGAGCATCGATCCCCCAATCAGACTGCCTCTTCGGGAGGATCTTCTGTCGCAGCAGCAGGGGACGGTCCTCCACCCGAACCTATCCAGTCTCCACCTCCTTGCGTGGAGATTGAGCGGTGGCAATTGATTCCTTTTGACTTGCCTCCTGAGGTTTGTAATGTCATTCTGGCAGCCAGGCGTCCCTCCACTAAGTTGGTATACGCCTGCAGGTGGAGCAAATTTGTGACATGGTGCACAGCAAAGGCTGTGGATCCCCTTTCTGCCCCTCTTTCATAAGTCCTTTTGTTCCTTCTTTCTTTGGCCCAGCAGGGCTCCGCTCTGGGCGTCAAGGGCTACCTTTCTGCTATCTCAGCCTTTCTCAGGCTCCCTGATCTGCCCTCTCTTTTCAAGTCCCCTGTTGTAAATAGATTCCTCAAAGGCATTACTCACCTTTTCCCTCCTATTCCTTTTGTGATGCCACAGTGGGACTTGAATCCGGTTCTCACATACTTAATGTGCGCTTCCTTTGAGCCTCTTCACAACTGTCCTCTACGTCTATTAACTCTAAAGACTGCTTTCCTGGTTGCCATCACCTCCGCTAGGAGAGTGAGTGAGCTCCAGGCTCTTTCTTGTAAACCTCCTTTTCTGTCTGTCCATCCGGACAAGGTTGTGCTCAGAACCCGTCCATCCTTTCTGCCAAAAGTTGTCTCTGCTTTTCACATCGGGCAAACCATCACTTTGCCCACCTTCTTTCCGCCTCCGCATCCTTCCAGAGAGGAAGAGAGGCTCCACCGTCTGGACCCAAAACGTGCGCTCTTATTTTACCTGAACCGCACACAACAGTTCCGGGTGGATGACCAACTCTTTGTTGGCTACGTTGGCGCCAAGAAAGGTCGGGCCGTACACAAGCGGACTTTCTCCCTATGGGTCGTCTTGTGTATAAAAGCATGCTATTCTCTGGCTAAAAAGGAGCCTCCGTTGGGGCTGCGCGCCCATTCCACCAGGGCGACGGCGGCCACTACGGCGTTGGGACGTGGTGTCCCCTTACAAGACATCTGTCGGGCAGCTACGTGGGCCTCGCACACTTTTACTAAGCATTACTGCCTGGACAGCCAAGTCCGGAGAGACGGCATCTTTGGCCGTTCTGTTCTCCGAGACTTTCTGGTGTGATCTTGGTTCGCAGACCCACCACCGGGGTTGGTATTGCTGGGGTATCTATTCTAAGGTAAGGAATCTATAACTAATTGTCTCTTTCAGATGAACAAGTTACTTACCTTCGGTAAAGATATATCTGTAAGAAACATTAGTAGTGATGGATTCCTTACCGCCCCACCCATCCTCCCCGTTCTGCGAACTGATTTCTAGGGTTAAGGTCATCCCTTTCAGGGCCCTAGTTTCAAAGCACCAGTGGTCAGTATCTTGCATGGCTCTGCGTTCCTGGCGCGGAAAGTCGTGTACAGAACTGACGTCAGCGCGCGAGGGCGGCGTCTAAGTAGCTGCTGCGACGTCATCTCGGCGACCACGACGCCAACGACGGACGCGGAGCCGCACGACGCCACCTTCCGACGCGCAGGGGTACTGCTGACGAAAACTTTCCGGATCCAGTCTGACGCCTGGGGGTAATTCTAAGGTAAGGAATCTATCACTACTAATGTTTCTTACAGATATATTGTTTCCGAAGGTAAGTAACTTGTTCTTTACATTCATACGCATGGACATCTCCATTCTGCACTCACTAACTCCATTCTCACCCTCTGCGGAAAAATAATCTAACAATGGAGTCGATGCCCATGCTCACTTTCACCGAAATAAGAAGTCACCTTACGTTGTGACTGGAAAGACTTCTTCAAAGAAAAACAACTTGCAAACATCCGTACCCAACACTAGATGGCAGGAGTATGCAAAGCATGTGAATCTACAGCTCTACATGCCAAGAACAGATGCTTACTGGGTAAGTAACATTTTCCTTATCTGATAGACACCTAGCCTCAGATTCCTTACCATTGAATTCCCCAGGCGTCAGACTGGATCCTTAAGATTTTTCTTCGAGCAATACCCCTGCGCGCTGGTAGATGGCATCGACCAGCTCCGCGGTCGTCTTCTGCCCCGTAAGTGACGTTCACATCACCTATATAGACGCCGCATCAGCGCGCTGTCAGTTCTTTTCTTTCTGTGCCAGTCAAGCACTGATCCGTGAAGAGAGCTACAATTTGCCACTTTTTGACAGGATTTTTCAAAATTCTTTTTTTTTTTTTGATCAACATCTTTTTGGTGTGTAGGAATGTTCTCTAGGAAGGCATCAGGATTCAAGTTGTGCGACGCCTGTCATTGCGCCATGTCGGTGATGGCTCCCCATTTGATCTACCTGTGGTGTCAGGAGCGCGACCACAACTTAGTCATGCTCTGACTGCCAGGAAATGGCTCCAAAGGCTTTGAGGAAGTGGTCCCTAAAGCTGCTTGCGGCCCAGCAGGCGACACCGTGTCGCTCGACGACTCTGAGGTCATGTCCCGGTCGAGAGGAAGGTCGCGGCACTGCTTCAAAAGTCCCAAGTCCTCTTCTTCCCACTCAATCGTTGGGACATTCAGGTAAGAGGCACAGAAACACAAGATGTCGAAGCGTGCTTCGACTTCTCCCCGTCCGGCGACTGACGCGATGGAGGAGCCTCTGCGATCAATGCCTCATTCTCTGCAACGTGCACCTGGGACTGCTCTGAGCCTCTCTGCTTTTCAGAGAGCTGGAGTGATTCCCCCCCCCCCGTAACTTAAGGGATTGTACAAGGCCATGCGCCTCATTTTTGAGCGATCTGACCCCTCTGGTGTGCCTTAGGCCTCTGGGAGGGGGGCCCATCGGGTTCTGCGCCGTGGGCTCCGGCCTGAGGGGCTCCCATGGATCCGGACTAGTGCCAGTCGTGTCATTGCGACCTTCCCCGGCCCCAACGCCAATGCATCTCAATGCCCCTAGTGCCCACCGGCAGCGTCGGCCCCATTCTGACTCCCGACGACCCGGAGCCGGTATCGCATCGACCAACTCAGATTCTGGCGTCGACAGGACCTCCAAGTCCTAGGTCTCTTGTTGAGCCTTTTTCTGAAGGTCTAGGAGTTGGAGAAAATTGGGATGGATTGCTGGACCCTTTAGAAGACCATCCTTATGAGGAAATGGACTGGTATGAGGAATTGGCTGAGGCCAGCGGACTGGATCCTTCTCCAGATACTGGCATGCTTTCTCACCCTATTGTTTCTAAGGTAGGAGGGAGCGTCTTAAGCTATGATGGTGCGAAGGGCGGCTGAAATCCTTGTCCTTCAGCTTCCTTCAGTGGCGGTCAAGACTAACATCTTGACGGAGGTGCTTCAGCCGGGAGTTTCCTCCTCGGAACCCTTGCTTCCATTTAATGAGGCCCTCACGGATGTCTTACTGGGAACCTGGTCCAAGCCCAGCACAGGGGCTCCTGTGAATAGGGCGATTGCCTGCCACCACCACCCTGCTCCGGGCGACCCAAACCTCCTCACTACCCACCCTATCCTGGAGACCTTTGTAGTCCAAGCCTCTACATTCCATGGCGTGTTCCTTTCCGTTCCCCCGGATAGGGAATCCAAGAGGCTGGATAGTTGGGGCAATAAAATGTTTTCTTCCGCCAACCTTGCGGTTGGTGAACACTTCATGCTTATTGGGATGTTATTCCCACTCTCCGTGGGAAATGGTTGCGCAAATGCTGCCACAGGTCCCGGAGGAGGCATGGGCCGCCCTTTCCCAAGCAGTATCAGATGGGTGAGATGCAGCAAAGTCCGCCATTAGGTGTTTAGACACAAGCGACTCACTGGGAGAGCGTTTTCATCGACTGTGGCTGTTAGACGCCACGTCTGGCTGAGAACATCTGGCTTTTCAGGGGATTGTTAGGCCTTGCTCATGGACATGCCCTTGCTCATGGACATTCCCTTTGATGGCTTGAGCGCTTTAAGGACTCTCGGGCTACGGCCAAGTCCCTGGGCCGCTCAGTGGCCGCACATCCCCAGTCTGTCTTTAGTCCTTCTCGTGGCTACGGAAGGGGCTATCAGCCGCGCCAGCCATATCTCAGCCACAATGCGGCTCTAGCCCCACAACTCCTGTGTGGCTCGTTCAGACCACGTGGGTCAGGCGACCAGAGGTCCAGTCAAAACACCCCCCCCATCAGCTTCAGCCTCCAAACCCTCCTAGTCTCACCCTTTCAGACCATGGACAGCCAGTTGGTGGCAGGATCTGCCATCCCCTCCACCACTGACAACACATTACTTCGGACAGGTGGGTCCTCCAGATAGTCCGCAAGGGCTACTCCCTCCCCTTCGAGACCACCCCTCCCTCCATACTTCCATCCTTTTGACTGGCTGACGGAGGATGATTTGATTTTTCTACAGGAGGAAGTCATGACTCTAGGGTTATGGCGCCAGAAATTGGCTGTGGTTATTACCGCTTCTCTCTGGTCCCGAAAAAGGTCAAGGGCCTTCATCCTATCCTAGACCTGCCAGCCCTTAACTACTTCCTCAAAAAGGAAAAATTTGAGATGCTCACATTAGCTCAGGGCCTGTCTGCCCTGGACCTGGGAGACTGAATGGTAGCGTTGGACTTGCAGGACGCCCATAGGAAGCTGGCTCTTTATTTGATAATTGGTTATATTGTGTAAAAAGTCCAGGGATTTCCGCCCCCGTTACAAACGTTAAAAGGTAAATACGTTTTTAAATAAAAATGCTTTACACTTTAAAAATGGGCATTTAGTGCAATTTTTCAGTTTAGCAACGTTAACCTGTGGGAGGAAAACAAAAATGCAGTTTCCAAGGTAAGTACACTGTGAGAAAGTGCCTCGATTTGCATGGTTAGCCCCCACTTTTTGCCTGGTTTTGATGTGGTTTCAAATGTAGTGCACAGGGTCCCTGCCAACCAGGTCCCCTGTGCCAGTGCTTCTTCCCTAAAAACAAACCCCACTTGGTACTTCTGCCCCCCTGTAAGTCCCTAGTAAATGGTACCCCTGGGTACCTAGGGCCTGGGAGCTGAAGAGGATCCCTTGGAACCCCCCTCACTGGGACAGTGCTACTGCCCTTGCAGCTTGCATGCCCCTGTGATGGAGAAAATGGCAGTCTAGCTAACTGCCTGAAGGCATATGCAAGTCACCCTTCTAGCATGCCTCACAGCCCTAAGGCAGGGTGCACTATACCACAGGTGAGTGCATATCTGCTTGAGCAGATATGTTCCCTACAATATTGGGGTCCATTTCCTAATAATGTAAGTGCCAGTGAAGCCATAGCGAATACATGGGCCGGAAACTCGACAACTCGAGTTTCACAGCACCATGATGGCTTCACTGAACACAGGAGTGTTTGGTACCAAACTACTTCTTTAAATAAATCCACATTGATACCAGTGTGGGATTTATTGTACCATGTACCCAGAGGGTACCTCAGAGGTGCCCCCTGAAATCCTACCAACCCTGCTGCGGTCTCTGACCGGCTGTAGGCAGCCAGCCACCACCAGACATGTTTCTGGACACCTGGGTAGAGAGCCCCTGCTCTTTGGGGCCAAAAACAATGCACATCCTGGGCAGAGGTGTCATGCCTCCTTCCCCAGGATGTGCCAGTGGTTGAAGAGGGGAGCTTCAAAGACCTGCCGCCTTTTTAATGGGACCCCCAGCCTCGGCTGCAAGCAGCAGATGGCTTTCCCTGGCTTACATCCACACTTAGGGCGGGAAAACCTAGGAAGAATAGGAGGTCCCCCCGGCGATCCTGACCCGAGATCCGGCGACTCCTGACCTGCCTCCAGCCGACGCCTGCAGCCTAAATCCGGAAGGTCCCCCCAACCGCGACCAGGAGCTGGTAAGAAGATCCGACCCCAAAAGGCACCCCTGCACCCGACACCCCACGGCCTTGGGTGCCCAAACCGACGGTGCCTAACAAACCCCTAACTTCCCAACTTACCTCTCGAAGTGGTGGTCGCACCCAGAAGACCTTCGTCCCCAAGCCCGCTGTGCCGTTGCAAACCGGAGGTTCCTCATTGAAAACAGGGCGCCCGACGTCGAAACCGCACCCTGCACCCGGCCGCCCTAGTGCCGCTGAGGGTGCACCTTTGGTGCTACTTTGTTTCTCCATTTGCCCTGAGCTAAAGTCCAGGAGTTTTGCTCCCACACCCAAGTGGCCTGCTCGTCAGCAGCCACCAACCGGAGGCCCCCTATCCCCCATTGGATAACATTGGGCCTCAGCACCCGGCCGCCCTAGTGCCGCTGAGGGTGTACCTAGAGTGCATCCTTGACCCTGGGGGACCCCTGAGTCTACCCCCAGAACCTCAACTCCCACTACCAAATACTTGCCTCAAAACCGATAACACTATGTTCGAGGCCTATGAGCTGTAGATCGTATACTTGTGCATAGATCGGCATCTGGTGTTGGGCTCGGATGTTTGCACTTTGTTTTTGTCTTGGAAGAAGTCTTAGTACTCACGAGGTAGGTGACTCCTCCTTAGGACGATAGTGCGCATGGGCATCGACTCCATCTCTAGATTGTTTTTTTTCGCCATCCGGTTCGGATGTGATATGCTGCGCATCTGAAAGAGACACGTTAGTGACAGATTCCTTACCTTAGAATATCCCCAGGCGTCAGGCTGGATCCGGAAAGTTTTTTGCGTAGCAGTACCCTTTCGCGTCGGTAGGCGGCGTCGTGCGGCTCCGCGTCCGTCGTCGGCGTCGTGATCGCCGGGATGACGTCGCGGGCAGTACTTAGACGCCGCCCCTGCGCGCTGACGTCAGTTCTTCTTTTCCGCGCCAGCAAGCGCAGATCCGGGAAGAGCAGTGCCCTAGTCATTTTTTGACTAACTTTTTTGGTGAATTTTTTCACTGTTTTTCTTCGAATCGACTTCAAGGTGTCGTAGGGATGCCCGGGTTTAAACGTTGCGGCGCCTGTGCTCGGATGATGTCCATCACAGACCCGCATCGGGAGTGTCTCTTCTGCCTCGGCCGAGGCCACGACACGGAGTCTTGTTCCGACTGCCGGGCCCTCAACCCGAAAGCTTTGCGAGAGCGGTCTCGAAAGCTCCTCGAGGCCCGGCATTCGGCTCCGCGCAAGCCCCGGTCGCGTGAGAGGTCCAGGGGTCGATCGCGGAGTCCTCACCGGTCGTCGGCATCGAAGTCTTCTTCGTCCGGTAAGTCCAAACACAAAAAGTCCAAAAAGCATCGTCGCTCTAGGACTTCGCCTTGCCGGTCTCGCGACTCGGCTGAGGCCCCTCCCGGCACCGTCCCCGCCCCCCCGGACATGCCTGTGGAGTCGCCCCCGCAATACCCGTCCTTCCCGGGTTCGGGGGCGGATCCGGCACAAATACAGGAATTCCTGTCGGCCATGGCCCGCCTCTTCGGGCCTCAAGGTCCCTCCGGTGCGCCTTCGGGCCCCGCGGGCCCTGATGGGGTTGCTCCGGCGTCGCCGACGGCTCCGGCCCCGGCGTCGCCCGTGCCTCCAGCCTCGATCCCGGCTCCGGCCTCGATCCCGGCTCCACAACCCCCATCGACGCCGGTCGACCTAACGACACCTCCGCCGGCGCCGATGTCTCCGGTGCCGTTCTCGACGCCGCCTGGGGCTCCGGGCGGCGTCGTCCCCCAGTTCCTTCCGGCTCCGGACATGGACCCGGACCGACGTCGCTCGACTCCGGTTCAGGCGCCGATGGGACCTTGGGTCCCAAATGTCCCTCCTCCTCCTTATTTTGAACCAGAGGAGGACCAGGAGGACTGGGAGGGGTCTGATGACCCTCTGACACAACAGTGTTAGTACGATGAGGACTGGACAGAGGGTCTAGGGGATGCCAGTGGTCTAGATACTTCCCTGACACTGGCATGCTGTCTCCTCCCGTGGCTACGGAGGAGGGAGCTAATTTTGCAACGGTGTTGCGTAGGGCGGCTGGGGCCTTACGTCTCCAACTCCCTACTGTGGCGGTCAAGACTAATATCTTGACAGAGGTGCTTCAGCCGGCAGCCTCCTCTACGGAGACTGTGCTGCCGTTTAACGACGCCCTCACTGACGTTCTTTTGGGCGCCTGGTCCAAGCCCAACACAGGGGCTCCTGTGGATAGGAACGTGTCCCGACGCCATTGCCCAGCTCCGGGCGACCCCCTGTTTCTCTCTGTCCACCCCACTCCTGAGAGCTTGGTTGTCCAAGCCTCCGCTTCCCAAACCGCCTTCCCTACCGCCCCTCCGGATAGGGAATCCAAACGCCTGGATCAATTTGGGAAGAAGGGTTTTTCTTCCTCCAGTGCTGGCTTGCGGTCCATCAACACCGCTTGTCTTTTGGGCCGATATACCCACTCCTTGTGGGATTCGGTGGCGACTGTTTTGCCCCAGTGTTCTGAGGAGGTCCAGACACTGCTTTCCCGCGCCATTGCGGAAGGAAGGGATGCGGCCAAATACACGATACGATGTGGCCTTGATACCGCCGACTCGCTGGGCAGGTCTATTGCAACGACGGTGGCGCTGCGACGCCACGCCTGGCTGAGAACCACTGGTTTTTCAGGGGATGTCCAGAATACTCTCATGGACATGCCCTTTGATGGAGTCGGTCTTTTTGGGTCCAAAGCAGACCATGCGTTGGAGCGCTTTAAGGACTCACGGGCTACTGCCAAGTCCCTGGGCCTTTCTGCTACACGCCCTCCGCTGACTTCTGCTTTTCGCCCCTATCGTGGCCACGGTAGGGGCGCCCGTCACGTCAGCAGCCCAGCCACCGGCCCGCGCAGCAGGCGTCTTCGCGTGGCCGAGGACGTGGATTCCGCCGTGGCGGATCGGGCAACCAGCGTGCGGGTCAGGCCACCACCTCCAACCCGTCCGCGGCCTCCAAGCCCTCCTAGTCCCTCCTTTCAGGTGCACAGCACGCCAGTAGGGGGCAGGGTCCGCCATCACCTTCCCCACTGGCGTACCATCACCTCGGACAGGTGGGTCTTGGACATTGTCCGAAGGGGCTACTCCCTCCCCTTCGAGACCACCCCCCCAGCCATGCCACCTCAATTCCACCGCATGTCAGGGGATCACTTGGTACTTCTGCAGAAGGAAGTCACGGCCCTCTTGGCCTAGAGGGCCATCGAGCATGTTCCGACCCCAGAAGTAGGAGGTGGTTGCTACTCCCACTACTTTCTGGTGCCCAAAAAGGACAAGGAGGACATGCGTCCTATCTTGGACCTCCGGAACGTCAATCGCTTCCTCCGGAAGGAGAAGTTCAAGATGCTCACCCTAGCTCAGGTCTTGACTGCCCTCGACCCTGGAGACTGGTTGGTAGCGTTGGACTTGCAGGACGCATATTTCCACATCCCCGTCCTGCCGGCCCACCGGCGTTACCTTCGGTTCACGGTAGGCCCCGAGCATTTTCAGTTCACCGTGCTCCCCTTTGGCCTTACCAGTGCCCCTCGGGTGTTCACGAAAGTGATGGCGGTGGTCGCAGCTCATCTGAGCTGGGCAGGGGTTTCAGTCTTCCCCTACCTCGACGACTGGCTGCTGAAGGCGGGCTCGTCCCAGGCAGTCGTCTCCCACCTCCAGACTACGGCCGAACTCCTGCACTCGCTGGGGTTCTCCATCAATGTGCCGAAGTCGCATCTGATTCCTTCTCCACAGCTCCTTTTCATCGGAGCAGTTCTGGACACGACGCAGTTTCGGGCCTATCCTCCCGAACGGCGAGTCCGGGATATTCAGGCTATGATTCCGATCTTTCAGCCTTTATCCTGGGTTTCGGTACGGATGACCCTGAGGCTGCTGGGCCTCATGGCCTCCTGCATCCTGCTGGTCGATCATGCCAGATGGCATATGCGGGCTCTGCAGTGGGACCTGAAGTTCCAGTGGGCGCAGCACCAGGGCAACCTGTCCGATCACGTCCAGATCTCGGAGGGGACTGCAAAACAGTTGCAGTGGTGGCTCTCGAACCGGCAATGGGTCATGGGCAGATCCCTCTCCCTTCCCCAGCCAGAGCATACAGTTGTGACGGACGCGTCCCTTCTGGGATGGGGCGGTCACATGGGAGAGGCGGAAATCAGAGGCCTCTGGTCTCCGGCGGAGTCCCGGCTCCATATCAACCTTCTGGAGCTCCGGGCGATCCGACTTGCACTCAAGGCATTCCTTCCCTCTGTCAAAGGGAAGGTAGTGCAGGTGTTCACAGACAACACCACCGCCATGTGGTACTGCAACAAACAGGGCGGGGTGGGGTCTTGGACCCTTTGTCAGGAGGCTCTGCGCCTCTGGACATGGCTGGAACATCAGGGCATGTTCCTGATGGTTCAACACCTGGCAGGTTCCCTGAACGCCAGGGCGGACGAACTCAGCTGCAGGTGCATGATGGATCACGAATGGCGTCTTCACTCGGAAGTGGCGCAAGGACTCTTTCTACAGTGGGGAGAGCCTTGGTTAGATCTATTCGCCACCGAAGAGAACGCGCAATGTCATCAGTTCTGCGCGTTGGAATTTCCAAGGCGGCACTCGCTCGGCGACGCTTTTCGTCGCGAGTGGAGTTGCGGTCTGTTGTACGCCTTTCCGCCTATACCACTTCTACCCAGAGTGTTGAAGAAGATTCGGCACGACCGGGCCCAAGTCATTCTTGTGGCTCCGGACTGGGCTCGAAGAGTTTGGTATCCCGAGCTACTCATTATGAGCGTAGATCCCCCGATCCGTCTGCCTCTTCGGGAGGATCTTCTGTCACAGCAGCAGGGGACGGTCCTCCACCCGAACCTGTCCAGTCTACACCTGCTTGCGTGGAGATTGAGCGGCGGCAGTTGATTCCTTTCGACTTGCCTCCCGAAGTTTGTGATGTGATTCTGGCAGCCAGGCGTCCCTCCACTAAGGTGGTATACGCCTGCAGGTGGAACAAATTTGTGGCATGGTGCACAGCAAAGGCTGTGAATCCCCTTTCTGCCCCTCTTTCTGAGGTCCTTCTGTTCCTTCTCTCTCTGGCCCAACAGGGTTCTGCCCTGGGTACCATCAAGGGTTATCTTTGTGCTATCTCGGCCTTCCTGATCAGCCCTCCCTTTTCAAGTCCCCTGTTGTTAACAGGTTCTTAAAAGGCATTACACACCTCTTCCCTCCTGTTCCGTTTGTGATGCCTCAGTGGGACTTAAACTTGGTTCTTACCTTTTTAATGTGCGCTCCCTTTGAGCCTCTACATAATTGTCCTCTTCGTCTTCTCTCTCTGAAGACAGCCTTTCTGGTGGCCATCACCTCCGCTCGGCGGGTGAGTGAGCTCCAGGCTCTATCTTGCAAACCTCCCTTTCTGTCTGTTCATCCAGACAAGGTTGTTCTTCGGACGCGTCCGTCCTTCTTGCCAAAGGTGGTTACTGCCTTCCACATTGGGCAGACCATCACTTTGCCTACCTTCTTTCCGCCTCCGCATCCTTCCAGAGAGGAAGAGAGGCTCCACCGTCTGGACCCAAAACGTGCGCTCTCCTTCTATATCGACCGCACAAAACACTTCCGGGTGGATGACCAGCTCTTTGTTGGCTACGTGGGCGCCAAAAAGGTCGGGCGGTGCACAAACGAACCATCTCCCGCTGGGTTACCTTGTGCATCAAGACCTGCTATTCTTTGGCTAAGAAGGAGCCTCCTGTTGGGCTGCGTGCCCATTCCACCAGGGCAACGGCTGCTACCACGGCCTTGGGCCGCGGTGTTCCGCTGCCGGTTATCTGTCAGGCAGCTACGTGGGCCTCGCTGCACACGTTTACAAAACATTACTGCCTTGACAGTCAGGTCCGGAGGGACGGCTTCTTTGGCCGTTCTGTCCTCCAGGACTTCCTTGTCTGATCTTTGTTCGCAGACCCACCACCGGGGTTGGTATTGCTGGGGTATCTATTCTAAGGTAAGGAATCTGTCACTAACGTGTCTCTTTCAGATGCACAAGTTACTAACTTGTGTAACGATATATCTGTAAGAGACAGTAGTTAGTGACAGATTCCTACCGCCCCACCCATCCTCCCCGTTCTGCGAACTGATTTCTAGGGTTAAGGACATCCCTTTCAGGGCCCTAGTATTTTTCAGACACCTATGTCAGCTTCTTGCATGGCTCTGCGTTCCTGGCGCGGAAAGTCGTGTACAGAACTGACGTCAGCGCGCAGGGGCGGCGTCTAAGTACTGCCCGCGACGTCATCCCGGCGATCACGACGCCGACGACTGACGCCGAGCCGCACGACGACGCCTACCGACGCGCAAGGGTACTGCTACGCAAAAAACTTTCCGGATCCAGCCTGACGCCTGGGGATATTCTAAGGTAAGGAATCTGTCACTAACTACTGTCTCTTACAGATATATCATTACACAAGTTAGTAACTTGTGCTTCGGGTCGATATCGGTTTCGAATCTCCCCTCGACGTGCAATCCCTCTCCACTCGACGGTATTGTCTCGATCGCGTTTCCCTTTCGACGCGCATCTTTAAAACTAACTCCTCGACCTCTATCTTCGACGCGGGCCGTTGGGCCTATCCGCGCTGACCACGCCAGCAGTCAATGGAAAGGACTCCTTTCAAAAAATGCCCCGGGTGTGGTGCTAAGTTCCCACACACGGACTTGCACGAGGTTTGTAATCTCTGCCTCTCCCCGGAGCACGAAAACAAACTGCGAGGGCTGTGCATCGTTCACGTCGAAGAAAACCATCCGTGACCGTCGGGCTCGACGTCACGGAATGTCTCGCGGAAGCAGCTCGATTCCGGACATCTTCGATTCCAATGTCCAGCCGGAACAACAAGGTGAAGAAGACATCTCCGTCTCCGAGGCCGACGACTCCGACGTCGAAGAGGAGACACTCGCCCCGGCTCAGCGGTCCGTGAGTACCGAAACCCCTCTCCCAAAAAACAAACCTAATGCTCCGGTAACACCCTCGCCCTCGGGTCGACACCGGCACATGTCTCAGACTCCCCGCCCTCTGGCCCGGCTAGGAAACCTAAAAATAAGCCTTCGGGCTCGAGCCAATTCCATTCCGGTGCCAAAGTCACCTTCGGCACCGAAGCATCACACCAAAGATGGGCCATGCCCTTCTTCGTCTACACCTAAGACAGCCTCGACGCCGAAGCCCTCGGCGTTCGAAACATACCAAGGACAAAAGTTCGGAACCGAAAAAATCTTCGGAGCCGAAAACGGCTTCAGAACCCAAAAAATCGTCGGAGCTGAAAAAAGTCTCGGAGCCACAAACTCCTACAACAAAACATAAGGAGTCCAAGACCCCCCAGAAAGCTTCAGAGACTCGGTCGAAAGAACATTCGGAGCCAAAATATTCGGCACCGAAAAAAGACATTTTACCCATACAGCCTGTACCTGATTTTTCGGATCCAAAACAAAAAACTCTTTGTATTGATCCAGAAACTGGCAAAGTCGTCGCCAAGCCTCCAAAAAGAGGAAACTGGACACTTCAGAGGAATTTCAAATACCCTCGAAACTAAAGGAGATGAGTACTAACACTTCCCCACCTCCTTCTCCTCCTCCTCCAGCTGATCCAAATCTGCTAATTTCTCCACCACACTCTCCACAACATACTTTTTCACCTCCAACATCAGATACTGAGGATGATAATACCGATAGGGGTGGGAATATAGATCCACATGGGGATGATGATGCACATACCATCCCACAAGACACAGACCCTTGGGATGACTATAACACAGATCCTGACCTACACAATGACCCAGACCTCTATCCATCTAGGCCATCACCACCAGATGACAATATTGGGTTTGCGCAACTAATCAATAGGGCTGCCCAATACCACGGGGTACAGTTACATTCTGATCCCTTAGAGGAAGATTTTTTACTTGAAACCTTTGCACCCTCGCAAAAGTCCACACACACCCTGCCAATGTTAAAAGGCATGCTCAAACATGCCCCAGAAGTTTTTAAGGACCCTGTCAGAGCCAGGATTCTCAACACCAGGGTAGATAAAAAGTATAAGGCAGCAACCAATGACCCAATTTACATTAAAGGTCAGGTTCCTTTGGATTCTCTTGTGGTGTCTAATGCACCAAAGGGGGAAACTCAGAGTACAGGTGATACCCCCCCTCCTGATAAGGAGTCCAAACTAATAGACGCATCTGGTAAACGTATTGTGTCACAAGCGGCCAATCATTGGTGCATTGCCAATGCCCAAGCTTTATTGGCCAGGTACGACAGAGCTCACTATGACGAGCTTGAAAAGCTCATGCAACACCTTCCTGACCGGTACAAACAAAAGGCCAACGACCTTATACAAGAGGGGAAATTGATCACAAACACCTCCATTAAATGTGCGCTCGATGCCGCTGATACCGCATCTCGCGCCATTAACACTAGTGTTTTTTTGCGCCGCCACGCTTGGCTCCGAGTCTCCGGATTCAAACAGGAGGTGCAATCTGCTATTCTAAATCAGCCCTTTGATCAAGAAAATCTTTTCGGGCCCTCAGTTGATACTTCTTTAGAAAAGATGAAAAAAGATACGGACACTGCTAAGTCCATGGGGGCCTTACAATTCCCTTCACCTAGAGGTTCTTTTCGCCGCTCCTTCTACAGAGCTGGCTCCAAAACCATTGCCTCAGAACATCCTTCTTCCTCCTATAAAAGCCCCACTCAAACGTCCTCCAAAGGATTCTTTCGTGGAGGCTACAGAGGCAACAATAGTAAGGGAAGAGGTCGCGGCAACAATAACCGCAACTCCCCTACCACCAAACAGGTGACTTCCCTGCCCTTCCCCCGATCATCCCACTCCTGTCGGGGGACGTCTCTCACAGTTCCTACCTGTCTGGAATTCAATCACAACAGACAAGTGGGTAAGACAAATTATCCAGTATGGTTACTGCCTGGAACTCACCTCTACTCCCCCAAATATTCCTCCCAGACAACGTCCAATGTCCTCGGAACATCTGACACTTCTCAAACAAGAGGTTCTTTCTCTATTACAAAAGCATGCAATAGAACCAGTCCCCTTGCCTCATCAATGCACAGGGGTTTACTCCCTCTATTTCCTAATTCCAAAAAAGGACGGCTCTCTCAGGCCCATATTGGACCTCAGACCGCTAAACCTCTACATTCAGTCGGATCACTTCCACATGGTCACTCTCCAACAAGTGCTCCCACTGCTTCAACAGGGCGACTTTCTCTCCACTCTGGATTTAAAGGACGCCTGCTTTCATATTCCCATTCACCCTGCTCACAGGAAATATCTCAGGTTCGTAGATGGTCAACACTACCAATTCAAGGTCCTCCCATTCGGGGTGACTACAGCACCTAGAGTCTTCACCAAGTGTCTCGCAGTAGTTGCGGCCCACTTACGAAGACAGCACATTCATGTCTTCCCTTATGTAGACGACTGGCTCATAAAAGCCAAGTCACACAGCAGTTCTGTGCATCACACACACACACACACACACACACACACACACACACACACAACTGCTTCACAACTTGGGATTCACTGTAAACCTCATCAAATCCCACCTCCAACCCTCCAGCATACAATAATATCTAGGGGCTACAATAGACCCTTCAAAAGCTCTAGCGTACCCCAACCCAGTTAGGATAAGCACCATACAAGCCCTAATAGCAAAATTTCAGCCTCAACACTCACTACCAGCGCGAATGTTCATGCAACTAATCGGGATGATGGCCTCTTGCATTCTCATTGTCCCTTATGCAAGACTCCAAATGCGTCCCTTACAGGAGTGTTTGGCACGTCACTGGAACCAGGCTCAAGGTCAACTAACAGATCTGGTGTTGGTAGACGACCGCACCCATCGCTCTCTGCAATGGTGGAACACACAAAACCTTTCCAAAGGGTGGCGGTTCCTCGACCCGGTTCCACAGATAGTGCTAACAGCAGACGCATCGCTCACCGGCTGGGGAGCTCATCTTCAAACCCATACCATTCAGGGCATATGGACCCCTCGACAAAAACAATTCCACATAAATTACCTGGAATTGTTGGCAATCTTCCTAGCGTTAAAATCTTTTCAACACCACCTCGTAAGCAAAGCTGTCCTAGTCCGTACAGACAACATGACAGCAATGTATTGCATACAAAAACCGGGGGGGGGGGGGGGAGGACAATCTCTGCAGCTTTCACACCTAGCTCAAAGCATATGGAGATGGGCCATTCCTCAAAACATATATCTCCTTGCAGAACCCCTCCCAGGAGTACACAATCAAATGGCAGATCTACTCAGTCGCCAAACACAGCAGATCCACGAATGGGAACTTCATCCTCAAGTTCTGCTTCCATTCTTTCAAATGTGGGGCCACCCAGAAATAGACCTGTTCGCCACACACCAAACGCAAAATGCCCAAGCTTCGCATCCAGGTATCCACACCCATTGTCCAAAGGCAATGCGCTATGGATGAACTGGTCAGGCAAATTTGCTTATGCTTTTCCGCCTCTCTCGCTCATTCCGCTAGTGGTTCGGAAGCTCAAACAGCATTCCCTCACAATGATCCTGATTGCTCCAACATGGGCCCGACAGCCATGGTTCACAACCCTCTTGGAACTATCGGTAGTTCCTCATCAAAAGCTACGCCTCTCACCCAAGCTTCTCACTCAGAACCATGGAGAGATGAGGCATCCAGATCCCAGTCAACTCAACCTTGAGATTAGGCACCTGAAGTCTTGGAGTTTGGCTACCTTAATCTCCCGCCAGACTGCATGAACATCATTAAAGAGGCTAGACGTCCTACCACTAGAGCCTGCTATGCCGCAAAATGGAAAAGATTTGTAATTTACTGTACAAATAACAAAATCAACCCACTAGATGCTTCTATTCAAAACATCATCTGTTACCTTTTACATCTACAACAATATAACCTAGCGTTATATCCATTAGACTACATCTCGCTGCAATAGCAGCCTATCTCCAAAACAGACAACACTTGTCTTTGTTTAGGGTACCAGCTATCAAAGCATTTATGGAAGGACTTAAAAGAATAATTCCACCTAGAGTTCCACCCTCTCCAGTATGGAACCTAAATGTGGTACTAACCAGACTCATTGATCCCCCATTTGAACCTATGCATAAATGCGAACTGCAATTTCTCACTTGGAAAGTAGCCTTCCTGGTGGCGATCACCTCTCAGAAGAGTTAGTGAACTCCAGGCATTAACCATACAAGAACCATTTCTCCAAATACATCATAACAAAGTGGTTCTTAGGACTAACCCAAAACTTCTACCTAAAAGTCGTCTCTGCTTTCCACCTTAACCAGTCTGTAGAGCTCCCAGTCTTTTTCCCTCTACCAGACTCAGTAGCAGAACGAGCTCTTCACACGCTAGACGTAAAAAGAGCCATACTTTACTACATTGAAAGAACAAAATCCTTTAGAAAGACTAAACAACTTTTTGTGGCTTTCTCCTCACCTCATAAAGGCAATCCTATCTCAAAAACGGGGATTGCAAGGTGGATTGTTAAATGCATCCGGATATGCTATGCCAAAGCTAAACGCACCTTAACCATTCCCCCTAAGGCTCACTCCACACGTAAACTAGGGGCATCTATGGCATTCTTAGAGAACATTCCCCTAGATGACATCTGCAAAGCAGCAACTTGGTCTACACCACACACGTTCACAAAACACTATTGTGTAGACGTGCAAGCTAGTGTGGGCCAGGCTGTATTAAGAACACTTTTTCAAACCGCTGCAACAGATACAGGTAGCCACCGCTAACGAGGTAACTGCTGTATAGTCTATGCACAAGTATACGATCTACAGCTCATATGCCTCGAATGGAAAATGCTACTTACCAGTATGCATCTGTTCTTGGCATGTAGAGCGGTAGATTCGTATACGCCCACCCGCCTCCCTGGATACCTCTATCTGTTCCAGTACTATCTTACTTAGATACATTACACATGGACATCTTTTTCTATTTCTTACTAACTCCATCATAACCCTCCATGGCAAAACAATCTAGAGATGGAGTCAATGCCCATGCGCACTATCGTCCTAAGGAGGAGTCACCTACCTCGTGACTACAAAGACTTCTTCCAAGACAAAAACAAAGTGCAAACATCCGAGCCCAACACCAGATGGCGATCTATGCACAAGTATACGAATCTACAGCTCTTCCCTCTTCTATCCCTCTGCTACCCTTCTCAATCCAAATAACTGACTAACATATCCACCACTCAAATTACTTTCATATTTCACTATAGGAATTCACTAATCCTTTTATGGGTTCCGGAGTAGCATGCTACTCGCCAAAAAAGCGCTTCAACACCCCATCAGGTGTAACAAGCGCTATATAAATGCAAGCCTTTTTCCCCTCTTCCATCCCTCCATTATCCTTCTCAATCCAAATAACTGACTAATATCCACCTCTCAAATTACTTTCATATTTCACTATACTAATTCAACACTAATCCTTTATGGGTTCCGGAGTAGCGTGCTACTCACCAAAAAAGCGCTTCGACGCCTCGTCAGGGGTAGTAAGCGCTATATAAATGCAATACAATACAATACATGCCAAGAGCAGATGCATACTGGTAAGTAGCATTTTCCTTTCCTCCATACGATAACATTGACTGGTTTTCTTGGAAAAGTTTCTAAGTGTGGAGTTTGAAAACCTTAAGAAATTCTTTAAATTTGCACTAACTAACTAAATCGATTTTACTTACCTGTTTGCAGGAAATGTCCCAGAGTAGTATCCAGGTATACTACTCTGAGTAAGAAAAGTAATCTCAAAAGTAACTTACCTGTAATTTTACTGAAAAGCCCATTCAAGTCTATGTACTGTATTTACAAAGTATTGCATTTCTCTGAAACCATACTGTGTCAAAACAAAGTGCATATACAATTTCAATTCAAACTGTTTACAAACTGCATTACTACTGTAAAGTATTTATTGCTTACCTGTGCCAGACTTGCTTGGTTCTAGAAAATAAAATAACTACAAGAATATATCTGAAAGAGACACGTTAGTGACGGATTCCTTACCTTAGAATATCCCCAGGCGTCAGGCTGGATCTGGAAAGTTTTTGCGTAGCAGTACCCTTGCGCGTCGGTAGGCGTCGTCGTGCGGCTCCGCGTCCGTCGTCGGCGTCGTGATCGCCGGGATGACGTCGCGGGCAGTACTTAGGCGCCGCCCCTGCGCGCTGACGTCGGTTCTTCTTTTTCCGCGCCAGTAAGCGCAGATCCGGGAAGAGCAGTGCCCTAGTCAATTTTTGACTAAATTTTTGGTGATTTTTTCACTGTTTCTTTTCGAGTCATCTCGACTCCTAGGTGTCGGTAGGGATGCCCGGCTTCAAGCCATGCGACGTCTGTGGTCGAATGATGTCGATCACAGACCCGCACTTAGAGTGTCTCTACTGTCTTGGCCGAGACCACGACACGAAGTCGTGCCCTGACTGCCGGGCCTTACACCCGAAGGCTTTGCGATAGCGGTCTCGAAAGCTCCTCGAGGTCCGGCAGTCGGCTCCGCGCCGCACCAAGCCCCGGTCCCGTGAGAGGTCGAGGGGCCGGTCGCGGAGCCCCCGCCGGTCGTCGGAGTCCAAGTCTTCGCACTCCTCGGGTAAGTCAAAGCACAAAAAGTCTAAGAAGCATCATCGCTCTAAGACTTCGCCTCGCCGGTCTCGCGACTCGGCTGAGGCCCCTGTCGGCACCGTCCCCGCGGCCCCAGACATGCCTGTTGAGCCGCCCCCGTATTACCCGTCCTTTCCGGGTTCGGGGGCGACTCCGGCCCAAATACAGGAGTTCCTGTCGGCCATGGCCCGCCTCTTCGGGCCTCAAGGTCCCTCCGGTGCGCCTTCGGGCCCCGCGGGCCCTGATGGGGTTGCTCCGGCGTCGCCGACGACTCCGGTCCCGGCGTCGCCCGTCCCGCCAGCCTTGATCCCGGCCTCGATCCCGGCTCCGGTGGTACCGCAACCCGATCGACGCCGGTTGACCTAACCACGCCTCCGCTGGCGCCGATGTCCCCGGTGCCGTTCCTGACGCCGCCCGGGGCTCCGGGCGGCGTCGTTCCCCGGTTCTCTCCGGTTCCGGGCATGGAGCCGGACCGACGTCGCTCGACGCCGGCCCCGATGAGACCTTGGGTCCCAGATGTCCCTCCTCCTCCATATTTTGAGCCAGAGGAGGACCAGGAGAGCTGGAAGGGGTCGGAAGACCCTCTCACACAGCAGTGTGAGTATGATCAGGACTGGGCAGAGGAACTTGGGGATGCCAGTGGTCTGGATACTTCTCCTGACTCTGGCATGCTGTCTCCTCCTTCCGTGGCTACGGAGGAGGGAGCAAATTTCGCAACGGTGTTGCGTAGAGCAGCTGGAGCCTTGCACCTCCAATTGCCTACTGTGGCTGTCAGGACTAACCTCCTGACGGAAGTGCTTCAGCCGGCAGCTACCTCCTCGGAGCCATTGCTGCCGTTTAATGATGCACTGTCTGACGTTCTTTGGGCACCTGGTCCAAGCCCACCACAGGGGCTCCTGTGGATAGGAACGTGGCCCGACGCCATCGCCCTGCTCCGGGCGACCCCTTGTTTCTCTCTCAACATCCCACCCCCGAGAGCTTGGTTGTCCAAGCCTCTGCTTCCCAAACCGCCTTCCCTACCGCCCCTTCGGATAGGGAATCCAAACGCCTGGACCAATTTGGGAAGAAGGCCTTTTCTTCCTCCAGTGCTGGCTTGCGGTCCGTCAACACCGCTTGCCTCTTGGGCCGATATTCCCACTCTCTGTGGGATTCGGTGGCGGCTGTTTTGCCCCAGAGGTCTGAGGAGGTCCAGACACTGCTTACCCGCACCATTGCGGAAGGTAGGGATGCGGCAAAGTACACCATACGTTGTGGCCTTGATACCGCCGACTCGCTGGGCAGATCGCAACGACGGTGGCGCTGCGTCGCCACGCCTGGCTGAGAACAACTGGTTTCTCGGGTGATGTCCAAAATACACTCCTGGACATGCCCTTTGATGGAGTCGGTCTTTTTGGTTCCAAAGCAGACCATGCGCTGGAGCGTTTTAAGGACTCACGGGCTACTGCCAAGTCCCTGGGCCTTTCTGTTGTGCGCCCTCCGCTAACCTCTGCTTTCGCCCCTTTCGTGGCCACGGAAGGGGCGCCCAGCCACGTCCGCTGCCCAGCCACCGGCCCGCGCAGCAAGCGTCTTCGCGTGGCCGAGGACGTGGCTCCTGCTGTGGCGGGTCGGGCAACCAGCGTGCGGGTCAGACCACCAACTCCGGCCCGTCCGCGGCCTCCGAGCCCTCCTTTTCCTTCCTTTCAGGTGCACAGCACGCCAGTAGGGGGCAGGGTCCGCCATCACCTTCACCACTGGCGTCCCATCACCTCGGACAGGTGGGTCTTGGACATTGTCCGAAGGGGCTACTCCCTCCCCTTCGAGACGACCCCCCCAGACATGCCACCTCAATTCCACCGCATGTCAGGGGATCACTTGGTGCTTCTGCAGAAGGAAGTCACGGCCCTCTTGGCCAAGAGGGCCATCGAGCATGTTCCGACCCCAGAAGTAGGACGTGGTTGCTACTCCCACTACTTTCTGGTGCCCAAAAAGGACAAGGAGGAAATGCGTCCTATCTTAGACCTCCGGAACGTCAATCACTTCCTCCGGAAGGAGAAGTTCAAGATGCTCACCCTAGCTCAGGTCTTGACTGCCCTCGACCCTGGCGACTGGTTGGTAGCGTTGGACTTGCAGGACGCTTATTTTCACATCCCCGTCCTGCCGGCGTTACCTGCGGTTTACGGTAGGCCTTGAGCATTTTCAGTTCACCGTGCTCCCCTTTGGCCTTACAAGGGCCCCTCGGGTGTTAACGAAAGTGATGGCGGTGGTCGCAGCTCATCTGCGCCGGGCAGGGGTTCCAGTCTTCCCCTACCTCGACGACTGGCTGCTGAAGGCGGGCTCGTCCCAGGCAGTCGTCTCCCACCTCCAGACTACAGCCGAACTCCTGCACTCGCTGGGGTTCTCCATCAATGTGCCGAAGTCGCATCTGATTCCTTCTCCACAGCTCCTTTTCATCGGAGCAGTTCTGGACACGACGCAGTTTCGGGCCTATCCTCCCGAACGGCGAGTCCGGGTATTCAGGCTATAATTCCGATCTTTCAGCCTTTATCCTGGGTTTCGGCACGGATGACCCTGAGGCTGCTGGGCCTCATGGCCTCCTGCATCCTGCTGGTCGATCATGCCAGATGGCATATGCGGGCTCTGCAGTGGGACCTGAAGTTCCAGTGGGCGCAGCACCAGGGCAACCTGTCCGATCACGTCCAGATCTCGGAGGGGGCTGCAAAACAGTTGCAGTGGTGGCTCTCGAACCGGCAATGGGTCATGGGCAGATCCCTCTCCCTTCCCCAGCCAGAGCACACGGTTGTAACGGACGCGTCCCTTCTGGGATGGGGCGGTCACATGGGAGAGGCGGAGATCAGAGGTCTCTGGTCTCCGGCGGAGTCCCGGCTCCATATCAACCTTCTGGAGCTCCGGGCGATCCGACTTGCACTCAAGGCATTCCTTCCCTCTGTCAAAGGGAAGGTAGTGCAGGTGTTCACAGACAACACCACCGCCATGTGGTACTGCAACAAACAAGGCGGGGTGGGGTCGTGGACCCTCTGTCAGGAGGCTCTGCGCCTCTGGACATGGCTGGAACATCAGGGCATGTTCCTGATGGTTCAACACCTGGCAGGTTCCCTGAACGCCAGGGTGGACGAACTCTAGCCGCAGGTGCATGATGGATCACGAATGGCGTCTTCACTCGGAAGTGGCGCAAGGACTCTTTCTGCAGTGGGGAGAGCCTTGGTTAGATCTATTCGCCACCGAAGAGAACGCGCAATGTCATCAGTTCTGCGCGTTGGAATTTCCAAGGCGGCACTTGCTCGGCGACGCTTTTCGTCGCGAGTGGAGTTGCGGTCTGTTGTACGCCTTTCTGCCTATACCACTTCTACCCAGAGTGTTGAAGAAGATTCGGCGCGACCGGGCCCAAGTCATCCTTGTGGCTCCGGACTGGGCTCGAAGAGTTTGGTATCCCGAGCTACTCAGTATGAGCGTCGATCCCCCGATCCGTCTGCCTCTTCGGGAGTATCTTCTGTCACAGCAGCAGGGGACGGTCCTCCACCTGAACCTGTCCAGCCTCCACCTGCTTGCGTGGAGATTGAGCGGCGGCAGTTGATTCCTTTCGACTTGCCTCCCGAAGTTTGTGATGTAATTCTGGCAGCCAGGCGTCCCTCCACTAAGGTGGTATACGCCTGCAGGTGGAACAAGTTTGTGGCATGGTGCACAGCAAAGGCTGTGAATCCCCTCTCTGCCCCTCTTTCCGAGGTTCTTCTGTTCCTTCTTTCCCTGGCCCAACAGGGTTCTGCCCTGGGTACCATCAAGGGCTATCTTTGTGCCATCTCGGCCTTCCTCAGGCTTCCTGATCAGCCCTCCCTTTTCAAGTCCCCTGTTGTTAACAGGTTCCTAAAAGGCATTACACACCTCTTCCCTCCTGTTCTGTTTGTGATGCCTCAGTGGGACTTGAACTTGGTTCTTACCTTTCTCATGTGCGCTCCCTTTGAGCCTCTACATAACTGTCCTCTTCGTCTTCTGACTCTGAAGACAGCCTTTCTGGTGGCCATCACCTCCGCTCGGCGGGTGAGTGAGCTCCAGGCTCTATCATACAAACCTCCCTTTCTGTCTGTCCATCCAGACAAGGTTGTTCTTAGGACGCGTCCGTCCTTCTTGCCAAAGGTGGTTACTGCCTTCCACATTGGGCAGACCATCACTTTGCCCACCTTCTTTCCGCCTCCGCATCCTTCCAGAGAGGAAGAGAGGCTCCACCGTCTGGACCCAAAACGTGCGCTTTCCTTTTATATCAACTGCACACAACACTTCCGGGTGGATGACCAGCTCTTTGTTGGCTACGTGGGCGCCAAAAAAGGTCGGGCGGTGCACAAGAGAACCATCTCCGCTGGGTAACCTTGTGTATCAAAGCCTGCTATTCTTTGGCTAAGAAGGAGCCTCCTGTTGGGCTGCGTGCCCATTCCACCAGGGCAACGGCTGCTACCACGGCCTTAGGCCGCGGTGTTCCGCTGCAGGATATCTGTCAGGCAGCTACGTGGGCCTCGCTGCACACATTTACAAAGCATTACTGCCTTGACAGTCAGGTCCGGAGGGACGGCTTCTTTGGCCGTTCTGTCCTCCAGGACTTCCTTGTCTGATCTTTGTTCGCAGACCCACCACCGGGGTTGGTATTGCTGGGGTATCTATTCTAAGGTAAGGAATCTGTCACTAACGTGTCTCTTTCAGATGCACAAGTTACTAACTTGTGTAACAATATATCTGTAAGAGACGGTAGTTAGACACAGATTCCTTACCGCCCCACCCATCCTCCCCGTTCTGCGAACTGATTTCTAGGGTTAAGGACATCCCTTTCAGGGCCCTAGTATTTTTCAGACACCTATGTCAGCTTCTTGCATGGCTCTGCGTTCCTGGCGCGGAAAGTCGTGTACAGAACTGACGTCAGCGCGCAGGGGCGGCGTCTAAGTACTGCCCGCGACGTCATCCCGGCGATCACGACGCCAACGACGGACGCGGAGCCGCACGACTCCGCCTACCGACGCGCAAGGGTACTGCTACGCAGAAAACTTTCCGGATCCAGCCTGACGCCTGGGGATATTCTAAGGTAAGGAATCTGTCACTAACTACTGTCTCTTACAGATATATCGTTACACAAGTTAGTAACTTGTGCTTTTATACAAAACCAATTGGTCTGAAGTTCAGTCTTTGAGTGTGTGAATTGATTTGCTGACTGTGTGTGTACAACAAATGCTTAACACTGTCCTCTGATACAGCCTTACTGCTCGACCACAAATAGAGAGGAAGGTGCCATCTACTTTTACCTCTGCCTACCTTTGGGGTTCCACTGGACTCTGTGCACACTATACCTCACTTTGGTATAGTATATACAGAGCCAGCTTCCTACAGGGGGATCTAAGTTGTGTGGTTCACAAGTATGTAAAGTGGTGTCAGGGGTCAATCTCTGGGGGTTACGGTAAGCACAGGGGGGGCACAAGGCAGCACTAAACATACACCCTCAGCAGCACACGGGCGGCCGGGTGTAGATTGCTAACACAGTGTCGGACGCCCAAAGCAAATCAATGGGGGAGATCAGTTTTGGAGAAAGGCTGCAAGCTCGGGCCCGGAGGCTGAACGAAGAAACCCCACAGCAGCCCAGGTAAGTTCTGATACTAGGGGACGTAGGGGAACTGTTCGCAACAAGATGATGGACGGAGTGCTGAAACTTTTCAACCACTCGCCCCCAGTCAAGAGATCTGGGTTGAATCCATCGTTCATTTGCTCACTGTCACCCCAGTATGGACCCAGCCATATGCAAATCAGTCTTGACCCTGCTTCTCCTGTGAACAGTCCAGCCCGAACTGCCAAGCCAGGTCCTCCCTGGACCGGAAACAAGCATCCTGGGATGGTGGGAACTGAAAAATGTGCTTCACTTTACCTCCAGCACCTGAGGGGTGGAGTTGGCGAATGGGGGCTCACCTCCCACTCTCACTAAGTTTTCCTGCCAAAATTGGGGGTTTGATCCGAGGGCTGCCATCTGCTGCTGGCAGCAGAGGCTCGAGTCGCATTACAAAGGCGACAAGGCCTTTGAAGCTTCCTTCTCGAGCACTGTGCTCATTCTGGGTGAGGAGGTGTGACACCTCCACCCACGATGGGCTTTGTTTCTGACCTCAACCCAGGGTCCAGAAACATGTCTGGTCTGGCAGGCTGCCTAAAGCCAGTCATAGACCACACCAGGGTTGGTAGGTTTTCAGAGGGCGCCTCTGAGGTGCCCTCCGAGTACTTGTTTTAATAAATCCAACACTTATATCAGTGTGGGTTCATTAAGTGGAGTCGTTTGGTAGCAAACACTCCTGGGTTCAGCCATCATGGTGCTGGGGAACTGGAGTTGTCGAGTTTCCAGCCCATGCACACTCTATAGCTTCCCTGGCACTTACAATATTAAGAATAAACTTAAATATTGTAGGGGCAAATCTGCTCATGCAGATATGTCTGCACCTGAGATATAGTGCACTCTGCCTTAGGGCTTGTAAGCCCTGCTATAGGGCTGACTTACTCATACCTTGAGTAGTGCTGCTTTGACATGGCACACAGGCAGTGTCCCATGTAGACTGTCGTTTTTGTCTCCTCCAAGGCATGCAGGCTACAGCGACAGTTTACATGGCCTTGGTGAGGGGTCCCCAGGGGACCCTCTTAAGTCCCAATGCCCTATGTTCCAGGGAAAAAGTGTATGCGCGTGGGGGGCACGGGCTAACAGTCAAGAGGCACTTTTTCACAACGTCTATTTTCACATCCCTGTCCTGCCTATCGGCGCTAACTGCTGTTTACGGTTGGCCACGAGCATTTTCAGTTCACCATCCTCCCTTTTGGCCTTACCAGCGTTCCTCGGGTACTCAAGCCGCCGAAAGGCACTGAACCTAAATCCTCGGTCAAGTCCAAAAAGGCAATATCGGCGCATAACCAAACGTCGACCAACGGTCAGCCGAAAGGCAAAGAGGCCCACAAATCCAGACCATGGGATACCAATGCAGGCAAGACCTCGCGTCAAAGCCTTCAGTTCCATCTGGTCAAGAGGGAGCGAAAGAGAACGCAAAACCATCAACAGAAATGTCAATGTCCAAGAAGAGACCTTCACCGAAGTTGGATGCCGAACTAAAGGCGCAGGAGGTTGAAAAGAAAAAGAGAAGGCTCATGGCAGAGAAGGCAGCGCCCCTGCAAAGAAAAAAAGGAGTTCGACTCCTTAAGGGAATTTCAGACCCCACCAAAACCCTAGACAGGCTTTGACGTCAAAGATGACCAGTCTGCCTTTGAGGCTCCTGCAACACCAGAGCCTCGAATAAAAATCGAAGAGGAGTTCTACAAACCTGAAGAGACAGAAGGGACAGGAGGGTTCAAAGAAGTCATGGAACAAATGCCAATGTACTATTATATGCTGTAATGTTGATTGTTTGAATAAGTGATAAAAAGTCAAATCAAAAAATAAAGTAAAAAAAAAAAAAAAAAAGCAGTCATGGAACGACCTCAACTCTGAATCCCCCGAGGAAGGAGTAGACAACTACCCTTCGATGCCTTCACCACCAGATAACCTCTCCATGTACAGCATCCTCATTACGAGGGCTGCTGAAACCTATAGAGTACAGCTAGAGGAAGAAAAGGGACACTCTTATTTCCTCCTGGAATCACTAATGCCAGCCAACAAGGGGAACCTGTATTTATCAATTCTATCCAGCATACTGGACCTGGGGAAGGAGGCGTTTAAAGAACCTGACACTGCAAGGGCAGTAACGCCAAGGGTTGAAAAAAAAAAAAGTACAAACCCTCAACCCGAGTTCTTAAGTATATACAGGGAAATGCACCATCTGACTCAATAATTGTCACCACGGCAAAAACGCCCCCAGCTCTACTGGACCACCACCTGAACAGAAGAGCAAGAGGCTCAACATTGTTGGAAGGAAAATGGAGAGGGAGGCCGCAACACAGTGGCAAATTGCAAACTCAAACCCTCTGTTGAACAGATACGGCCATTAACAATTGGACGAGATGGAGTTCCTCATCTAAAACCTCCCAGAGAAGTACAAAAATAGGTCCAAGACAGTCATGTGAGAGGGGCGGAACATAGCCAGTAAATGCCTGAAGTCAGCCCTGGACGCAGCAGACCCTGCAAGCAGCCAGATGTGCACCGGCACTACACTGAGACGACATGCATGGTTAAGAGTGTTTGACTATAAACCAGAGGTGCAAGCCTCCCTAATCAACATGCCTTTTACAGGCGACATCTTGTTCGGCCAAGCAGTCGATTAGTCCTTACATCTGAAAGAGACACGTTAGTGACAGATTCCTTACCTTAGAATATCCCCAGGCGTCAGGCTGGATCCGGAAAGTTTTTTGCGTAGCAGTACCCTTGCGCGTCGGTAGGCGGCGTCGTGTGGCTCCGCGTCCGTCGTCGGCGTCGTGATCGCCGGGATGACGTCGCGGGCAGTACTTAGACGCCGCCCCTGCGCGCTGACGTCAGTTCTTCTTTTTCCGCGTCAGCAAGCGCAGATCCGGGAAGAGCAGTGCCCTGGTCATTTTTTGACCATACTTTTTGGTGAATTTTTTCACTGTTTTTCTCTCTCAAGGTGTCGTAGGGATGCCCGGTTTCAAACGTTGCGGCGCCTGTGCTCGGATGATGTCCGTCACCGACCCGCATTGGGAGTGTCTCTTCTGCCTCGGCCGAGGCCACGACACGGAGTCTTGTACCGACTGCCAGGCCCTCAACCCGAAAGCTTTGCGAGAGCGGTCTCGAAAGCTCCTCGAGGCCCGGCATTCGGCTCTGCGGAAGCCCCGGTCGCGTGAGAGGTCCAGGGGTCGATCGCGGAGTCCACACCGGTCGTCGGCGTCGAAGTCTTCTTCGTCCGGTAAGTCGAAACACAAGAAGTCCAAAAAGCATCATCGCTCTAGGACTTCGCCTCGCTGGTCTCGCGACTCGGCTGAGGCCCCTCCCGGCACCGTCCCTGCCCCCGCGGCCCCGGACATGCCTGTGGAGTCGCCCCCGCCATACCCGCCCTTCCCGGGTTCGGGGGCGGATCCGGCCAAAGTGCAGGAATTCCTGTCGGCCATGGCCCGCCTCTTCGGGCCTCCAGGCCCCTCCGGTGCGCCTTCGGGCCCCGCGGGCCCGGATGGGGTTGCTCCGGCGTCGCCGACGGCTCCGGCCCCGGCGTCGCCCGTGCCTCCAGCCTCGATTCCGGCTTCGGCCCCGGCCTCGATCCCGGCTCCACAACCCCCATCGACGCCGGTCGACCTAACGACACCTCCGCCGGCGCCGATGTCTCCGGTGCCGTTCTCGACGCCGCCCTGGGCTCCGGGCGGAGTCGTCCCCCAGTTCCTTCCGGCTCCGGACATGGACCCGGAACGACGTCGCTCGACGCCGGTTCCGGCGCCGATGGGACCTTGGGTCCCAAATGTCCCTCCTCCTCCTTATTTTGAACCAGAGGAGGACCAGGAGGACTGGGAGGGGTCTGATGACCCTCTGGCACGACAGTGCCAGTACGATGAGGACTGGACAGAGGGTCTAGGGGAGGCCAGTGGTCTGGATACTTCCCCTGACACTGGCATGCTGTCTCCTCCCGTGGCTACGGAGGAGGGAGCCAATTTTGCTACGGTGTTGCGTAGGGCAGCTGGGGCCTTACATCTCCAACTCCCTACTTTGACGGTCAAGCATAACATCTTGACAGAGGTGCTTCAGCCGGCGGCCTCCTCTGCGGAGACTGTGCTGCCGTTTACCGACGCCCTCACTGACGTTCTTTTGGGCGCCTGGTCCAAGCCCAACACAGGGTCTCCTGTGGATAGGAACGTGTCACGACGCCATCGCCCAGCTCCGGGCGACCCCCTGTTTCTCTCTGTTCACCCCACTCCTGAGAGCTTGGTTGTCCAAGCCTCCGCTTCCCAAACCGCCTTCCCTACCGCTCCTCCGGATAGGGAATCCAAACGCCTGGATCAATTTGGGAAGAAGGGTTTTTCTTCCTCCAGTGCTGGCTTGCGGTCCGTTAACACCGCTTGTCTTTTGGGCCGATATACCCACTCCCTGTGGGATTCGGTGGCGGATGTTTTGCCCCAGTGTCCTGAGGAGGTCCAGACACTGCTTTCCCGCGCCATTGCGGAAGGAAGGGATGCGGCTAAATACACAATACGTTGTGGCCTTGACACCGCCGACTCGCTGGGCAGGTCTATTGCAACGACGGTGGCGCTCAGACGCCACGCCTGGCTGAGAACCACTGGTTTTTCAGGGGATGTCCAGAATACTCTCATGGACATGCCCTTTGATGGAGTCGGTCTTTTTGGGTCCAAAGCAGACCATGCGTTGGAGCGCTTTAAGGACTCACGGGCTACTGCCAAGTCCCTGGGCCTTTCTGCTACACGCCCTCCGCTGACTTCTGCTTTTCGCCCCTATCGTGGCCACGGTAGGGGCGCCCCTTCACGTCAGCAGCCCAGCCACCGGCCCGCGCAGCAGGCGCTCGCGTGGCCGAGGACGTGGATTCCGCCGTGGCGGATCGGGCAACCAGCGTGCGGGTCAGGCCACCACCTCCAACCCGTCCGCGGCCTCCAAGCCCTCCTAGTCCCTCCTTTCAGGTGCACAGCACGCCAGTAGGGGGCAGGGTCCGCCATCACCTTCCCCACTGGCGTACCATCACCTCGGACAGGTGGGTCTTGGACATTGTCCGAAGGGGCTACTCCCTCCCCTTCGAGACCACCCCCCAGCCATGCCACCTCAATTCCACCGCATGTCAGGGGATCACTTGGTTCTTCTACAGAAGGAAGTCACGGCCCTCTTGACCAAGAGGGCCATCGAGCGTGTTCCGACCCCAGAAGTAGGGCGTGGTTGCTACTCCCACTACTTTCTGGTGCCCAAAAGGACAAGGAGGACATGCGTCCTATCTTGGACCTCCGGAACGTCAATCGCTTCCTCCGGAAGGAGAAGTTCAAGATGCTCACCCTAGCTCAGGTCTTGACTGCCCTCGACCCTGGAGACTGGTTGGTAGCGTTGGACTTGCAGGACGCATATTTCCACATCCCCGTCCTGCCGGCCCACCGGCGTTACCTTCGGTTCACGGTAGGCCCCGAGCATTTTCAGTTCACCGTGCTCCCCTTTGGCCTTACCAGTGCCCCTCGGGTGTTCACGAAAGTGTTGGCGGTGGTCGCAGCTCATCTGCGCCGGGCAGGGGTTTCAGTCTTCCCCTACCTCGACGACTGGTTGCTGAAGGCGGGCTCGTCCCAGGCAGTCGTCTCCCACCTCCAGACTACGGCCGAACTCCTGCACTCGCTGGGGTTCTCCATCAATGTGCCGAAGTCGCATCTGATTCCTTCTCCACAGCTCCTTTTCATCGGAGCAGTTCTGGACACGACGCAGTTTCGGGCCTATCCTCCCGAACGGCGAGTCCGGGATATTCAGGCTATGATTTCGATCTTTCAGCCTTTATCCTGGGTTTCGGTACGGATGACCCTGAGGCTGCTGGGCCTCATGGCCTCCTGCATCCTGCTGGTCAATCATGCCAGATGGCATATGCGGGCTCTGCAGTGGGACCTGAAGTTCCAGTGGGCGCAGCACCAGGGCAACCTGTCCGATCACGTCCAGATCTCGGAGGGGACTGCAAAACAGTTGCAGTGGTGGCTCTCGAACCGGCAATGGGTCATGGGCAGGTCCCTCTCCCTTCCCCAGCCAGAGCACACAGTTGTGACGGACGCGTCCCTTCTGGGATGGGGCGGTCACATGGGAGAGGCGGAGATCAGAGGCCTCTGGTCTCCGGCGGAGTCCCGGCTCCATATCAACCTTCTGGAGCTCCGGGCGATCCGACTTGCACTCAAGGCATTCCTTCCCTCTGTCAAAGGGAAGGTAGTGCAGGTGTTCACAGACAACACCACCGCCATGTGGTACTGCAACAAACAAGGCGGGGTGGGGTCTTGGACCCTTTGTCAGGAGGCTCTGCGCCTCTGGACATGGCTGGAACATCAGGGCATGTTCCTGATGGTTCAACACCTGGCAGGTTCCCTGAACGCCAGGGCGGACGAACTCAGCCGCAGGTGCATGATGGATCACGAATGGCGTCTTCACTCGGAAGTGGCGCAAGGACTCTTTCTACAATGGGGAGAGCCTTGGTTAGATCTATTCGCCACCGAAGAGAACGCGCAATGTCATCAGTTCTGCGCGTTGGAATTTCCAAGGCGGCACTCGCTCGGCGACGCTTTTCGTCACGAGTGGAGTTGCGGTCTGTTGTACGCCTTTCCGCCTATACCACTTCTACCCAGAGTGTTAAAGAAGATTCGGCACGACCGGGCCCAAGTCATTCTTGTGGCTCCGGACTGGGCTCGAAGAGTTTGGTATCCCGAGCTACTCAATATGAGCGTAGATCCCCCGATCCGTCTGCCTCTTCGGGAAGATCTTCTGTCGCAGCAGCAGGGGACGGTCCTCCACCCGAACCTGTCCAGTCTACACCTGCTTGCGTGGAGATTGAGCGGCGGCAGTTGATTCCTTTCGACTTGCCTCCCGAAGTTTGTGATGTGATTCTGGCAGCCAGGCGTCCCTCCACTAAGGTGGTATACGCCTGCAGGTGGAACAAATTTGTGGCATGGTGCACAGCAAAGGCTGTGAATCCCCTTTCTGTCCCTCTTTCTGAGGTCCTTCTGTTCCTTCTTTCTCTGGCCCAACAGGGTTCTGCCCTGGGTACCATCAAGGGTTATCTTTGTGCTATCTCGGCCTTCCTCAGGCTCCCTGATCAGCCCTCCCTTTTCAAGTCCCCTGTTGTTAACAGGTTCTTAAAAGGCATTACACACCTCTTCCCTCCTGTTCCGTTTGTAATGCCTCAGTGGGACTTGAACTTAGTTCTTACCTTTTTAATGTGCGCTCCCTTTGAGCCTCTACATAACTGTCCTCTTCGTCTTCTGACTCTGAAGACAGCCTTTCTGGTGGCCATCACCTCCGCTCGGTGGGTGAGTGAGCTCCAGGCTCTATCTTGCAAACCTCCCTTTCTGTCTGTTCATCCAGACAAGGTTGTTCTTCGGACGCGTCCGTCCTTCTTGCCAAAGGTGGTTACTGCCTTCCACATTGGGCAGACCATCACTTTGCCTACCTTCTTTCCGCCTCCGCATCCTTCGAGAGAGGAAGAGAGGCTCCACCGTCTGGACCCAAAACGTGCGCTCTCCTTCTATATCGACCGCACAAAACACTTCCGGGTGGATGACCAGCTCTTTGTTGGCTACGTGGGCGCCAAAAAAGGTCGGGCGGTGCACAAAAGAACCATCTCCCGCTGGGTTACTTTGTGCATCAAGACCTGCTATTCTTTGGCTAAGAAGGAGCCTCCTGTTGGGCTGCGTGCCCATTCCACCAGGGCAACGGCTGCTACCACGGCCTTGGGCCGCGGTGTTCCGCTGCCGGTTATTTGTCAGGCAGCTACGTGGGCTTCGCTGCACACGTTTACAAAGCATTACTGCCTTGACAGTCAGGTCCGGAGGGACGGTTTCTTTGGCCGTTCTGTCCTCCAGGACTTCCTTGTCTGATCTTTGTTCGCAGACCCACCACCGGGGTTGGTATTGCTGGGGTATCTATTCTAAGGTAAGGAATCTGTCACTAACGTGTCTCTTTCAGATGCACAAGTTACTAACTTGTGTAACGATATATCTGTAAGAGACAGTAGTTAGTGACAGATTCCTACCGCCCCACCCATCCTCCCCGTTCTGCGAACTGATTTCTAGGGTTAAGGACATCCCTTTCAGGGCCCTAGTATTTTTCAGACACCTATGTCAGCTTCTTGCATGGCTCTGCGTTCCTGGCGCGGAAAGTCGTGTACAGAACTGACGTCAGCGCGCAGGGGCGGCGTCTAAGTACTGCCCGCGACGTCATCCCGGCGATCACGACGACGGACGCGGAGCCGCACGACGCCGCCTACCGACGCGCAAGGGTACTGCTACGCAAAAAACTTTCCGGATCCAGCCTGACGCCTGGGGATATTCTAAGGTAAGGAATCTGTCACTAACTACTGTCTCTTACAGATATATCGTTACACAAGTTAGTAACTTGTGCAACAGATCAAGAAGGACAACAAAACGGCCAAGGATGGAGCTCTACATTTCAGAGGCTTGTTCAGAAGGGGAGGAAGCACAACCCGAAGGCCCACAGGCACAGTGCCTTTCACACTAGGGCAACAACAGCCACAAGGCAGTTCCCATCATGCCATGCAACTACACGTATCAACAGTGGCAACTCCCTGCCAGGCAGCCCTTTCGGGCGTGATAAAGAGGACAAACCCCAAGGGGGAGGAACAAACAAGTGACTTGCCCGACAACAACCCAGGCCCCCACATAACACCAGTGAGAGGCAGAAAGGAAAGCAAGACGTCGCAGTCTGGATGACCAACAGCTGCCTGAAGCTCAATGCCGAGAAGACAGAAGTCCTCGTCCTCGGTACCACCCCTTCTGCATGGGACAGCACCTGGTGGCTGTAGGAAAGTGGCTCTGTATATACTGCACCAAAGTAAGGTTCAGTGTGCACAGAGTCCCCAGTCCCCCAGAGGTTTGGCAGAGGCTAAAGTTAGATATAACCTTACTCTCTAAAGTGGTAGCTTGGTCGAGCAGTAAGGCAGTATCAGAGGACAGTGTAAAGCATTTGTTGTACGCACTCAGTCAGCAAATGGAGCCACACACTCAAGAACTGAACTCTAGGCCAATGGTTTGTATATAAAAAAAATATATGCTCGTTTTATTTAAAAACCAACAATAGGGTCAAAATATACTTTCTCAGTATGAGATGTTCTGGTTAGCCACCTTACAAATAGGCAATAGACTTGTTGGTGGTAATAATCACAGTTGGTGCAAGAGGCAACACAGGGTCAAATACAATGCAACATTGAGCTTAATGGAAAATTGTGATTAATTACAATTAATGACTTTGTAGGTTACTTTTTCTAACCACAGGACTGGATCCTGGATTCAGTCCTGGGACACTTCCTGGAAACGGGTAAGAAAAAGCGTTTTGGTTATTGTAGTGATTTTTGAGGAATATTACTGTATTTCAAAAGTCGACACTTAGAAACTTTTCTGGGTAAAATTACCAATGTTATCCTATGGAAGGAAATGCAGTTTGCAAGCAAAGCAGGTTTACGTTACTTTTGTAATCCAGTGCTGGGTTCTCGGGTTCAGCACTGGGGTATCTAGCTAAAACAGGTAAGTAATTACGTTTGTATCGTTGGCACGATTTTTAAAGAATATTTGTAAAATGCAGAAATCGACACTTAGAAACTTTTTCAACAAAAGCAGGCAATGATATCCTATGAGAGGAATTTCGAGTTACTGGTAAGTACGGTAAAAATTACTTTTCATGGTTGGTACTAGTCTAAAAGAGGCAGTACTGACGTCTCTCCTGATAGCAGGTGAGTAGTTCGGAATTCGTTACTGTTGTGATTTTTAAACAATATTTTAGTATTTCAAAAGTAGACACTTAGAAGAAATTTCACAGAAAACCAGTCAATGGATCCCTATGGAAGAAAATGGAGTTAGCGGTAAGTAACGTTGGGATTACTTTTTAGGGCCAGTGTTGGGTACCCCGGTCCAGCACTGGGGCCTCGTCTAATGCCAGGTGAGTATTTTCGTTTTTGTGACTCGGTTGATTTTAGGTGAATATTTTAAAGTTCCAAAACTCCACACTTAGAAGAAATTCCAGGTGCGAGCCAGTCAGTGTTACCCTATGGAAGAAAAGTGAGTTATCGGTCTTTGGGTAAGTACTCGACTGGCAGAGTTAAGGTTCTGGGCATAGACTCAGGGGTCCCCCAGTATCAGGTAAGTACAGTTTTTACACCCTCAGCGGCACAGGGGCGGCCGGGTGCAGAGTGAGTAGGCCCAATGTTATCCTATGGCAGGCAGGGGGCCTCGGGTTGGTGGCTGCTGGCAAGCAGGCCACGCGGCTGTGGGAGCTGGGCTGCTGGTCACTTGCCCAGGGCAAATGGGGAAGTAGGTTAGGGTAGAGGTTGCACTTCCAGGGGCACTCGGGCGGCTGGGTGCAGGGTGCTTTTGAGCCGCCGGGCGCTCAATGTTAACCAATGGAGATCTTGGACGGTGAAGAAAGGCTGCAGGCTCGGGGACGGTGATTCTTCAGGGGCGACCAACACTTTGGGAGGTAAGTTGGGGTCTTGGAGGATAGGTAGACACCCAGGAGTTGGGCACAGGGGGCCGTGGGGCGCCGGGTGCAGGGGTGTCTTTTGAGGTCGGGAAATCTTACCCCCTGCTGGTCGCGGTTGGAGGGGTCCCTTGTCCTGAGGCTGCAGGCGTCGTCTGGGTCGTCGAGGAGGGTCCTTGGGCACTGGATTCCAGGTCAGAATCGCCGGGGGGACGTCCTCAGAGTCTTGGTTCACTCAGGCACAGGCCGGGCTCGGCGGGTGCAGAGGCTGCAGGTTACGTGCCAGGGCTGGGTCTTTTGGAGTTTGTTCTTTTGAGCAGTACCACTGCTCGTGGGAGTCCCTGGGTTGAAGGCTGTGGCACAGAAGTCAGGTCCTCCGGGGTTTTTGAGGTTGCTGAGGCCGGGGTTCCGCAAGAGCAGGTTCAGAGGTCGACAGGCCGGTAGGGCTGGGGCCAAGTCAGTTGTCGTCGCCTCCTGGTTAGCAGCTGCACGGCTGGTCTTCTTGCTTCGCCTTCTCTTCTTGTTTTCGGATTCGGGAACTGAGGAAGGAAGGTTCAGGGAGCCCCTAAATACTAAATTTAGGGGTGGTTACAGGTAGGTAAGGGCAGGGGCCAATGGGTCCCTTCCCTGGGGTGGGTACACCCCCTATTCTGCTCCTCTCCAGTGGGAGGGGGGCAGGAGCCTGTCCCTGGTTGGCTGGGTCCCCCCATCCTCAAGATGGCGGGGACTCGAGTTTGGGCTTCACCTCGTCTCCCCCACCTTAGGGGTGGAGTTGGCAGAGGTGGGCACAACCCATTTCCTGCCTCTGGTTTTCCCGCCGGTTCTCCCGTTAGAAGTGGGGGTAGAACCAGTGGGGACCAGTTTGCTGGAAGCAGCAAGTGGTCTGCGGAAGCTCAAAAGGCGGCAGGCCTTTGAAGCTCCCCCTGCCCATCCTGGGGGAGGAGGCTTTGGCACCTCGCCCCAGGATGCGCATTCTTTCAGGCCCCTGAGAGCAGAGGCTCTCGACCCAGGGGTCAGAAACATGTCTGGTGGTGGCAGCCTGGGCAGCCACTCAGTCCGGACACTGGAGGTCGGGTTGGTTTCAGGGGGCATCTCTAAGATGCCCTCTGGAGTGCATTTTACATTAAATCCCACACTGGCATCAGTGGGGGTTTAATGGGCTAAGAAGTTTGATACCAAACTTCTTAGTTTTCAGTGGGGCCATTATGGTGCTGTGGAGTTCGTAATGACAGACTCCCAGCACCATATACTCTTAATGGCAGCACTGCACTTACAATGCCCAAGAATGGACTTGGGCACTGTAGGGGCACAGGGCTCATGCCCTCACCACTGGCATAGTGCACCCAGCTAGAGGGGTGGCTGACCTAGGCCAGGGCAGTGGCTTGTAGGCATGGCACACAGGGATGTGTGCCATGTCGACTCTTCGCTTTTGTTCTGCACCAAGACACGCAGCCTGCAAAGGCAGTGTGTGTGTGTAAAGGTACAGGGTCCCTAAGGGTGGCACAACAAGTGCTGCAGCCCTTAGGGGCCTTCCCTGGTCACAGTGCCCTGGGTACCCATGGTACCATTTACCAGGGGCTGACCTGTGGCCAGGGATGCCAATTGGGTGTAGGTATCAATGCAGTTTTAGGGAAGGAGGTATAGTGTGCACAGAATCCAGTGGAACCCCAAAGGTAGGCAGAGGTAAAGTTAGATAGCACCTCACTCTCTATTTGTGGTAGTGTGGTCGAGCAGTAAGGCAGTATCAGAGGACAGTGTTAAGCATTTGTTGTACACACTCAGTCAGCAAATGAATTCACACACTCAAAGACTGAACTTCAGACCAATTGTTTTTGTATAAAAATATTCTTTTAGTTATTTTATTCCCTAGAACCAAGCAAGCCTGGCATAGGTAAGCAATAAATACTTTACAGTAGTAATGCAGTTTGTAAGCAGTTTGAATTGTAATTGTATATGCACTTTGGTTTGACTTACAGTATGGTTGCAGAGAAATGCAATGCTTTGTAAATACAGTACATAGACTTGAATGGGCTTTTCAGTAAAATACCAGGTAAGTTACTTTTTAAATTACTTTTCTTACTCAGTGTAGTATACCTGGATACTACACTGGTACATTTCCTGTAAACATGTAAGTAAAAGCGTTTTTGCTAAACAGTACAATTTTAAAGAATTTCTTTAGGTTTTCAAACTCCACACTTAGTAACTTTTCCAAGAAAAACAGTCAATGTTATCCTATGGAAGGAAATAGTGTTATTGGTTTTAGGGTAAGTATTTGGTAGTGGGAGTTGAGGTTCTGGGGGTAGGCTCGGGGGTCCCCCAGGGTCAAGGATGCACTCTTGTTACACCCTCAGCGGCACTAGGGCGGCCGGGTGCAGAGGCCCAATGTTATCCAATGGGGGATAGGGGGCCTCCGGTTGGTGGCTGCTGACGAGAAGGCCACTTGGTTGTGGGAGAAAAGCTCCTGGACTTTAGCTCAGGGCAAATGGGGAAAACAAAGTAGCACCAAAGGTGCACCCTCAGCGGCACTAGGGCGGCTGGGTGCAGGGTGCTGTTTCGACGTCAGGCGCCCTGTTTGCAATGGGGAACCTCCGGTTTGCAAAGGCACTGCAGGCTTGGGGACGAAGGTCTTCTCGGCGCGACCACCACTTCGAGAGGTAAGTTGGGAAGTTAGGGGTTGGTTAGGCACCGTCGGTTTGGGCACCAAAGGCCGTGGGGCGTCGGGTGCAGGGGTGCCTTTTAGGGTTGGATCTTCTTACCAGCTACTGGTCGCGGTTGGGGTGACCTTCCGGATTTAGGCTGCAGGCGTCGGCAGGAGGTTCGAGGCAGGTCTGGGGTCACGGGATCTCGGGTTAGGATCGCCGGGGAGACCTCCTCGTGGTGTTTGCCCACTAGAGCTCGGGCCGTGGACGGCGGGTGCAGTGTGGGGCGGATTCGCGGTGTACGGCCGGAGCCAGAGGTTGGAGATGAACAAATCCGGTGTTCACGGGAGACAGTCTTTTTGGTTGAAGGCAGGCCGGTCCTCCGGGGTTTTCGAGGTTGCTGGCTGCAGGACACACCGGGATTTCGTAGGAGCAGGTTCGAGGTGGATACAGGCCGGTAGGGCTGGGGCCAAGTCAGTGGGCGTCTTCCTCTTGTTAGCTTCTGCACGGCTGTTCGGTCGTCCTTCTTTTCTTGTAGTTTCTTCTTGTCTGAGGAAGCAAGGTTCAGGGGTGCCCCTAAATACTATATTTAGGGGCGTTGCAGGTAGGTAAGAGGCAGGTACCAATGGGTCCCTTCCCTGGGGTGGGTACACCCCCTATTATGCCAACTTCCAGTGGTAGGGGGGCATAAACCTTTCCCTGGTTGTAGGAAAGTGGCTCTATATTTACTGCACCAAAGTAAGGTACAGTGTGTATAGGGTCCACAGTCCCCCAATGGTAAGGCAGAGGCTAAAGTTAGATATAACCTTACTCTCTAAAGTGGTAGCTTGGTCGAGCAGTAAGGCAGTATCAGAGGACAGTGTAAAGCATTTGTTGTACACACTAAGTCAGCAAATGGTCTCACACACTCAAGAACTGAACTCTAGGCCAATTGTTTGTATAAAAATATAGTTGTTTTATTTTAGAACCACAATATGTATCAAAATATACTTTCTCAGAATGAGTTACCTTAGTTAAACACTTTACAAATAGGCAATAGACTTTTTGGTTACAGTAGTGTAAGAAAGTGGCTCTGTATATACTGAACCAAAGTAAGGTTGTGTGCACAGGGTCCACAGTCCTCAGAGGTTTGGCAGAGGCTAAAGTTAGATATAACCTTACTCTCTAAAGTGGTAGCTTGGTCGAGCAGTAAGGCAGTATCAGAGGACAGTGTAAAGCATTTGTTGTACACACTCAGTCAGCAAATGAAGCCACACACTCAAGAACTGAACTCTAGGCCAATGGTTTGTATGTAAAAATATATGCTTGTTTTATTTTAGAACCAACAATAGGTATCAAAATATACTTTCTCAGAATGAGATGCTTTAGGTAAATACTTTCAATAGGCAATAGACTTTTGAATGCAATAGTTACAGTTGTTGCAAAAGGCAACACAATTTTAAACACAATTATACATTGAGCTCAATGGGAATTTCTAGTTAAATGCAATAGATTACTTTTTGGATTACTTTTCTAACCACAGGACTGGATCCTAGATTCAGTCCTGGGACATCTCCTGTAAACAGTTGAGTAAAAACGTTTTGGTTACAGTTGTGATTTTTAAGGAATATTATTGGATTTTGTAAGTTTGCAAAATCAACACTTAGAAACTTTTTCAGCAAAAACCAGGCAATGTTATCCTATGGAAGGAAATTCAAGTTACCGGTAAGTACAGTTGTGATTACTTTTTAAGGTCAGTGCTGGGCACCAAGATCCAGCACTGGGATCTCTCCTGATAGCAGGTGAGTAAATTCGTTTTCGTAATTAGACTAGTTTTAGGTGAATATTTTAAAGTCTCAAAACTCTACACTTTCCAAGTGAAACCAGTCAATGTTACCCTATGGAAGGAAATTCAATTCGCCGGTAAGTTACTTTAACGTTACTTTTGTAATCCAGTGCTGGACTCCTAGATTCAGCACTGGGACATTTACTTAAAACAGGTAAGTAATTAAGTTTTTGTAGTTTGTACGATTTTTAAAGAATATTCTTGTATATTCTTGTATTTCAAAAGTTGACACTTAGAAACTTTTTCACAAAGAACCACCAATGTTATCCTATGGAAGGAAATTCAATTCACAGGTAAGTTACTTTTTAATTACTTTTGTTACTCAGTGCTGGACACCTAGGTTCAGCACTGGGACCTTTCCTGCAAACAGTTGAGAAAATTCGGTTAGGTTATTTGTGCGATTTTTAAGGAATATTCTTACTTTTCAAAAGTCGACACAAACTTTTTGGAAGAAAAAGTGTCCATGTTATCCTATGAGGAAAAATGAGTTATCGGTTTTGAGGTAAGTAGTCGGTCTTTTGAGTTAGGGTTCTGGGGTTAGACTCAGGGGTCTCCCAGGGTCAGTGATGCACTGTTGTTGCACCCTCAGCGGCACTAGGGCGGCCGGCTGCAGTGTGTTGAGGCCCAATGTTATCCTATGGAGGATAGGGGGACTCCGGTTGGTGGCGGCTGGCAAGCAGGCCACGGGGTTGTGGGAGCAAAGCTCCTAGGGTTAAGCTCAGGGCAAGTTGGGGACCAAGTTAGCACAAAAGGGGGCACCCTCAGCGGCACTAGGGCGGCCGGGTGCAGGGTGCTGTTTTGAGGTCGGGTGCCCTGTTGATTTCAATGGAGATTTTCGGTTTTGGTTTTCAGCTGCAGGCTCGGTCCAGGAAGACTTCCAGGAGGAACCAACAGCTGGGCAGGTAAGTTGGAGGGCTCGGGGACGTAGGTGCACCTCGGGTTCCTTTCTCCAGGGCGCAGGGCGGCTGGATGCAGGGGTGTCTTTTGAGGTCGGATTTCACCTTACCGGGCCACTCGCGGTTGGGGGGGGGGTCTCCGTGCAGAGGCTGCAGGCGACGTCGGGGAGTCCTGGAAGGGTCAACCCACAGTGGACTCAGACTCTGGAGCGCTGGGGGACCTCGCTGGGACCGGTGGGCCACTTGAACTCGGGCTGTAGGCGACGGGTGCAGTGGTGGTTCCAGGCGTCGGGTTTCTTTTTCCTCAGCAGGCTCGGTCTTTGTTTGATGTTTCTTTTGAACAGAGCTGCTGTTCACAGGAGATCCGGTCTTTGTTGAAGGCAGTCAGTCCTCCCCGGGGTTCTGGAGGTCGCAGGACAAGACGATTTTTGGCGCAGGATCTCTGGAAACTGCAGACGGGCCGGTAGGGCTGGGGCCAAGTCAGTTGTTCTCTGCAGTCTCCTCTGCTGGGCGTCTTCTTTCATCCTTTTTCTTCTTAGGTTGCGGGAATCTGAGGAAGGAAGGTTCAGGGTGCCCCTAAATACTAGATTTAGGGGCGTTACAGGTAGGTAAAGGGCAGGGACCAATGGGTCCCTGCCCTGGGGTGGGTACACCCCCTATCCTGTCACTCTCTTGTGGGAGGGGGGCAGGAGCCTAGTCCTGATTGGGCAGGGCTCCCCATCTTCAAGATGGCGAGAGCCCGGAGATGTGCTTCACCTCGCCTCCCCCACCTGAAGGGTGGGGTTGGCAGAGGGTGGCACACCCCCTTTCCTCACTTGGTGTTTCCCGCCCGGATGGGGGGAAGAACCGGTGGGGACCAGTTGCTGAGTACAGCAAGTGGTCTGGGGAAGCTCACAAAGGCGGAATGCCTTTGAAGCTTCCCCTGCCCATCCTGGGGGAGGAGGCCTAGCACCTCGCCCAGGACGTGCATTGTTGCAGGCCCGGGAGAGCGGATGGCTCTCTACCCAGGGGTCCAGCAACATGTCTGCTGTGTGGCAGCCTAGGCAGCCCCTCAGACAAGACGTGGATTGTAGGTTAGGTTCAGGGGGCAACTCTAAGTTGCCCTCTGTTGTACATTTTACAGTAAATCCCACACTGGCATCAGTGTGGGCTTACTGTGCTGAGAAGTTTGATACCAAACTTCTCAGTCTTTAGTGCAGCCATCATGGTGCTGTGGAGTTCGTGCTGACGACCTCCCAGCACCATATACTCGGAATGGCAGCACTGCACTTACAGTGCCCAGGAATGGACCTGGGTACTGTAGGGGCACAGGGCTCATGCACCTGTACCCTCACCACTGGCATAGGGCACCCAGCTAGAGGGGTGACTGAGGTATGCCAGGGCAGTGTTTGTGGGCATGGCACACAGGGATGTGTGCCATGTCGACTCTCTGTTTTGTTCTGCACCAAGACACCCAGCCTGCAAGGGCAGTGTGTGTGTGTGTGTCAGGGTACAGGGCCTCCAAGGGTGGCACAAGAAGTGCTGCAGCTCTTAGGGGCCTTCTCTGGTCACAGTGCCCTGGGTACCTAGGGCACCATTTACCAGGGGCTTACCTGTGGCCAGAGAGGCCAATTGGGTTTAGGCTGTAATGCAGTTTTAGGGAAGGAACACAGGCCCTGGGTACCTGATTGGCAGGGACCCAGGGCACACCAAGGAAAAGTGCATCAGTTATCAGGCAAAAAGTGGGGGGGTTACTGCAACAGAAACCCACTTTCCTGCAAGTAGTCACAGTTGTTGCAAAAGGCAACACAATGTCAAACACAATGCAACATTGAGCTCAATGGAAAGTGTTAGTTAAATGCAATTAATTACTTTGTGGATTACTTTTCTAACCACAGGACTGGATCTTGGATTCAGTCCCGGGACACTTCCTGTAAACAGTTAAGTAAAAGCGTTTTGGTTACAGTAGTGATTTTTAAGGAATATTATTGTATTTTAAAAGTTGACACTTAGAAACTTTTCTAGGTAAAATTACCAATGTTATCCTATGGAAGGAAATTCAGTTTGCAGGTAAAGTATGTTTACGTTATTTTTGTAATCCAGTGCTGGGCTCTCAGGTTCAGCACTGGGATATCTATCTAAAACAGGCAAGTAATTACGTTTGTATCGTTGGCACGATTTTTAAAGAATATTTGTGAGATTCAGAAATCGACACTTAGAAGAAATTTCACAGAAAACCAGTCAATGGATCCCTATGGAAGAAAATTGAGTTAGCGGTAAGTAACGTTGTGATTACTTTTCAGGATCAGTGCTGGGCACCAAGATCCAGCACTGGGATCTCTCCTAATAGCAAGTGAGTATTTCCGTTTTCGTTACTCGGTTGATTTTAGGTGAATATTTTAAAGTTGAGAAACTCACACACTTAGAAGAATTTTCCGGTGATGTCATCCAATGTTACCCTATGGAAGAAAAGTGAGTTATCGGCTTTTGGGTAAGTACTTGACTGACAAAGTTAAGATTTTGGGCATAGACTCGGGGGTCTCTCAAGGTCAGGTAAGTACAGTTGTTTCACCCCCAGCGGCACAGGGGCGGCTGGGTGCAGAGCGAGTTAGGCCCAATGTTATCCTATGGCAGGCAGGGGGCCCTTGGTTGGTGGCTGCTGGCTAGCAGGCCACGCGGCTGTGGGAGCTGGGCTCCGGATCACTTTCTCAGGGTAAATGGGGAAGTAGATTAGGACAAAGGTTGCACTGCCAGGGGCACTCGGGCGGCTGGGTGCAGGGTGCTTTTGAGCCTTCGGGCGCTCAATGGATTGCAATGGAGAAGCTCAAGAACACACACAGGCTGCAAGCTCGGGGACGAAGATTCTTCAGGTGCCCCCAACACTTCGAGAGGTAAGTTGGGTAGTTGGAGGATAGGTAGGTACCCCGGAATTGGGCACAGGGGGCCGCAGGGCACCGGGTGCAGGGGTGCCTTTTGGTGTCGGGAAATCTTACCCTCTGTTGATCGCGGTTGGGGGGGGTCCCTGGTTCTGAGGCTGCAGGCGTCGTCAGGAACGTTGAGGTGGGTCCTTTGGGGCCGGATTCGGGATCACAGTCGCTGGGGGGACGTCCTCAGGGTCTTTGTCCACTCCCACACAGGCCTGGCTTGGCGGGTGCAGAGTGTGCAAGGTTTGCGGTTCCTGGCTGCTGCCAGGGGTCAGTTACTTGCTTTGAGCAGAGCCACTGCTCGTGGGAGGCCCAGATGCTCAGAGTCACAAGGTAGCCAGGTCCTCCGGGGTTGGTGAGGTTGCTGGCCACAGGAGGTGCCGAGATTCAGCAGGAGCAGGGTCGAGGGTCGACAGGCCGGTAGGGCTGGGGCCAAAGCAGTTGGTGTCTTCCTCTTCTTAGCAGCTGCGCGGCAGGTCTTCTTTCTTCTTGATCTTCTTTGCTGTTTCGGAATCTGGAATCTGCCGAAGGAAGGTTCAGGGAGCCCCTAAATACTGAATTTAGGGGTGGTTACAGGTAGGTAAGGGCAGGGACCAATGGGTCCCTTCCCTGGGGTGGGTACACCCCTTATTCTGCCACTCTCCAGTGGGAGGGGGGCAGGAGCCTGTCCCTGGTTGGCTGGGTCCCCCATCCTCAAGATGGCGGGGACTCGAGTTTGTGCTTCACCTCGCCTCCCCCACCTTAGGGGTGGAGTTGGCAGAGGTGGGCACAACCCATTTCCTGCCTCTGGTTTTCCAGCCGGTTCTCCCGCCAGAAGTGGGGGTAGAACCAGTGGGGACCAGTTTTGCTGGGAGCAGCAAATGGTCTGGGGAAGCTCAAAAGGCGGCAGGCCTTTGAAGCTTCCCCTGCCCATCCTGGGGGAGGAGGCTTTGGCACCTCGCCCCAGGATGCGCATTGTTTCAGGCCCCGGAGAGCAGAGGCTCTCGACCCAGGGGTCCAGAAACATGTCTGGTGGTGGCAGCCTGGGCTGCCACTCAGTCCGGACATTGGAGGTCGGGTTGGTTTCAGGGGGCATCTCCAAGATGCCCTCTGGAGTGCGTTTTACATTAAATCCCACACTGGCATCAGTGTGGGTTTAATGTGCTGAGAAGTTTGATACCAAACTTCTCAGTTTTCAGTGGGGCCTTTATGGTGCTGTGGAGTTCGTAATGACAGACTCCCAGCACCATATACTCTTAATGGCAGCACTGCACTTACAATGCCCAAGAATGGACTTGGGCACTGTAGGGGCACAGGGCTCATGCCTCTGTGCCCTCACCACTGGCATAGTGCACCCAGCTAGAGGGGTGGCTGACCTAGGCCAGGGCAGTGGTTTGTAGGCATGGCACACAGGGATGTGTGCCATGTCGACTCTTCACTTTTGTTCTGCACCAAGACACGCAGCCTGCAGAGTGTGTGTGTGTGTGTGTGTGTGTGTGTGTGTGTGTGTGTGTGTGTGTGTGTGTGTGTGTGTGTGTGTGTGTGTGTGTGTGTGTGTGTGTGTGTGTGTGTGTGTGTGTGTGTGTGTGTGTGTGTGTGTGTGTGTGTGTGTGTGTGTGTGTGTGTGTGTGTGTGTGTGTGTGCGCGCGCGCACACACAGGGTCCCTAAGGGTGGCACAACAAGTGCTGCAGCCCTTAGGGGCCTTCCCTGGTCACAGTGCCCTGGGTACCATTTACCAGGGGCTGACCTGTGGCCAGGGATGCCAATTGGGGGTAGGCATCAATGCAGTTTTAGGGAAGGAACACAGGCCCTGGGTACCTGGTTGGCAGGAGCCCAGGGCACACTCAGTCAAAGCACATCAGCAATTCAGCAAAAAGTGGGGGCATACCATGCAAGAAAGATGGCACTTTCTCACACTGGTTGGCTGAGTCCCCCCATCTGCAAGATGGCGGGGACTGGGAGTTGTGCTTCACCTCGCCTCCCCCACCTGAGGGGTGGAGTTGGCAGAGGTGGGCACACCTCTCTTCCTCACTTGTTTTTCCCGCCGGTTCTCCTGCCCAAAGTGGGGGTCAGAACCAGTGGGGACCAGTTGGTGAACGCAGCAAGTGGCCTGGGGAATCTCACAAAGACGGCAAGCCTTTGAAGCTTCCCCTTCGTGAACCCTGCCCATTCTGGGGGAGGAGGCTTGGCACCTCGTCCCAGGATAGTGCATTGTTTCAGGCCCCCAAGAGCAGCAGGCTCTCGACCCAGGGGTCCAGAAACCTGTCTGGTGGCAGCTGAAAGCAGCCACTCAGCCTGGACACTAGTGGTAGGTTAGTTTTCAGGGGGCATCTCGAAGATGCCCTCTGAACTCCCGGTCGGATTAACTCACCCGTCTATGCCTAGTGGATCACCAATGGCGTCTTCAACAGGAGGTGGCGCAATTTCTCTTTCAACATGGGGAGAGCCTTGGTTAGAGCTGTTCGCCTCCGCTGAGAACACGCAATGTCAGCAGTTTTGTGCACTGGAGTTTCCAGGGCAGCTCTCGCTCAGACGATTTTCGCCTCAAGTGAAGCTCAGGCCTCTCCTGTACGCCTTTCTGCCCATACCACTCCTGCCCAGAGTTCTCAAGAAGATAAGGAATGACCGGTTTCATGTCATCCTTGTGGCTCTGGACTGGGCGCAGAGAGTCTGGTATCCCGAGCTTCTGGACATGAGTATCGATCCTCCAATCAGGCTGCCCCTTTGGGAGGATCTCCTGTCACAGCAGCAGGGGAGGGTCCTCCACCCGAACCTGTCAACTCTTCGCCTTCTTGCGTGGAGATTGAGCGGCGGCAGTTGATAGCTTTCGACCTTCCTCCCAAAGTCTAGAACGTTATTCTGGCAGCCAGGCATCCTTCCACCAAGATGGTGTATGCCTGCAGATGGAAAAAGTTAATATCATATTATACAGAAAAGTCTATTGATCCTCTTTCTGATATTCTGCTTTATATTTTGACCCTTACCCAGCAGGGCTCTGCTCTGGGCACTCTGACAGGGTATTTTTCTGCCCTGTCTGCCTTCTTGCGGCTGCCTGACCAACCCTCCTTATTTAAATCTCCCTGTGCCAGTAGATTTCGAAAATGTCTTGTACATATGTTCCCACCTTCCCCTTTCATTGTCTCAGTGGGACCTTAATTTGGTTCTTACATTTCTGATGTGTGCTCCCTTCGAGCCTTTACACAATTGTCCCCCTCGGGCTGCTCACCATCAAAACAGCCTTTCTTGTGGCGATTACATCGACCAGGAGGGTGAGTGAGCTGCAGGCTTTATCATCCCAGCTTCCCTTCCTATTGGTTCTTCCTGACAAACTAGTGCTTTGCACTAGGGCCTCTTTCCTGCCAAAAGTGGTAACACCTTTACATGTGGGCAAATCAATCACCTTGCCCACTTTCTACTCTCCTCCACATCCCTCTAAAGTAGAGGAGCAACTCCACTCTCTGGACCCAAAAAGAGCGTTGTCATTCTACCTTGACAACACACCAGAGTTCCATGTGGACAACCAACTCTTTGTGGGTTGTGTTGGTGCAAATAAAGGTCAGGCGAGCAGAAACGTATCATCTCTTGATGGGTCATTCTCTGCATCAAGATCTGCTATGCACTGGCAAAGAAGCATCCTGAAGGCTTAAGAGTACATTCCACCAGAACTAAGGCTGCGACCACTGCGTTAGCCTGTGGAGTTCCAGTCCTGGACATCTGTCAGGCAGCAACGTGGGCGTCCCTGCACACATTTACCAAGCATTACTGCATGGACAGTCTGGTCCGCAGGGACGGGCATTTCGCCTGTTCGGCATGACTTCTTAGTCTAAATTTGTTTGCAGACCCTCCTCTGGGGATGGGATTTGCTTGGGTATCTATTCAAAGGTAAGGAATCTGCGGCTAGACGCTTTATCAGATGAACAAGTTACTTACCCTAGGTGACGCCTTATCTGGTAGAAACAATAGCCGCAGATTCCCTACCGAACTACCCATCCTCCCCGTTCTTCCGACATATTTCTAGGTTCATGGCTGATCCCTTTCAAGGCCCCAGTTTGGACACATCAGTGTCAGTGAACTTCATGGCTTAAAATTGTGAAAAGTAACTGACGTCAGGCACCAAGGTGGCTCCTCTATAGGTGACGCAGACGTCACTCCCGGCTCCAATTAAGCCATGTGGAGCAGACCGACGCCACCTACCGGCGCGCACGGGTACTGCTCACGAAAAATCTTCCAGGTCCAGTCTGACGCCTCGGAAAATTCGAAGGTAAGGAATCTGGTGCTAGATATTGCCTCTACCAGATAAACAGTCACCGAAGGTAAGTAACTTGTTAATTATTGCAATTAACGACAAAGCCATTTGAGTCGATGCACTAAGCAGATCTCAAAACACGCTCACTAAAAACTGCATTCCTGATTGCTGTCACTTCACTGTGGAGAGTGAGTGAACTGCAAGCTCTAACAATACAGGATTCGCACCTACAAATACACAAAGACAAGGTGGTTCTAAGAACTAACCCACAATTCCTACATAAGGTAGTAAGCAGTTTTCATGTCAATCAAAGCATACAGCTACCAGTGTTCTTGAAGGAACCACAAACTCAAATGGAAAGAACTCTACAAGCCTTGGATGTAAAGAGCGTTATTATACTATCTGCAAGAAACAAGAGCGTTTTGCAAGGGAAACCTGTTTGTATCCTTCTCCAAAGCAACCAAAGGATCGCCAGTAACAAAGAGAATAATCTCAAATGGATTGTAGAAACAAGATCAAGTGACCAGTTGTCTTGTTTTGGGGAAAGCAGGAACCCAGTGCACTTCAGTCAAAATTGCATCAAATCCACGAAAAAGTGGAGGGACTACTGCAACAAAAACACAGTTCCCTACAACGCTCACTCAAGTCCTGGCTTCCCTGGACCCAGAAGACTGGAAGGTTCACAGGACGCAGAATTAATAATTCCCTTCCTGTCTGCTCACAGACGTTACCTACAGTTCACGGCTTGCCACAAGCACTTTCAGTTCGCCGTGCTCTCTTTTGGCCTTACCAGCGCCCCTCGTGTGTCCACCAAGGTGATGGCAATGGTTGCAGCTCATCTGCGAATATAGTGGTGCCAGTCGTCCCCTAGCTCGACGACTGGCTGTTGAAGGCAGGCTCGCCTCAAGCTGTCGTCTCCAACCTCCCTACTACGGTGGACCTTCTGCACTCACTGGGGTTCACTATCAACGTGCAGAAGTCACACCTGACTCCCTCTCAGACGCTCCCATCGGGGCTATTCTGGGCACGGTGCAGTCTCTGGCTTATCCTCCTAAACGGCGAGTCCAGGATTTTCAGGCTATGATACTGATGTTTGAGCCTCTATCCTGGATTTCAGTGAGACTGACTGAGACCACTGGCATTCATGGCCTCCTGCATCCTGCTAGTGGCACGCTCACTGGCATATTTAGGCTCTGCAGTGGGACCTGAAGTTCCAGTGGGTGCAGTATCAGGGGACTTTCTCTCTGACCTGATCCAGATCTCTGAGTGCAAAAGATCTTCAGTGGTGCTTAACTAACTGTGATTGGGTGAGCAGCAGACCCTGTTCCCTTCCTTTACCAGATCTAACAGTTGTGACTAGTGCATCACTCCTGGAATGGGGCGGCAATGTGGGAAAAGTGGACATCAGATGTCTCTGGCGGAATCCGGACTCCACATCAACTATCTAGAGATCTGGGCGATCCGGCTGACATTAAAAGCCTTTCTACCATCCATCAAGGGAAGGCTAGTACAGGTGTTCATGGACAACACCACCACCATGTGGTACTGCAACAAGCAGGGTGGGGTTGTGGACATGCCCTTCGTCTCTGAACATGGCTGTAACGTCTGGGCATATCCCTAGTGATTCAACACCTAGTGGGCATTCTGAATGCCTGGGCGGACAAACTCTGCTGAAGATGCCTAGCGGATTACGAATGGCATCTCCATCCAGAGGGAGTGCAAGGTCTCGTTCAGCATTGAGTAGAGCCTCGGTTAGATATGTTCTACACCACCGATAACGTGCAGTATCAGCAGTTCTTCGCGCTGGAGTTTCCAAGGCAGCTCTCGCTCGGAGATCCTTTTCATCCAGAGTGAAGCTCAGGCCTCCTGTAAGCCTTTCCGCCCATACCACTTGTGCTCAGAGTTCTCAAGAAGATCAGGAACAACATGGCTCAAGTCCGCCTTATGGCTCTGGACTTGGCTCATAGAGTTTGGTATCCTGATCTGTTGAGCATGGCCAACGGTCCTCCGATCAACCTGCCGCTTCAGTAGAATCTTCTGCAGGTGAGGGATCTCCACCCAAACATTTCAATGTTCCGTCTTCATGTGGTGAGATTGTGGCGACAGTTGACGGCTTTCGACCTTCCGTCAGAAGTCTACATTATCTTGGCAGGCAGGCGTCCCTCCACCAAGACTGTATATGCATGGCATTGGGTCCAGTTTTTGGCATGGTGTCCAAAGAAGCAGGTCGACCCTCTTACTGCTCCCCTCTCTCAGGTTCTTCTCTTTATCCTTTCTCTTGCCCAGCAGTTCTCTGCTGTGGGCACCTTAAAGGAATATCTTTCTGCCATCTCTGCCTTTCTGTGGTTGCCAGATTAGCCATCCCTCTTAAAATTCCCTCCTTGTACATAGGTTCTTGAAAGGTTTGCAACACAACTTTCTGCCATTGCCCTTCATCATGCTTCAGTGGGACCTTAATCTAGTCCTAACGTTTCTGATATGCGCCCCCTTTTAGCCATTGAACAACTGTCCTCTCAGGCTCCTTACGATCAAGACTGCCTTCCTGGTGGCAATAGCATCTGCCCGAGGGTCAGTGAGCTTCAGGCTTTGTCATCCAAGCCTCCACACCTGAACATCTACCTAGACAAAACACAACAAAAGAAGCTGTTACAGCACACCCTTTTAACCTGAATACATTAATTATCCAGAAAAATTACTGGTCATAAATTAAATTAATTCCATAGTAAAGTTAATCTCTGCACAATGAGGGCGATGAAAAACAACCAATGTGTTCAAAATAATCCAATGAGTTCATCAATTGAAATTTCTTGTATCCTTTATTAGTATCCAAAAGATTAAAATTCCCAGCACACGATTAGCCGACACGTGTTTCGTCTGTACTCAGACTTTTTCGAGGCAAGAAATGGGAATATTGACAAACTGTAGTCAGAGAATGAGTCCGTCCCTGCAGTGCATCAACCGAAAGAAATCCGGAATCCAAATAAGGATATCGTAATGTATAAAGGTCAAAGCATACAAGTATGTATCATTGCCACACCTGACATCCGGCAAATTAATGGAATCCCAAAGAAACGGACCTGTGAAACGCACCGATGTTGCCCATGAGGTATGCAACAATCGCTTAAGTGTACACACGTGTCAGTGGTCGCGGAATACGTTACGTATTCCGCGACCACTGACACGTGTGTGCGGACGGGACACTCGTTTAGAAGGGTAAACTTACCAGGGTTGTGCCCCGTGGTGTCCAGGGGAGATTGACTAACCTTGGATCGCCAATATCCTGTTTTATCGTTTGCCACTCGTGCAGTGTGCATCAGGACTATATTTTACTCGCTTTATACACTTAAGCGATTGTGGCATACCTCATGGGCAACATCGGTGCGTTTCACAGGTCCGTTTCTTTGGGATTCCATTAATTTGCCGGATGTCAGGTGTGGCAATGATACATACTTGTATGCTTTGACCTTTATACATTACGATATCCTTATTTGGATTCCGGATTTCTTTCGGTTGATGCACTGCAGGGACGGACTCATTATCTGACCACAGTTTGTCAATATTCCCATTTCTTGCCTTGAAAAAGTCTGAGTACAGACGAAACACGTGTCGGCTAATCGTGTGCTGGGAATTTTAATCTTTTGGATACTAATAAAGGATACAAAAAATTTCAATTGATGAACTCATTGGATTATTTTGAACACATTGGTTGTTTTTCATCGCCCTCATTGTGCAGAGATTAACTTTACTATGGAATTAATTTAATTTATGACCAGTAATTTTTCTGGATAATTAATGTATTCAGGTTAAAAGGGTGTGCTGTAATAGCTTCTTTTGTTGTGTTTAGTTAGATGCATGTTAAAGTTTAATGTGCAGTTAGCACCTCTAGGTAGTAGGTGTTTGAAGCTGATTTAGCACCCAGTTGCCAATATAGCAACACTTATGACATCTCATGCCAATTATTGATATTTTGAAATACTTTCACTGATTGGATGTGCGGTTATTTCCCTTATAGGGAACACTACTACCTGTTCTTTCTCTTGAATCTACCTAGACAAGCTGGTTCTTCTGACTAGAGCTTCCTTTCTGCTAAAATCTGTCATTCCTTTTCATATAGACAGTCAATCACCCTGCCTACTTTTTACGCTCCGCCACATCCTTCTAAGGAAGAAGAGCGACTTCATCGACTGGACCCAAAAAGAGCGTTGGCGTTCTACCTTGACTACACAAGAGTTCTGTGTGCACAACCAACTCTTCATGGGGTATGTCGTAGCGAAGAAGGGAAAGGCCGTGCAGAAATGGACCATCTCACGATGGATTGTGTCCTGCATTAAGATTTGCTATACATTGGCTAAGAAGCAGCACCCTGAGGGCTTGCATGCTCATTCCACCAGAGCTAAGACTGCGACCACTGCGTTGGGATGCAAAGTTTCGGTTCTGGATATCTGCCAGGCAGCAATGTGGGCTTCTCTACACACGTTCACGTAGCATTACTGCCTGGACTGTCAGATCGGTCGGGTACTTTGCTTGTTCGGTCCTACAGTATTTTGTAGTGTGAAACCGTTTTGCAGACCGACCTCCCCGCACTGCAAACGTTTTTTTATAGACGGGGCCATTCCCCTTTCAGGGCCCTCGTTTTCCACATAAATGGTCAGTGTTTCTCCGCGCTCCTGAAGTGGAAAAAGTTGTGAAAAGAAACTGACGTTAGCTTGCTGGAGTGGCGCCTATATAGGCACCGGTCACATCACTTCCGGTGCGGGCACCGAGGCCATGCGGATCTGAACTATGCCACCTACCAGCGTGTAGAGGTACTTGTAAGAAAGTGGCTCTGTATATACTGAACCAAAGTAAGGTTCAGCATGCACGGAGTCCACAGTCCCCAGAGGTTTGGCAGAGGCTAAAGCTAGATATAACCTTACTCTCTAAAGTGGTAGCTTGGTCGAGCAGTAAGGCAGTATCAGAGGACAGTGTAAAGCATTTGTTGTACACACTCAGTCAGCAAATGGTCTCACACACTCAAGAACTGAACTCTAGGCCAATGGTTTGTATATAAAAATATATGCTTGTTTTATTTTAGAACCAACAATAGGTATCAAAATATACTTTCTCAGGATGAGATGCTTTAGATGAATACTTTCAATAGGCAATAGACTTTTGAATGCAATGGTTACAGTTGTTGCAATAGGCAACACAATTTCAAACACAATTTAACATTGAGCTCAATGGGAATTTCTAGTTAAATGCAATAGATTACTTTTTGGATTACTTTTCTAACCACAGGACTGGATCCTAGATTCAGTACTGGGACATCTCCTGTAAACAGTTGAGTAAAAACGTTTTGGTTACAGTTGTGATTTTTAAGGAATATTATTGTATTTTAAAAGTTGGCACTTAGAAACTTTTTCACATAGAATCACCAATGTTATCCTATGGGAGGAAATTTACTTAGCAGGTAAGTAGTGTTATCGTTACTTTTTCTTACTCGGTGTTGGATCCTGGATCCAGCACTGGTGCATCTCCTGTAAACAATTGAAAGAATGCGTTTGTCACAGGCGATTTTTAACGAATATTTGTAAGTTTGCAAAATTGACACTTAGAACCTTTTTCGGCAAAAACCAGGCAATGTTATCCTATGGAAGGAAATTCAAGTTACCGGTAAGTACAGTTATGATTACTTTTCAGGGTCAGTGCTGGGCACCAAGATCCAGCACTGGGATCTCTCCTGATAACAGGTGAGTAAATTCGTTTTCAGTAATTCGGTTGATTTTAGATGAATATTTTAAAGTTTCAAAACTCCACACTTAGAAGAATTTCCAAGTGAAACCAGTCAATGTTACCCTATGGAAGAAAAGTGAGTTATCGGCTTTTGGGTAAGTACTCGACTGGCAGAGTTAAGGTTCTGGGCATAGACTCAGGGGTCCCCCAGGGTCAGGTAAGTACAGTTGTTACACCCTCAGCGGCACAGGGGCGGCCGGGTGCAGAGTGAGTAGGCCCAATGTTATCCTATGGACGGCAGGGGGCCTTGGGTTGGTGGCTGCTTGCAGGCAGACCACTCGGCTGTGGGAGCAAAGCTCCTGGTCACTTACTCAGGGCAAGTGGGGAAGTCGAACAGGGTAGTGGGTGCACCCTCAGCGGCACTAGGGCGGCCGGGTGCAGTGGGCTTTTGGGCCGTCGGGCGCCCAATGGTTTTCAATGGGAAAGCTGCGTGACGGCCAAAGGCTGCAAGCTCGGGGACGGTGATTCTTCAGGTGCGACCACCACTTCGAGAGGTAAGTTGGGAAGCTGTAGGAAGGGTAGGCACCCAGGAGTTGGGCACAGGAGGCCGTGGGGCGTCGGGTGCAGGGGTGTCTTTAGGCGTCGGAAATCTTACCCTCGGCTGGTCGCGGTTGGAGGGGGCCCAGGTTCTGAGGCTGCAGGCGTCGTCCGGATCGTCGAGGGGGGGTCCTTGGGTGCTGGATTCTAGGTCACAGTCGCCGGGGGGACGTCCTCGTGGTCTTTGTCCACTCAGGCACAGGCCGGGCTCGGCGGGTGCAGTGTGCGCTGGATTCGCGGTTCCTGGCTGGCACCAGGGGTAGGTTACTTGCTTTTGAGCAGTACCACTGCTCGTGGGAGTCCCAGGTAGTTAGTCACAAGGCAGTCAGGTCCTCCGGGGTTCTTGAGGTTGCTGACCACTGGAGACGCCGGGGTTTAGCAGGAGCAGGTTCGAGGGTCGACAGGCCGGTAGGGCTGGGGCCAAATCAGTTGGTGTCTTCCTCTTGTTAGCAGCTGCACGGCAGGTCTTCTTGATCTTCTTTCTTGTTTCGGAATCTGGATCTCAGGAAGGAAGGTTCAGGGTGCCCCTAAATACTAGATTTAGGGGCGTTACAGGTAGGTAAAGGGCAGGGACCAATGTGTCCCTTCCCTGGGGTGGGTACACCCCCTATCCTGCCACTCTCCAGTGGGAGGAGGGCAGGAGCCTAGTCCTGATTGGGCAGGGCTCCCCATCTTCAAGATGTCGAGAGCCCGGAGATGTGCTTCACCTCGCCTCCCCCACCTGAGGGGTGGGGTTGGCAGAGGCTGGCACACCCCCTCTCCTCCCTTGGTGTTTCCCGCCAGTCTTCCCGTCCGAGTGGGGGCTAGAACCAGTGGGGACCAGTTGCTGAGTACAGCAAGTGGTCTGGGGAAGCTCACAAAGGCGGAATGCCTTTGAAGCTTCCCCCTGCCCATCCTGGGGGAGGAGGCCTAGCACCTCGCCCAGGACGTGCATTGTTGCAGGCCCGGGAGAGCGGATGGCTCTCTACCCAGGGGTCCAGCAACATGTCTGCTGGGTGGCAGCCTAGGCAGCCCCTCAGACAGGACGTGGATTGTAGGTTAGGTTCAGGGGGCAACTCTAAGTTGCCCTCTGTCGTGCATTTTACATTAAATCCCACACTGTCATCAGTGTGGGTTTAATGTGCTGAGAAGTTTGATACCAAACTTCTCAGTCTTCAGTGTAGCCATTATGGTGCTGTGGAGTGCATAATGACGACCCTCCCAGCACCATATACTCTTAATGGCATCACTGCACTTACAGTGCCCAGGAATGGCCCTGGGGACTGTAGGGGCACAGGGCTCGTGCACCTGTGCCCACACCACTGGCATAGTGCACCCAGCTAGAGGGGTGACTGAGGTATGCCAGGGCAGGGTGTGTGGGTATGGCACACAGGAATGTGTGCCATGTCGACTCTCTGTTTAGTTCTGCACCAAGACACTCAGCCTGCAAAGGCAGGGTGTGGGTGTCAGGGTACAGGGCCTCTAAGGGTGGCACAATAAGTGCTGCAGCCCTTAGGGGCCTTCTCTGGTCACAATGCCCTGGGTACCTAGGGTACCATTTACCAGGGGCTGACATGTGGCCAGAGGTGCCAATTGGGTTTAGGCTGTAATGCAGTTTTAGGGAAGGAACACAGGCCCTGGGCACCTGATTGGCAGGAGCCCAGGGCACACTCAGTCGAAGTACATCAGCAATTCAGCAAAAAGTGGGGGGCATACCATGCAAGAAAGATGGCACTTTCTCACAGTACTGCTCACGAAAAAAATTCTGTATCCGATCTGATGCCCGGGAATAATTCTAAGGTAAGGAATCTGCGGCTAGAAAGAGTCTACCAGATAAGTTGTTACCGAAAGTAAGCTACTTGTTCGTTACTTACCCTTTAAGCATCTCTTCGTGACGAGTATTGCTGTAGATTTACATGTGCCCACCCACCTCCTCAGAAGCCTATTGTTGTTGTAGATGTTCTTTTTTTCTTTCTTCCTTTTACATTCCTTTTCTTTACTCCATTCTCACCTGCCTTGCGTAAAACATTCTAACAATGGAGCTCATGCCCATTCACATTATCAGTCATCGGAGGAGTCACTATCCCTCGTGACTAGGGGTGGGCTGAACTAGTGGAGTACCACTCAGCAGAATGCACATTGAAAAGCATTGGGCACCCAATGTCGAATTGGCACCCTGCACCAGGCCGCCCCTCTGCCGCTGGTCGTGTATGGTTTGGTGCTGCCTTGTGGCCCCCGTGCTTAACCTAACCCCCGAAGCTTTGCCCCTGCAACCGATCTACTAACCTGCAAGCAGTGCGGCTCCAGGCACCCCCTGTCTCCATTGGAAAGCATTGGGGTCGAATTCTGATTTTGACCTCTGCACCCGGCCGGCCCTTTGCTGCTGGTGCTGCACTTCTGGTGCTGCACTTCTGGTGCTGCACTTCTGGTGCTGCACTTCTGGTACTTACCTGACCCCTGGCCCTTACTGACTTTTGGCTCCGAAGACTAAGATTGTAAGTTCAATACTTACCTGTTTAACCGCAATATTGTTTACCCCACAGGATAACATTGGACAGTGTGAAAAACGTACTTGCCTGATTACGAAGTCCTGGTTATTCAAATAAAGTACAAACAAAATATAATTTTATAAAATTGGTCTGGACCTCCTTCTTGAGTAGTGTGTCCATTATTGATCACTGTTGTGCAATAAATGCCTTGCACTCCTCTGTATTAGGCCTAAGGCTGCTCTCCCACACTACCACTAATAGAGCACATTGAGTTTTACGTTGAGCCCTGTACACTTTTGGGGAACTTCAAATAACGATTCAGCACTCCTCTTTATAAGAAAAACAGTATATTCTGATAAGTACAAACAAAGTGAAAACAGAAAGAAGGAGAACATTCATTCAGCAGGTTCTTGTTTCTTTTTTTGTTCTTTATTGAAAAAATATTTTCTTCTTTAAAAAGCAACTGTAGCCAACGCGTTTCGACCCGAAGGTCTTCTTCAGGGCCTAATCAATAAATGGGACAACACTGTATCTTAGGTTCTGATGTGTCTCTTATGAATAAAAGATGGCTTTGTTTCTTGCTCTAGATGTGGGGCTGTTTTTATGGTATCTCTTAGTTCCTAGGGTTTACCCACCAAGAGTATGAGTTGCTTCCTTAGTTGATCACAATCACGATATTCAATTTCCCACGAGCATTGGTGAGTTCCCAATGCTCATTTGTTCTGTCGTCGGACCGCTCCCACGGTGGGAGTGGTCCGACGACAGAACAAATGAGCATTGGGAACTCACCAATGCTCGTGGGAAATTGAATATCGTGATTGTGATCAACTAAGGAAGCAACTCATACTCTTGGTGAGCAAACTCAAGGAACTAAGAGATACCATAAAAACAGCCCCACATCTAGAGCAAGAAACAAAGCCATCTTTTATTCATAAGAGACACACATCAGAACCTAAGATGCAGTGTTGTCCCATTTATTGATTAGGCCCTGAAGAAGACCTTCGAGTCAACAGCGTTGGCTACAGTTGCTTTTTAAAGAAGAAAATATTTTTTCAATAAAGAACAAAAAAGAAACAAGAACCTGCTGAATGAATGTTCTCCTTCTTTCTGTTTTCACTTTGTTTGTACTTATCAGAATATACTGTTTTTCTTATAAAGAGGAGTGCTGAATCGTTATTTGAAATTTATGAGTAGGATCTTTTTATCCTAAAAGGCTTAAGAGGTATTAAGCCTTTGATTCTGTGCACCCTAGTAGCTTATGATATATATAAACCTTACAGTCTAGGATAGGTGCATTAGTAATTACTCGATACCTCTTGAATTGTTGTTGGTACACTTTTGGGGAACCCCTGGACACGGTGCATGGTATTACCACCTAGTGATATACTATATTTTTGCAGCGTGAATCTTTTCTGGATTCACATGCTGTGCATTATTCTGCCATCTAGTGGTTGGGTCCGGAATTGTAATATTTCTTTCCTCTTCTTTTTTTCTTTTTTTATTTATTTATTTATTTATTTATTTATTTTTTGTGAGCGTCGACATATTACCACTGTGACGTCCGGAAGCTCCCACCTTCGGTCGCCATCTTCAGATTATTTTTTTCCGCCGTTGAGTCTGGATCGATGCGGAAGGAGCTCCCAAGATTGGAGTGAAGAATCGACGAAAATAAGGAAAAAACTTCAGAAGAACTGCGGTAGAACGTTTCGACTTTCAAGTTTTCAATCACGGCGACCGGAGTTCGACGAAAGGTGAAAAACGAATCTTCGACGACGATCGGGGAATGCGCATGCAGGGGGCTCCCTGTGCGCGGTAATAGAAAAGACACCGTTCAAGTTTTGCAAAAATTGTCACCACAAGTATGCTCAGAAAGATCAGCACCCAGTCTGCAACCTTTGCCTGCCACTGGATCACCGAAGCGAGGACTGTAACACGTGCTCCGACTTCACCCCGAAGACGTTGAGGGTGAGAGAAAGACAGCGAAGAGCCAACTACAACATGCCCTAGGCCAAGGACCACCACCTTCGCTGCGAGACTTGGTCCTCTCCATTGAGGAGGACGTCGTCGTCAAAGGGCCAGAAGGCGACGAGGACAGAGACGTTAAGGTCGTGGAGGACGAGAAGAAGACTTCAAAGGAGGTATGAGAGTCGTCGACCTCGAAAAAACTAGAAGGGTCTCGAAAACCTGACTCTAGATCCACGAAGGGAGCCTCGGCGTCGAAGCACTCGACAACCACAGTTGCATCCAAACAAAAACACACCGTAAGATCCTTGGATAAGGACTCCGTAACGGCAAAGACCCTCGAAAAGCCAAAAAGTCAAAAGACAGTCTGGAAAAGGACGCCTCGGCGTCGAAAAAGGAGAGGTCAAAACAAGCTTCGACAGCCGGATCGGCGACAACAAGCACGAAGCGAAAAGCCGAAGGTCTCGATGCCGAAATACACGTGGCCGAGATGGAGACAAAAAGGAAGAGACTCGAAGCCGAGATGGCAAATATTTTACAACGTAAAAAAGATTGACAAAAGCTTGAAACAATTCAAGATACAGCTGAAAACGACAACAGAAGTCGAGGAGGTCGTCGAGGAAGTAATGCCTCCGACAACCTGAACCGCTCGAAGAAGAGTAAGAATAATTTTTCTTTGGAGAAGACGTCGAAGAGGACGAACAAACGTATGCAGGATCGGCGATCTCAGAGACTCAAGACCTGCAATGGCAAGATCTCGATGCCGAATCACCCGAGGAGGCTGTGGAAACATATCCTTCGGGGCCATCACCCCCAGATGACATTGGCATGTATAATCAGGTGATTAGGAAAGCTGCTGAAACATATGGAGTGCAGCTAGAGGAAGAAAAACCACAATCATGTTTTTTATTAGAGATTTTGATGCAAGCACAATCAAGAAATCAATTCCTTCCAATGCTGCCAAGTGTATTGGACCAGGGAAAAGAGGCATTCAAAGAGCCTGCAACATGCAAGGCTATCACACCAAGAGCAGAAAAGAAATATAAGCATTCCTCTAAAGACCCTATATACATCAGAGGGTCTGTACCAGCTGACTCTATTATTACTTCCACAGCAAGGAAAAGAGCAAATGTACCAACAACAGTGGGTCCACCTCCAGACAAGGAAAGCAAAAGGATGAACCTTGTAGGGAGGAAAGTAGAAAAGTGCAGCAAACCAATGGCGCATAGCTAATTCTAATGCATTGTTAAACAGACATGCTTATCAACATTCGGAGGAGGTAGGAGAATTGATAAAAAAAAGAGCTAGCCATTTGGTGGAAGAGGGTAAAAACATCGCTAATACATGCTTAAAATCAGCCCTAGATGCTGCAGAAATATCAAGCAGACAAATGATGATTGGTATCACAGAAAGGAGGCATGCATGGCTGAGAATATCAGTCTTCAAGCCAGAAGTGCAAAGTAATATCAACTCACCATTCAATGGCGAACAGCTGTTTGGGAGTGTGGTTGATGACAAACTCAATCAATTAAAGAAAGACAGCTAGGTCCATGGGTGCTCTACAATTCAGAGGCATGCGTAGAGGCCCCCCTCAAGGAGACCAGCAAGTAGAGGTACACACCAACCTGCTACCTCACATCAAATTTTCCAACAAACATACCAAGGAGCAAGCCAGGGACAGCAGCAGAACTGGCAATATCAGCAAGGAAGGCAATCCTTTCGAGGGCGTCCCCGTGACAGAGGACAGCCACAAAGAGGCGGACTACAGACCACTACTAAGTGACTGCATTACAAAGAAGGTACACTCACAAAGGACAATGGGTGTGCACACAGAAAGACAACCTATGCAAAAACAAAAACCTGTCAGTTTACAGTTCCTCCAGCATGCCACACCAGTAGGAGGCAGACTAAAATATTTCCATCAAAGATGGAAGGACATAACGTCAGACAAATAGATCTTAAACATAATACAGTACGGATACTGCATAGAGCTAACAAAACAACCTCCAAACAGGAGACCAAAACAAAAGATACATTCAAAAGCAGAATTATCTCAGCTATTCAAAGAGGTGCAGGAACTACAAGGGAAACATGCAATAGAGCACGTACCACACAAGGAAAAGAACGGAGTATATTCTACATACTTCCTAATTCCAAAAGTAGACGGAACATTGCGCCCAATATTAGACCTAAGGTTTCTAAACAAATGTATAAAGACACAAAGATTCAAGAGGACACACTGCAAGAGGTGATACCTCAATTGCAAGAAGGAGATTACATGGCTACCATAGACTTAAAGGATGCATACTTGCACATCCCTATCAACAAAAAACACAAAAGACTGTTAAGATTTGTGGTCAACAAAAGACACTACCAATTCAAAGTACTGACTTTCGGTCTAAAATCAGCACCAAGAGTGTTCACAAAGTGCCTAGCAGCAGCACATCTCAGAAGGCAGGGGATTCATGTTTACCCCTACTTGGACGACTGGTTAGTAAGAGCAAACTCTTACAGTCTATGCAAACAGGTGATAGAGACACTAGTTCAACTGGGTTTCTCCATACATTGGGAAAAATCATCACCAGAGCCAGAACTCATAAATGTGGTGTTAGGCGCAGAAATAAATACAGTATTAGGGAGAACATTCCCAAGCGAAAAAAGGAGACCAGCCTTATTGAAGGAGACTCATCTATACCAGAAGGGGCAACCTCTGACACTGAGAACAGTGGGGAAATTACTAGTAATGATGGCCTCATGCATTCATTTAAATCCCAACATTCGACTACACATGAGACCATTTCAAGAATGGCTACAGACACAATGGTCACAGGCAACAGGGAGTTGGGAGGATCTAGTGGCTGTCACGCAGACAGTTCATCAGGAGGTGGCATGGTGGAACAAAACAAACATAGCACAGGGAAGACTTTTCACACCACCAACTCCAACAGTGACCATAACAACAGATGCGTCCCTAATGGGATGGGGAGCACACATGAACAACCTCAAAGTGAGGGGATTGTGGACACAGCAGGGTGCAGTGAAACACATCAATATCTTGGAGTTGAAAACAGTATTCTTAGCCTTAAAGGCCTTTCAGAGCTCTACGGGAAAAGGGCGTTGATACAGACAACACAACCACAATGTTTTATATAAACAAGCAAGGATGAACTCAGTCGGTAGCACTCAACGCTAGCCCAAGAGATTTGGAGATGGGCAATTCCAAGGAGAATAGACATGATAGCAATACACCTACCAGGAAAGGACAATGTAGAAGCAGACAGACTGAGTAGACAAACAACATCATCCCACGAGTGGGAACTAAATCAAGCAGAACTCCAGAAGATTTTCAGGAAATGGGGGACACCACAAATAGACCTATTTGCAACACCCCACAATGCAAAATGCCCAAACTTCGCATCCAGGCGACCTTGCAATCAGCCCCTAGGGAATGCACTATGGATAGACTGGTCAGGGATATTTGCTTACGCTTTTCCCCCAATACCATTACTGAACAAGGTGATCAGCAAATGCAAGATCAGCCAAATGACAATGATTCTCATTGCACCACAGTGGGCCAGACAAACTTGGTTCTCAGAAATAATGGAGATGTCTCAAGGGACAATGCACAAATTGCCCAAAAAGAAAGATTTGCTAACAGTGCAAAACGGAAAAGTACTTCACCCAGAACCAGAGAGCTTAGGCCTAGCGGCATGGCTCCTGAGGACTTAGATATTCGCGCATCTCAAACTACCAGAAAGCACAATGACTGTTCTAAGAGAAGCTAGAAAACCAACAACAAGGAAATGTTATACAGCGAAGCGGAAGAGATATACATAATGGTGCCTTAAAAAACGTCTTTCAAGGAAAATTACAAAGGAAAGAACAGTGCTAAAGTACTTGACACATTTAATAGAAAGTAAATTATGCTATACATCATTGAAAATGCACTTAGCAGCAATCGTAGCGTATACCAGAGGTGAAACAGGGAAAAGTTTCTTCACTTAACATGTGGTCAAAGGTTCCTAGAAGGAGCAAAAAGAATTGCACCTCCAAAATGGTGCTAGCACCCACATGGAACCTGAACATAGTTCTAGCACAAATGATGAAAGCACCATTCGAACCACTGCACAAAGCAACGCTACAAATGCTCACACTAAAGACTGCCTTTTTAGCGGCAATAACATCCTTACGTAGAGTTAGTGAACCACAGGCGCTAACACTACAGGAACCTTGTAGGAAAGTGGGTTTCTGTTGCAGTAACCCCCCCACTTTTTGCCTGATAACTGATGCACTTTTCCTTGGTGTGCCCTGGATCCCTGCCAATCAGGTACCCAGGGCCTGTGTTCCTTCCCTAAAAACTGTACTCAGCCTAAACCCAATTGGCATCTCTGGCCACAGGTAAGCCCCTGGTAAATGGTACCCTAGGTACCCAGGGCACTGTGACCAGAGAAGACCCCTAAGGGCTGCAGCACTTATTGTGCCACCCTTAGAGGCCCTGTACCCTGACACACACACACTGCCCTTGCAGGCTGAGTGTCTTGGTGCAGAACAAAACAGAGAGTCGACATGGCACACATCCCTGTGTGCCATGCCCACTAAACACACTGCCCTGGCATACCTCAGTCACCCCTCTAGCTGGGTGCCCTATGCCAGTGGTGAGGGCACAGGTGCATGAGCCCTGTGCCCCTACAGTACCCAGGCCCATTCCTGGGCACTGTAAGTGCAGGGCTGCCATTCCGAGTATATGGTGCTGGGAGGTCGTCAGCACGTACTCCACAGCACCATGATGGCTGCACTGAAGACTGAGAAGTTTGGTATCAAACTCCTCAGCACAGTAAACCCACACTGATGCCAGTGTGGGATTTACTGTAAAATGCACGTCAGAGGGCAACTTAGAGTTACCCCCTGAACCTAACCTACAATCCACGTCTTGTCTGAGGGGCTGCCTAGGCTGCCACACAGCAGACATGTTGCTGGACCCCTGGGTAGAGAGCCATCCGCTCTCCCGGGCCTGCAACAATGCACGTCCTGGGTGAGGTGCTAGGCCCCTCCCCCAGGATGGGCAGGGGAAGCTTCAAAGGCATTCCGCCTTTGTGAGCTTCCCAGACCACTTGCTGTACTCAGCAACTGGTCCCCACCGGTTCCTCCCCATCCTGGTGGGAAGACTGGAGGGAAACACCAAGGGAGGAAAGGGGTGTGCCACCCTCTGCCAACCCCACCCCTCAGGTGGGGAGGCGAGGTGAAGCACATCTCCGGGCTCTCGCCATCTTGAAGATGGGGAGCCCTGCCCAATCAGGACTAGGCTCCTGCCCCCTCCCACAGGAGAGTGGCAGGATAGGGGTGTACCCACCCCAGGGCAGGGACCCATTGGTCCCTGCCCTTTACCTACCTGTAACGCCCTAAATCTAGTATTTAGGGGCACCCTGAACCTTCCTTCCTTAGATTCCCGCAACCTAAGAAGAAAAAGGACGAAAGAAGACGCCCAGCAGAGGAGACTGCAGAGAACAACTGACTTGGCCCCAGCCCTACCGGCCCGTCTGCAGTTTCCAGAGATCCTGCGCCAAAAATAGTCTTGTCCTGCAGCCAGCGACCTCCAGAACCCCAGGGAGGACTGACTGCCTTCAACAAAGACCGGATCTCCTGTGAACAGCAGCTCTGTTCAAAAGAAACACCAAACAAAGACTCCGAGCCTGCTGAGGAGAAAGAAACCCGACGCCTGGAACCACCACTGCACCCGTCGCCTACAGCCCGAGTTCAAGTGGCCCACCGGTCCCAGCGAGGTCCCCCAGCTCTCCAGAGTCCGAGTCCACCGTGGGTTGACCCCTCCAGGACTCCCCGACGTCGCCTGCAGCCTCTGCACGGAGAACCCCCAACCACGAGTGGCCCGGTAAGGTGAAATCCGACCTCAAAAGACACCCCTGCATCCAGACGCCCTGCGCCCTGGAGAAAGGAACCCGAGGTGCACCTACGTCCCGAGCCCTCCAACTTACCTGCCCAGCTGTTGGTTCCTCCTGGAAGTCTTCCTGGACCGAGCCTGCAGCTGAAAACCAAAACCGAAAATTTCCATTGAAATCAACAGGGCACCCGACCTCAAAACAGCACTCTGCACCCGGCCGCCCTAGTGCCGCTGAGGGTGCCTCTTTGGTGCTAACTTGGTCCCCAACGTGCCCTGAGCTTAACCCTAGGAGCTTTGCTCCCACAACCCCGTGGCCTGCTTGCCAGCCGCCACCAACCGGAGTCCCCCTATCCTCCATAGGATAACATTGGGCCTCAACACTCTGCACCCGGCCGCCCTAGTGCCGCTGAGGGTGCAACAACAGTGCATCACTGACCCTGGGAGACCCCTGAGTCTAACCCCAGAACCCTAACTCAAAAGACCGATTACTTACCTCGAGACCGATAACTCATTTTTCCTCATAGGATAACATGGACACTTTTTCTTCCAAAAGTTTCTAAGTGTCGACTTTTGAAAACAAGAATATTCTTTAAAAATCGTACAGACTACCAAAACGTAATTACTTACCTGTTTTAAGTAAATGTCCCAGGGCTGAACCTAGGAGTCCAGCACTGGATTACAAAAGTAACGTTAAAAGTAACTTACCGGCGAATTGAATTTTCTTACATAGGGATCCATTGACTGGTTTTCTGTGAAATTTCTTCTAAGTGTCCACTTTTGAAATACCAAAATATTGCTTAAAAATCACAACAGTAACGAATTCCGAATTACTCACCTACTATCAGGAGAGACCTCAGTACTGCATCTTTTAGTCCAGTACCGACCATGAAAAGTAATTTTTACCGTACTTACCAGTAACTGGAAATTCCTCTCATAGGATATCATTGCCTGCTTTTTGTTGGAAAAGTTTCTAAGTGTCGATTTCTGAATCATACAAATATTCTTTAAAAATCGTACAAACTACAAAAACGTAATTACTTACCTGTTTTAAGTAATGTCCCAGTGCTGAACCTAGGAGTCCAGCACTGGATTACAAAAGTAACGTAAACATACTTTGCTTGCAAACTGTATTTCCTTCCCTAGGATAACATTGGTAATTTTACCCAGAAAAGTTTCTAAGTGTCAACTTTTGAAATACAGTAATATTCCTCAAAAATCACTACCATAACCAAAACGCTTTTTCTCACCTGTTTACAGGAAGTGTCCCGGGACTGAATCCAAGATCCAGTCCCGTGGTTAGAAAAGTAATCCAAAAAGTAATCTATTGCATTTAACCAGAAATTTCCATTGAGCTCAATGTATAATTGTGTTTAAAATTGTGTTGCATATTGCAACAACTGTAACTATTGCATTCAAAAGTCTATTGCCAATTGAACAGTAGTTAACTAAAGCATCTCATTCTGAGAAAGTATATTTTGACACCCATTGTTGGTTCTAAAATAAAACAACTATATTTTTATATACAAACCATTGGCCTAGAGTTCAGTTCTTGAGTGTGTGGCTTCATTTGCTGACTGAGTGTGTACAACAAATGCTTTACACTGTCCTCTGATACTGCCTTACTGCTCGACTCAAGCTACCACTTTAGAGAGTAAGGTTATATCTAACTTTAGCCTCTGCCAAACCTCTGGGGACTGTGGACTCTGTGCACACTGAACCTTACTTTGGTGCAGTATATACAGAGCCACTTTCTTACATTGGTGGATCAGCGGTGGGATACAAACTTGCATTGTTGGACTACTTGGTTACCATCTGATCACACGACAGAACTCTTAAATTGCCTTTAGAATTCTGATTTTTCAAATTGGCATTTTTTACCAAATTACTAAAAGTCTTGTTAGGGCCTTGCTTAAGTCCCTTTAAAATTGTAGAAAATAAAAAGTCACTATAGTCAACGGTAGAGGGGTTAGAACTTTTTGTTAGAATGTCTCAAGAAAACAACCCAGCTATTAGTGAAAATAATAATGACATACAGGACATGGTTGAGGAGCTCGACCTCACCCCTTATCTTCATTTGTCTTTCAAAGAGATAAGGTCCTTATGTAAACTTAAAAATATACCAATGGGCCAGCATCCAACCAAACAAGGGCTCCAGGAGCTCCTGGCTGAGTATGCTAAGGCCCACCCCTCTGAGCATGGTGATGACCACGCAGAGGAGGAAAGGAGTGAGGAGGATGGGGATGGTAACCCACCTCCACCACTTCCTAGGGAAGACAGGGTCACTGCACCCTTATTTCCAAGAGTAAACCTCTGGGGACCTAGGGGCCACCTAGGTGGTTCAGGTCCCAGAGAGGACACTGAGGATAGCCTTAGTGAGGAGGACCACCTTTTAGCAAGGTTGGCCAAAGACTGGACCTAGAGACCAGACTCCTGGCTCTAGAGAAGGAAAGACAGGAGATGGGTTTAGCACCCATCAATGGTGGCAGCAATACTAAAACTAAGGATAGGGAGGAAACTTCTGATCCTAAAATCCCCAAAGGGATTGTCCCTAACTTTGAGGAAGGTGATGACATCACTAAATGGTTCACAGCCTTTGAGAGGGCTTGTGAAATAAGAAAAGTAAAGAAACCTCTCTGGGGGCACTCCTGTGGGAACTGTTCTCTGGTAACTGCAGAGACAGGCTTCTGACCCTCTCTGGGCCAGATGCAGGGTCCTATGACCTCATGAAGAATACTCTGATTGAGGGATTTGGGCTCACTACTGAGGAGTATAGAATTAGATTCAGGGGGCTCACAAAACCCAGACCCAGTCCTGGATTGACTTCAGTAGACTACTCAGTAAAGACACTGGATGGTTGGTTAGCTGGACATAATGTGCAGGATTTTCCTGGACTTTACAATTTGTTTATGAAGGAACACATACTAAGTAATTGCACAAACGAAAAGTTGCATCAGCATTTGGTAGACCTAGGTCTAATTTCTCCCCAAGAATTGGGAAAGAAGGCAGACCACTGGGTCAGAACAAGGGTAACTAGGACATCCACTGGGGTGACCAAAAGAAAGGGGTCAGCAAAGCCTCCCAGAAGAAAGATAGTGAACCCCTTAAGGATAAAAGTAAGGAGTCCCAGGCAGCCCCCAAAAACCTGCCCAGGAGGGTGGGCCCAAAGACACCTCACAAACTAAACCAGGGTACCAAGGTAAGAATTGGGATCCCAACAGAATATGGTGTCACAACTGTCAGAAGTCAGGACACCACACCAAGGACCCTAGCTGTCCTAAAAACAAGATCCCTAGTACAGCCCCAGGGGTGACTAGTGTAGCCCCAGGAGTTGCCAGTGTAGCTCTGGAGGAAGGGTCCTCAGATGAGGAAGTCCTCCTAGCTTTCAACTGGAAAATGGGCCCAAGAGGTAAGCTGGAGATCCCAGAGGGAGTAGACACTTCCACCGCCTACTGGTGAATGGAATCCCAGCCACTGCCCTGAGAGATACCTGTGCCAGTCACACTGTGGTGCATGACAGGTTGGTACTCCCACACCAGTATGTCCCAGGGGAATCAAGGAGAGTAAGGGCTGTCCCAGGGGAGTCACTGTTAGGCTCGTGGCTGTAGTGCCCCTAGTCATAGCTGGGTCCCTTAGATGGAGAAAGGTGGTAGTCAGTAAAGACCTCCCTTGATTGTCTCCTGGGGAATGACCACTTAGAGGTGGACCTGAGCCAAAGAGAGGCACTGGCCCAATGCCAGGCCTCACCCAAGAAACCTGGGGGCTCAACCTGCAGTCAGTGCAGCTGAGCCCCAAAAGAGTAAAAAGGAACAGGGTAGGAAAGGTGGGCAACTGTTAGCCACAGTCCCAGAGGGCCAGGGAGATTCTATCCCAGTGAGGGAAAACTCCAGAAGTGGCCCTGGTAAAGCCCCCTAGCCAACAAGAAGACCTGACTAGTCAGGCAACTGTCCAGCCTGAGTTGGTGGCTCCTCAGCTGGCAGAACAAAGGGTGGAGGAAGGGTGCTCACTACAAAGTTTAGTGACCCCCCACCCTAAAGCAACAGGCAGACAGCCAGGACCCAAAGAGACCTGTAAGATAGCCCCTTCACTTGCCAGACAGGAGCTAAAGGTGTGGTTCTGGGCACTGACAGCTGTCAGCAGCCTCTGCTGGGTGTTAGCCTTCATGGCAGTCCCTATCCTTGGCATGGTGGCCTAACCCCTGCCAAATAACAAGCTAGGCCCCCTGACCCTATTGGTCATGGTGGGGTTGCTCAAACTGTGGGTGACCTCTGTGGGTAAGCTGGGCTTTGCCCTGGCTAAGTTAGACTTTGCAGAGGTGGGCACCTCTGAACCCAAACTTAAAAGATGGGGTGAAGACACTAAAGAGCAAGGAGAGGAGCTTTGGGAATTAGGTCCTGAAACTGATGAGGTAGGCCAGCTCCCCAAAGGGACTGACCTGGACAGAAGGATATAAGGCGGAGTAGGCCCTGCAACTTTCAAACCACTTCCCCAACTCTTCCTCGCCTGAAAGACTAGACAGGCTCTCCCAGCGTTGGCTGAGTCTCCTGGCCTTTGGGCTGGGGGGCTTGTGTAGGAAAGTGGGTTTCTGTTGCAGTAACCCCCACTTTTTGCCTGATAACTGATGCACTTTTCCTTGGTGTGCCCTGGATCCCTGCCAATCAGGTACCCAGGGCCTGTGTTCCTTCCCTAAAACTGTACTCAGCCTAAACCCAATTGGCATCTCTGGCCACAGGTAAGCCCCTGGTAAATGGTACCCTAGGTACCCAGGGCACTGTGACCAGAGAAGACCCCTAAGGGCTGCAGCACTTATTGTGCCACCCTTAGAGGCCCTGTACCCTGACACACACACACTGCCCTTGCAGGCTGAGTGTCTTGGTGCAGAACAAAACAGAGAGTCGACATGGCACACATCCCTGTGTGCCATGCCCACAAACACACTGCCCTGGCATACCTCAGTCACCCCTCTAGCTGGGTGCCCTATGCCAGTGGTGAGGGCACAGGTGCATGAGCCCTGTGCCCCTACAGTACCCAGGCCCATTCCTGGGCACTGTAAGTGCAGGGCTGCCATTCCGAGGTATATGGTGCTGGGAGGTCGTCAGCACGTACTCCACAGCACCATGATGGCTGCATCTGAAGACTGAGAAGTTTGGTATCAAACTCCTCAGCACTAGTAAACCCACACTGATGCCAGTGTGGGATTTACTGTAAATGCACGCCAGAGGGCAACTTAGAGTTACCCCCTGAACCTAACCTACAATCCACGCCTTGTCTGAGGGGCTGCCTAGGCTGCCACACAGCAGACATGTTGCTGGACCCCTGGGCAGAGAGCCATCCGCTCTCCCGGGCCTGCAACACTGCACGTCCTGGGTGAGGTGCTAGGCCCCCTCCCCAGGATGGGCAGGGGAAGCTTCAAAGGCATTCCGCCTTGTGAGCTTCCCCAGACCACTTGCTGTACTCAGCAACTGGTCCCCACCGGTTCCTCCCCCATCCTGGTGGGAAGACTGGAGGGAAACACCAAGGGAGGAAAGGGGTGTGCCACCCTCTGCCAACCCCACCCCCTCAGGTGGGGGAGGCGAGGTGAAGCACATCTCCGGGCTCTCGCCATCTTGAAGATGGGGAGCCCTGCCCAATCAGGACTAGGCTCCTGCCCCTCCCACAGGAGAGTGGCAGGATAGGGTGTACTCACCCCAGGGCAGGGACCCATTGGTCCCTGCCCTTTACTCTACCTGTAACGCCCCTAAATCTAGTATTTAGGGGCACCCTGAACCTTCCTTCCTTAGATTCCCGCAACCTAAGAAGAAAAAGGACGAAAGAAGACGCCCAGCAGAGGAGACTGCAGAGAACAACTGACTTGGCCCCAGCCCTACCGGCCCGTCTGCAGTTTCCAGAGATCCTGCGCCAAAATAGTCTTGTCCTGCAGCCAGCGACCTCCAGAACCCCAGGGAGGACTGACTGCCTTCAACAAAGACCGGATCTCCTGTGAACAGCAGCTCTGTTCAAAAGAAACACCAAACAAAGACTCCGAGCCTGCTGAGGAGAAAGAAACCCGACGCCTGGAACCACCACTGCACCCGTCGCCTACAGCCCGAGTTCAAGTGGCCCACCGGTCCCAGCGAGGTCCCCCAGCTCTCCAGAGTCCGAGTCCACCGTGGGTTGACCCTCCAGGACTCCCCGACGCCGCCTGCAGCCTCTGCACGGAGAACCCCCAACCACGAGTGGCCCGGTAAGGTGAAATCCGACCTCAAAGACACCCCTGCATCCAGACGCCCTGCGCCCTGGAGAAAGGAACCCGAGGTGCACCCACGTCCCCGAGCCCTCCAACTTACCTGCCCAGCTGTTGGTTCCTCCTGGAAGTCTTCCTGGACCGAGCCTGCAGCTGAAAACCAAAACCGAAAATTTCCATTGAAATCAACAGGGCACCCGACCTCAAAACAGCACTCTGCACCCGGCCGCCCTAGTGCCGCTGAGGGTGCCTCTTTGGTGCTAACTTGGTCCCCAACGTGCCCTGAGCTTAACCCTAGGAGCTTTGCTCCCACAACCCCGTGGCCTGCTTGCCAGCCGCCACCAACCGGAGTCCCCTATCCTCCATAGGATAACATTGGGCCTCAACACTCTGCACCCGGCCGCCCTAGTGCCGCTGAGGGTGCAACAACAGTGCATCACTGACCCTGGGAGACCCCTGAGTCTAACCCCAGAACCCTAACTCAAAAGACCGATTACTTACCTCGAGACCGATAACTCATTTTTCCTCATAGGATAACATGGACACTTTTTCTTCCAAAAGTTTCTAAGTGTCGACTTTGAAAACAAGAATATTCTTTAAAAATCGTACAGACTACCAAAACGTAATTACTTACCTGTTTTAAGTAAATGTCCCAGGGCTGAACCTAGGAGTCCAGCACTGGATTACAAAAGTAACGTTAAAAGTAACTTACCGGCGTAATTGAATTTTCTCTACATAGGGATCCATTGACTGGTTTTCTGTGAAATTTCTTCTAAGTGTCCACTTTTGAAATACCAAAATATTGCTTAAAAATCACAACAGTAACGAATTCCGAATTACTCACCTACTATCAGGAGAGACCTCAGTACTGCATCTTTTAGTCCAGTACCGACCATGAAAAGTAATTTTTACCGTACTTACCAGTAACTGGAAATTCCTCTCATAGGATATCATTGCCTGCTTTTTGTTGAAAAAGTTTCTAAGTGTCGATTTCTGAATCATACAAATATTCTTTAAAAATCGTACAAACTACAAAAACGTAATTACTTACCTGTTTTAAGTAATGTCCCAGTGCTGAACCTAGGAGTCCAGCACTGGATTACAAAAGTAACGTAAACATACTTTTGCTTGCAAACTGTATTTCCTTCCCTAGGATAACATTGGTAATTTTACCCAGAAAAGTTTCTAAGTGTCAACTTTGAAATACAGTAATATTCCTCAAAAATCACTACCATAACCAAAACGCTTTTTCTCACCTGTTTACAGGAAGTGTCCCGGGACTGAATCCAAGATCCAGTCCCGTGGTTAGAAAAGTAATCCAAAAGTAATCTATTGCATTTAACCAGAAATTTCCATTGAGCTCAATGTATAATTGTGTTTAAAATTGTGTTGCATATTGCAACAACTGTAACTATTGCATTCAAAAGTCTATTGCCAATTGAACAGTAGTTAACTAAAGCATCTCATTCTGAGAAAGTATATTTTGACACCCATTGTTGGTTCTAAAATAAAACAACTATATTTTTATATACAAACCATTGGCCTAGAGTTCAGTTCTTGAGTGTGTGGCTTCATTTGCTGACTGAGTGTGTACAACAAATGCTTTACACTGTCCTCTGATACTGCCTTACTGCTCGACCAAGCTACCACTTTAGAGAGTAAGGTTATATCTAACTTTAGCCTCTGCCAAACCTCTGGGGACTGTGGACTCTGTGCACACTGAACCTTACTTTGGTGCAGTATATACAGAGCCACTTTCTTACAAACCTTACTTCCAAATACATAATAACAGGATTGTCATGAGGACAGATCCTCAATTCATACCAAAAGTAGTATCAAGATTCCACATAAATCCGAGTATACAAATACCAAGTTTCTTTCAAAACCCAAAGACCAAAGCAGAAAGAGCTTTGCACACACTTGACGCAAGAAGGGCGGTCATGTACTACATTGAAAGAACCAAGGAATACAGGAAAACAAAACAGTTCTTTGTGTCCTTTGCAAACAGTTTTCTGGGAAGACCAGTGGCCAAAAACACCATTGCAAGATGGATAGCGCAAGCCATACAGTTATGCCATAGGCAAGCAGGACAGGCCTTACAAGGTGCCCCGCAGGCACGCTCAACAAGAAAGAAAGGAGCAACTATCGCTTTTCTAGCTAATACTCCAATTCAAGACATTTGCATGGCTGCAACATGGTCTTCAGTGCACACATTCACAAAACATTACTGTGTGGACATTCAAATGAATAAAGAAGCACAAGTAGGACAAAAGGTCTTACAACATCTATTCACAAAGCAAAGCTCATCTTCCACCCAGCCACCACAAGACTAGCAAACCGCTACAAAGTCTGTGCACAGCATGTGAATCCAGAAAAGATTCACGCTGCAAAACGAATAGTTTCTTACCTGTCGGTGTAGTTTTGCAGCTTGAAGAATTTTCTGGATTCACTAGCGAACCCACCCTCCTCCCCCAGGAAAGATGAGAATAGGAGGAGAGAAGGAAAAAAAAAGGAATCCAAAGATGGCGACCGAAGTTGGGAGCTTCCGGAGGAAGCCCGTCGACGTCACAGGAGGACACCAAATGGTGGTATGTCGACGCCCACCAACAACAACAACAACAAAAAAGGAAAGAAATACAATTCCGGACCCAACCACTAGATGGCGGAATAATGCACAGCATGTGAATCCCGAAAATTCTTCAAGCTGCAAAACTACACCGACAGGTAAACTATTCAATATTTTATATATAGATAGATAGATATCATATACAGAGCCAGCTTCCTACAGAGTGACCCCAATTCCAACAATTCTGCGGGTGGAACAAAACATTCCACCCACCCCTACTTGTGACTCGAAAGACTTAATTGGAGAAAAAGAAGTTGTACACGCCGGAGCCCAACACTAGATTGCAGGAGTATGCAGAGCATGTGAATCTACAGCATTGCACGCCACAAACTGATTCTTACAAGGTAAGTAACATATTCCTTTCTGTGCATTGGGAAGTAACCGTTACTACTTATGTTGTTTAAAGCGTCTAAGACAGAGGTGCCACCTCCTTGAAAAGATTTTGAATGAAGGCCCAGTGCAATCCCAACCTCTGTGCTGCACCTATTGAAAAAATTGAGGTCCACCACTGCATTGAGTCATGCCATTTGGTTTTTATATTTCAGGGCTACCAACTACCAGATTGGGAACCTTCCTGGAGAACAGAGTTAATGATTACCTCAGGCGGCAAAGCCATCCCGAGGCGGGTGAGGTGACTGTCAGGGTGGTCCATGCCTCGGACAAGACTGTAGAAGTGAAGCCTGGGATGAAAGCCAAGTAAGGAGAAGGATGGGGTGAATACAAATCTGTGTCTTTTCTGAGGATTTAACAGTGCAAATGTGGAGGAGGCACAGCTGCTGCTTCTCCCAGCTTCTTGCAAGTATGAGGTAGCTTTTGCTTCACTGAACTGGGAGAGTAACTCTCCACATTTGATTGAAGTGTGAAGCTTGTCTGGCAGCTATTGATTGATGCTTTCCTGGTGCTCACAAATGTTTTTTTAGTTTATGAAGTTATAGGTTTCCGTGCACGAAAAAGTGGCTATAGTGTATGAAATGAAGAAGGGAAGGTTAAGGAGTGCAACTGCAATTGTAGCAGTAAGAATTCACTACTGCTTATAGACTACAGACCTGCATCATGTAAATATTGTAGGAGTACATTATGTAAATCATATTGTAATGGGGTACTCCAAGTTGTATAGTGTAGTGGACTCGGGTAGCAAAGGATAGCAATGAGGATCACTTAAATTGTCTGGAAAGAGTTGCTGTCCAAGGAACCAGACTGCAGAGTATTCAAAGATAGAATGGGAAGGATTATAAAATTATGAAGATCAGGAAAGATTCAAGGGTTGGGTAGTCAGTAATGTAAGAAGAGACCGGTTGCAGGCATTTGTGTTCAGTTATTAGCATTGAAGTTCCTCAGTATGGTTTTTCCATAGATTTACATGTGCAAATTATTCCCCAAGGTCAGGTGGTGAGTCATCTGTAGTCCGTATTAACATAGCAGTGTTTTAACACATCAATTAATATTGAAAACAATGCAAGAACACAAGTAACCTTTTTTATTAACCAAACTCTAGCCAATAAGGTGGAGAGGCCCATGGTTCCAACCCTCATCTGAAGCTGCAACTGTCAGATTTTGTGGTGCATAGTATGAAGCAACAAGGAATCTCTGATCTGTGCTAATTTTTACTCTTTGACCTACCTTTTGAACTTTTTCTCTGAAGAGACCTTTGTCTTCTGGTACAAAAGGAGGAGGCAGTGTTGACTCTTCACTGCACTTAACAGTGGAGGTTAAATGTTTTTGTTCGACTGGCACCATGCCTGAAGCTGTTCATCCAAGAACTCTCTTCAAGCCATGTGAGGTGTTTGGGCAAGGAAGATCTTTACTGAGGACCCACACATGAAATGTATATTTTGTCTCAACAAAGCTGGGCATATACCACCAATTGTGATGTGTAGGAAAGTGGGTTTCTGTTGCAGTAACACCCCACTTTTTGCCAGATTTCTGATGCACTTTGACTTGATGTGCCCTGGGTCCCTGCCAATCAGGTTCCCAGAGCCTGTTATTTCCATAACCTATACCATTGTTTCCACAATTGGCACAACTCTGGCCTACCTGTACATCCCTTGTAAGGTTATACCTAGGGTACCAAGCGCATGGTAGCCAGTGAAGGGCCTCTGAGGACTGCAGCATGTATTATGCCACCCTCAAAGACCTCTCACCACAAACATGCACCACTGCCATTGCAGCCTGCATGTTTTGGTGTAGCTAAAAGTGAAGTCGACATGGTACATATCCCTGTGTTCCATGCCTGCCCAACACTGCATGAGGCATAGGTAAGTCACCCTTGAGGAAGGGTTCCCTATGCCACATTTGAGAACCTATCTGCGTGAGCAGACAGGTGTAGGAAGCTGGGTTTCTGTTACAGTAACCCCCACCCACCCACCCCCCCCACACACACACACTTTTTGCCAGGTTTCTGATGCACTTTGACTTGATGTGCCCTGGGTCCCTGCCAATCAGGTTCCCAGGGCCTGTGGTCTTTCCCAAAACTGTTCCTTTGTACCCCCAATTTGCACCTCTCTGGTCTCATGCAAGTCCCTTGTAAAAGGTACCATGGGTACCAAGGGCACGGTGACCAAGGAAGGCCTCTAAGGGCTACAGCACATATTGTGCCACCCTTAGAGGTCCTGTACCTTAACATATACACACTGCCATTGCAGGCTGTGTGTTTTGGTGCAGAGAAAAGTGAAGAATCGACATGGCACACATACCTGTAAACGCCGGGTCGTTTTCTTCGTTCAAGTCGATTCATTTACGGCACGTCACAGCCCATTTCACACGCATTTGATCTTTAATTAGCACGCTTACTTTCTACTTTAAGTATGTTACGTTTTTACAGCCTGAAAATCACTTTTAACACGTTTCACGTTTATTTTATTTACTGTAAGCATGTATACTTATGCTAAAATATCCGTTACGCTTATATCATTCCGATATCGTTTTTCTGCTTACTCTCCACTGGTAGGCTATCACCACTTTGTGCACAATCATTTTATCAGGAATCTTTCATTTTCACCTAGCATGGTTGTAAAATTAAAATTTTTTATTCTCACTGATGTTCATACATGCATTTGATGATATCCTCGTCTTGGATTAGTACAAAGAGTGGTATTCTCTTTTTATTTTAGATATACCCCCTGAGGAAGGGCATGGCCCGAAATGCATCGGGGTTTGTTGTGAAAATTAAGTGCAAATGTTCGCACAGAGTAATGTGAAGCTAACATTACAGCTCATGTAATATGAAGATGAAGCCAATGGAAATGTGAATAAGAATAAATAATGAATTGGCCAAAATTTTGATCTAAGGATTTATTATTACCAACATATCAGTGGAATGCCGGAGGGGTGCGATTTTCCGCGTTGGAGAATGTCTTTCCTACACACATACCTGTGTGCCATGCCTACAAGCCACTGCCTATGGTATAGGTAAGACACCCCTCGAGCTGGGTGCACTATACCACTGGTGAGGGTACAGTTGCATGAGCACTGTACCCCTACAGTGTCTTAAGTCCATTCTTAGACATTGTAAGTGCAGTAAGGCCATAAAAAAGTATATGGTCTGGGAGTTTGTCATTACGAACTCCACAGCACCATAATGGCTTTACTGAATCCTGGAAAGTTGGTATCAAACTTCTCAGCATAATAAACCCACACTGATGCCAGTGTGGGATTTATTATACAATGCACTCAGAGGGCATCTTAGAGATGCCCCCTGAAAAACGACCAGCCTCTGGTGGGTTCCCTGACTGGTAAACACCAGCCTGCCACCACGAGACATGTTTCTGGACCCCTGGGGTGGGAGCCTTCGTTCCCTGGGCCCAGAAACAGTCTTTCCTGGGCGGAGGTGTTCACACCTCCCCCAGGTCAGGAAGAGCCATCTGTGGCAGGGGAGGTTCAAAGGCCTTGCCGCCTTTGTAATGCGACCCCCAGCCTCTCCTGCTATTGGGAGCAGGCCCCCTTCCTGTCTCCCCTCCTTTTCGGTGGGGAAAAATTAGAACAGCCCAGGTGTGCCCACCTCTGCCAACCCCACCCCTCAGGTGGGGGGGGGGGGGGTGAGGTGAAGCCCACTCTTCAGTGGCAGGCACTCTCCAATCAGGATTAGGGATTGTGCCCTAGAGAAGAACGAACTTGGCCCCAGCCCTACCGGCCCGTCTGCAGTTGCCAGAGAACCTGCGCCAAAAGTCGCCTAGCCCTACATCCAGCGACCTCTAGAACCCTGGGAGGACTCACTATCTTCAACAAAGACCGGATCTCCTGTGAACAGCAGCTCTGTTCAAAAGAAACTCCCAAGACAGACTCTGAGCCTGCTGAGGACAAAGAAACCAGACACCCTGGAACCACCACTGCACCAGACGCCTACGGCCTGAATCAGAGTGGCCCACTGGTCCCAGCGAGGTCCCCCAGCACTCCAGAGTTCGAGTCCACCGTGGGTTGACCCCTCCAGGACTACCTGACGTCGCCTACAGCCTCTGCACAGAGACCCCCCCTCCCCTCCAAACCACAAGTGGCCCGGTAAGGTCAAATCCAACCTCAAAAGACACCCCTGCTTGCTGCGCCCTGGAAAAGAGGACCGGAGGTGCACCTACGTCCCCGAGCCCTCCAACTTACCTGCCCAGCTGTTGGTTCCCCCTGGAAGACTTCCTAGACCGAGCCTGCAGCTAAAAAAACAAAACCGGCAATCCCCATTTGTAGGAAGCTAGCTCTGTTTCTACTATACTATACCAACGTGAGGTATAGTGTGCACAGAGTCCAGTGGAACCCTAAAGGTAGGCAGAGGTAAAAGTAGATAGCACCTTACTCTCTATTTGTGGTAGTGTGGGCGAGCAGTAAGGCTTTATCAGAGGGTAGTGTTAAGCATTTGTTGTACACACTCAATCAGCAAATGATATCATAAAACACTCAAAGACTGAACTTCAGAACACTTGGTTTTGTATAAAAATATTCTTTATTTCCTAGAACCAAGCAAGCCTGGCACAGGTAGGTGATAAGTACTTTGCAGTAATATAACAGTTTTGAATTGCAGTTGTATATATACTTTGGTTTGGTTACAGTTTGAATTACTGGTAATACTACACTGGGACATTTCCTGTAAACAGGTAAGTAAAGTGTTTTGGTTATTCAGTTACAGTTTTAAAGATTTTCATAGATTTTCTAACTCCACACTTAAACTTTTCACAGAAAAACAGTCAATGTTATCCTATGGAGGAAAATAGTGTTATCGGTTCAAAGGTAAGTATTCGGTTGTGGGAGTTGGTATTCTGGGGTAGACTCGGGGGTCCCCCAGGGTCAAGGATGCACTCTTGTTAAACTCTCAGCGGCACTAGAGCGGCCGGGTGCAGAGTGATGAGGCCCAATGTTATCCAATGGGGGATAGGGGGCCTCCGGTTGGTGGCTGCTTACGAGCAGGCCACAAGGTTGTGGGAGCCAAGCTCCTGGACTTAAGCTCAGGGCAAATGGGGGTTCAAGACAGCACCAAAGGTGCACCCTCAGCGGCACTAGGGCGGCCGGGTGCAGAGTGCTGTTTTGGCATGGGGCGCCCTGTTACTTTAAATGGGGTTTCTCCGGTTTACAAACACACTGCAGGCTCTGGGACGAAGGTCTTCTGGGTGCGACCACCACTTCGAGAGGTAAGTTGGGATGCTGGGGGTTAGTTAGGCACCGTCTGTTGGGCCACCCAAGGCCGTGGGGCGTCGGGCGCAGGGGTGCCTTTTAGGGTCGGATCTTCTTACCAGCTCCTGGTAGCGGTTGGCGGGGACCTTCCGGGTTTAGGCTGCAGGCGTCAGCTGGAGGCTTGAGGCATGTCAGGGATCACTGGATCTCGGGTCTGGATCACCGGGGAGCCCACCTCGTGGTGTTGGTCTACTCGGGCCGTGGGCGTCGGGTGCAGAGTGGTGCATACTCGCGGATTTCGCCGGAGCTGTCCAGTGTTCACGGGAGACAAAGTCTTTGGTTTGGAAGTCAGGGCAGGTCCTCGGGGTTCTTGAGGTTGCTGGCTGCAGGACACACCGGAGTTTCGCTTATGCAGGTTCGAGGTGGGGATAGGCCGGTAGGGCTGGGGCCAAGTCAATGGGCATCCTCCTCTTGTTAGCTTCGGCACAGCTGTTCGGTCCTTCTTTTCTTCTTGTGGTTTCTTGTCTGAGGCAAGGTTCGTGGGTGCCCCTAAATACTAGATTTAGGGGCGTTACATGTAAGTAAAAAGATTGGGACCAATGGGTCCCTTCCTTGAGGTGGGTACACCCCCTATTATGCCACCCTCCAGTGGGAGGGGGTATATGCCTCACTCTGGTTGGCTGGGTCCCCCTATCTGCAAGATGGATGGGACTGAGAGTTGTGCTTCACCTCGCCTCCCCCACCTGTGGGGTGGGGTTGGCAAAGGTGGGCACACCTCTCTTCCTCACTTGTTTTTCCCGCCGGTTCTCCCGCCCAAAGTGGGGGTCAGAACTGGTGGGGGCCAGTTCCTGAAAGCAGCAACAGGCCTGGGGAAGCTCACAAAGACGGCAAGCCTTTGAAGCTTCCCCTTCGTGGACCCTGCCCACCTCATACCAGGATGTGCATTGTTTCAGGCCCCCGAGAGCAGCAGGCTTTCGACCCAGGGGTCCAGAAACATGTCTGGTGGTGGCAGCTGAAAGCAGCCACTCAGCCTGGACACTATTGGTAGGTCGTTTCACAAGGGGCATCTCTAACATGCCCTCTGTGCATTTTTAATTAAATCCCACACTGGCATCAGTGTGGGTTTAATGTGCTGAAAAGTTTGATACCAACATTCTCAGTTTTCAGTGCGGCCATTATGGTACTCTGGAGTTCGTAATGACAAACTCCCAGCACCATATACTCTTAATGGTAGCACTGCACTTACAATGTCTAAGAATTGGCTTAGACACTGTAGGGGTACAGGGCTCATGCACCTGTACCCTCACCACTGGTATAGTGCACCCAGCTAGAGGGGTGACTGATCTATGCCAGGGCAGTGGGTTGTAGGCATTGCACACAGGGATGTGTGCCATGTCGACTCCGCACTTTGTTCTGCACCAAAGCACGCAGCCTACAAAGGCAGTGTGTGAGTTTAAAGGTACAGGGCCTCTAAGGGGGCACGATAAGTGCTGCAGTCCTTAGAGGCCTTCCCTGTTCACAGGGCCTTGGGTACCTGTGGTACCATCTACCAGGGACTGACCTGTGGCCAGAGTGCGCCAATTGGGTTTGGTCTTCAATGCAGTTTTAGGGAAAGAACATAGGCCCTGGGTACCTGATTGGCAGGAGCCCAGGGCACACTCAGTCAAAGTAAATCAGCAGTTCAGCAAAAACTGGGGGCAACCATGCAGAAAGAGGACACTTCTCTTCCAGGGGATACTCATCAATAGTCATAAGCACTGAATAGTCCCGCCCACGTGCGGGGACCCCGGAGCAATAGCCAATAATATGCATATATCTACATATATATACACATAAATACCCATATATACATATATATATATATAGATAATATGCATTATATACATATGCAGCCTGAGAACATGTCACTAGGCTTAAAAAACTGCCGTCATTACATTGTAAATCTTTACCTTGAAAACATAAAGACATATAAATCATAATATACTTATGATACATATAAAGAAAACTGCTTTGAGTTTGCTTTGAGAAACACAACCTTTATTTTCAAAGGTAAAAAGGTAAGATCATAGAGGCAGATTAGCCTAGAAAGGCTGCATAGAAAACAATTGAAAAATTGGCGCCGTGCCTTTAAGACCCCAGGAACCCCCAGGCTCCCATCATGCACCACAGGTGACAGTTAGGTCAGTTCTTTTTCCGGCTCCTTCTATGAGGATCCTGGAGCATTGAGCTCGCCAGTTAGTGATTTTTTATCACTTTTTTCTGGTTTCAAGTGAACTTTTTAGTTTCACTCGACGTCTTTAGTACTTGTCTATCTAATACTACTATTTTTTCTGACTTTTGGCTATTTTTTCCTGTCATAATGCCGGCCTTATTTAATAAGTGCCCGGCCTGTGGAAAAAGATGGCTAAGTCAGACCCTCACTCGGTCTGTATTGCTTGTTTACCTTCATCCCACAAGCCAGACCAGTGCTACCACTGCAGCAAGTTTTCAAGAAGAACCCTTAGGGAAAGGGAGAAGATTAAGCTGCACTCCATGCAGGAGAGAAGAAAAGAAGCAAGTGGGCGAGAAGAACATCCTCCAAGGAAGCCCTCCTCTCCAAGATTGGAGCGCAAAGAGAAAGGTGAGAAAAGGAAACATCCGTCGAGGGACAGATCGACATCCAAAATACCTTTGTGCTCCGAGTCGGCGTCGAAATCGACGTCGAGACGTCCTTCGCCGTCGAAACATCTGATTTCAGGTGAGAAGACCCATAAGATGAAGTCTACGCCAACGCGTAGGCGGTCCAAGTCTGGCTCGCCTACGACGTCAAGAGGCCGGGGCTCGACGTCGACACATCAACGTCGAAGCCCGCCGCCGAGAGGGGCAACGGCGACGTCGAGATCACCCCCGACGTCGAGAGGGCGAATTGCATCGACGTCGAGCCGACCACCAAGGGTTTCGACGCCAGTGAAACACAGGCTGTCGCCGTCGAGACGCATGACGTCGACGCATCCGTCGCCAAGGAGGTAGACGTCGAGGATATCGACGTCGAGGATATCGACGTCGAGATCTCGGAAAACACCCTCTGGGTCTAGATCAAGAAGATCGCGATCTAGATCGACGTCGAGGAGGTCGACGTCGAGGAGATCACAATCCAATCTCGGATCTCCTCCTGCAAAGAGACCTAGGGCAACGTCGGGAGACCGCTCGACGCGGGAGACCCAGGTGGTGACGTCAAGGAGTGCTTCTTCCTCCCCAGGACTTCAGATAGTGCAAGTCTCTCCGGAACACTCACCAAGACCGTCACCAACCCCTCCAACTAATATCTCCCCGAGATGGCTAGGGGAAATAAGGGAGTGGAAGATCCGCAGAGTTACAGGACTGCCACGTTCCTCTACAAGATCCAGATCGCCTATGGTTCAGTCAGTGCACTCATCTGCAAGACATGAGCGACAGGCCACTCCACAAAGGTCCCCACCTTTCAGAAGGCGCTCGTCACGTTCTCCTAGGAGTCGGGCATCCAGATCTCGACACCGTTCTCCTAGAAGACGAAGCCATAGATCTTCTTCGTGGTCTTCAGACTCCAAGGCTGATTACTCTCCTACTCTTTCTTCCTCTCCTCCGAGTAGAATTTCACCCATTGACGATATCCTGACCTTCAATGAGGTTCTCTGTCGAGGAGCTGCGAAGCTTCAGATTGAAATGCCTGTTTCCACCACCAAGACATCAGTCATTTTTGAAACACTACACCAAAGATCTTCTTCTAGACCATTGCTTCCCCTAGTGCCTGGCCTGCTGGAGCCTGCTCTACAAAAATTCCTTACTCCAGCTTCGGTGGGGGCGGCCCCGTCTCGGATTACTAAAAAGTATAAGGCTCCTGAGAGGGACCCCTTATTTCTGAGGTCTGACCCTCCACCGGACTCAGTTATCGTTTCAGCGGCACGGAAGAATCAGACTGGGGCAGCATCATCTGCGGTACCCCCAGATAGAGACAGTAAGGCCATGGATTCTGTTGGCAAGAGAATGTGCACTACCTCAGCCTCGTACATGAAGGTAGCAAGTGCCTCAGCCTTACTGGGTCGGTATGACCGCTCTTTGTAGGACTCTCTTTCACGCTTCACCGAGAAGCTCCCAAAAGAAGACAAGCAGGATTTTCTGGAAATTCTGCATGAAGGTGGTTTGGTGGCCTCTGATCTCGCTGCCCATGGTTATGCACATGGGATTTGTGCCCGTCGCTCTGCCTGGCTGAGATTGACGGGTTTGAAACCAGAGGCGCAACATCGGATTCTCAATCTCCCCTTCAATGGCACATCGCTCTTCGGCTCTCATGCTGACGACGAAATGTCCAGGATGAAGACCGAACTGGATACAGTGAAGGCGGTTGGGCTTGAGAAGAAGGACTTCAGGCGACGCTACCGCCCTTACGATCGGCGCCAATACCAGCAGAGGGTTCAAACCCCTCAGTGGTCCTCCCAGCAAAATCAAGGAAGATCACAATCCTACCAGCGTCGTCCTGGTAGAGGACGAGGAGGGAACTCCAGACAGTCCACACCTGCTGCCAAGCAACAACAGAAGCAGTGAGTTCTTGCTTCCCCTAACTCCGTTACCCACTCCGGTGGGGGAAGTGTCCGTTTCTACCTGGAAGAGTGGACCAAAATCACACTAGACAAGTGGGTGCTAAATATTGTAAGGAATGGGTATTCCATCAGGTTCAAGTCCCCTCCACCTTCTATTCCTCCTCAAAAGACTTTCATCCATCGCATAAATCTTCTGAGAGACGAGGTGTCCGCTCTACTCCTAAAGGAGGCCATCGAGGAGGTCCCATGGCATCAACATCGACAGGGAATCTACTCCCGATATTTTTTGGTCCCAAAGAAAGGTCCAAACAAGGAGTTCAGGCCTATACTAGATCTCAGGCTTCTCAACAAGTTCATTCTGAGAGAGAGGTTCAGAATGCTGGCATTACATCAAATAATCCCGCATCTACATCAAGGGGAATGGATGTGTTCCATAGATCTTCAAGATGCCTATTTCCACATCCCAATCTCTCCAAAGCATCGAAAGTTTCTAAGGTTTCGCATCCGGTCAGACCACTTCCAGTTCACTGTCCTGCCCTTCGGCCTGAAGTCTGCTCCTCGCACATTCTCAAAGTGCATGGCAGTAGTAGCTGCTTTCTTGAGGAAGAAACAGATTTTCGTCTATCCTTACCTAGACGATTGGCTTCTCAAGAGTGCGTCTCCAACTCTTCTACAGCAGCACCTCTCTTACTGCATTCAACAACTACATCAGCTAGGTCTACACGTAAATTTCAAAAATCCATCCTCAATCCAACACAGAGGATTCATTACCTGGGCGCAACTTTGGACGCAGTAAACGCAAGAGCGTATCCTTCGGAGGAGAGACTATTATCCATTCTCCACAAGTGTCAAACTCTCCTGAAGATACCTCAGCCCACGGCCAGGCAGATCTCATCTCTGCTGGGTTCGATGGCCTCGTGCATTTTCTAGTTCCAAACGCCAGACTTCACATGAGACCTCTACAGCAGACTCTAGAGGATCAGTGGTCCCAAATCTCCAATCGATGGGAGGATCTTTTAACTCTACCTCTATCTGTCCGCCTCTCCATCAGATGGTGGATGCGACGGGCTCATCTCATCGTAGGAGTCCCTTTTCAACAGGAACTGCCCAAGCAGACTCTGGTGACGGATGCGTCCCTTCAGGGTTGGGGTGCTCATATGGGGCCACTACAGACCCAAGGAATGTGGTCAGAGAAAGAGCAGCTATACCACATAAACATGCTGGAACTCAGAGCGGTGCATCTAGCTCTCAAGGCTTTTTCTCCTTCCATCAAATCGACCGCTCTACTTGTTCAGACGGACAATACAACAACGATGTACTACCTGAACAAGCAGGGGGCACCAGGTCCAGACCCCTGTCGCTGGAAGCACAGGCGATTTGGAAGTGGCTTCTGGCTCGAGACATGAAAATCTCTGCAATTCACTTACCAGGTGTCCTAAACATCCAAGCAGACAGCCTAAGCAGGCATTTCGCAGAAGCACACGACTGGGTGCTAAAACAAGAAGTGGCGCAAGATATCTTCCACCACTGGGGAACACCGGACATCGATCTCTTCGCGGACGCAGAAAACGCAAAATGCCGCGTCTTCGCCTCCAGGTACCCGCAACCAGGATCCAAGGGGAATGCTCTGTTGATAGACTGGTCAGAGACATTACTCTACGCCTTTCCACCTATTCCCCTCATTCCCATGGTGATCAGGAAACTGTACAATTACAAGACAGAGATGATCCTGGTTGCTCCAGAGTGGCCTCGCCAGTGGTGGTACCCGGACCTTCTTCATCTGTCCAAAGTACCACACAGGAGGTTGCCATGTCATCCGGATGTGCTGACCAGGGCGGGCGGCAAAGTGTTCCATCCCAACCTGCCGTCCCTGAGGTTAGCAGCATGGCTCCTGAGTTCATCCAATATGGACATTTAGGTCTCTCTCAAGACTGCATGCAGATCTTGAAGGAGGCTAGAAGACCACCTACGAGGAAGTCTTACGCTTTTAAGTGGAAGCGTTTTTACATGTGGTGTACTGCAGAGGGTCTTGATCCTATTCGAGGTCAGGAACAGGTACTGTTACCATACTTATTGTATTTGGCCAAAGCAGGTTTGCAATACTCCTCCATAAAGGTTCACCTGGCAGCGATAACAGCATATAGAAAGTCTCCCAATCAGATTTCTTTCTTTCAAATGCCAGTTGTTAAGGATTTCCTGGAGGGTTTAAAAAGGTCTATCCACCCGTTAGGTCTCCATCTCCTCCCTGGGAGCTTAATGTGGTTCTCTCTAAACTAATGGGTCCCCCATTTGAACCCATTCACAAAGCTTCCCTTCAGCATCTTTCGTGGAAGACTGCTTTTCTCGTGGCAATCACTTCTGCCCGCAGGGTAAGCGAGATACAAGCCCTATGCTCTACAGAGCCTTATCTCGTTTTTCACGCGAACAGAGTGGTGTTACGTACTCACCCGAGGTTCCTTCCTAAGGTGATCTCGGATTTTCACATCAACCAGTCAGTTACTCTTCCTACTTTCTTTGCAAACCCTGTCACTCCTGCTGAGAGAGCTCTACACTCTCTAGACCTAAAAAGAGTGTTAAAGTTCTATCTTGATAAAACAAAAAGTGTACGAAAGTCTGACCAACTATTTGTGAATTATGGTCTGTTGAACACTGGTTTCCCTGCCTCTAAAAGGTCCATTTCTAGATGGATAGTGTCATGTATCACGTTATCTTATCAACTGGCACATAAGCAGCTCCCGGGCAAGCCGAGAGCGCATTCTACAAGAGGAAAAGCTGCTACAATAGCGATGATTAGGAATGTACCTATTCAAGAAATTTGTAAAGCAGCCACATGGCGTTCGGTCCATACTTTCGCACGCCATTATTGCCTTGATTCTGACACTCAAACGGATGCTCAGTTTGGTCAAGCATCCTTGAGAAATTTGTTTGGGTAATATATGTTTTGGTAAAATGGTTTTGATATGCTGGTATTCGTCCGCAGGGTAAGGGGATGGGCTTGCTACTCTATTCAGTGCTTATGACTATTGATGAGTATCCCCTGGAAGAGAAGGATAAGTTACTTACCTGTAATCCTAGTTCTCTTCCAGGGGTATACTCATCAAAGTCATAAGCAACCCTCCCTCCTCCCCGGACGAATACCATGCTCATATATATGTACCTGTTACCCATACTGTGATTATACTGTTATACGCCGTCCAAAAGAACTGACCTAACTGTCACCTGTGGTGCATGATGGGAGCCTGGGGGTTCCTGGGGTCTTAAAGGCACGGCGCCAATTTTTCAATTGTTTTCTATGCAGCCTTTCTAGGCTAATCTGCCTCTATGATCTTACCTTTTTACCTTTGAAAATAAAGGTTGTGTTTCTCAAAGCAAACTCAAAGCAGTTTTCTTTATATGTATCATAAGTATATTATGATTTATATGTCTTTGTTTTCAAGGTAAAGATTTACAATGTAATGACGGCAGTTTTTTAAGCCTAGTGACATGTTCTCAGGCTGCATATGTATATAATGCATATTATCTATATATATATGTATATATGGGTATTTATGTGTATATATATGTAGATATATGCATATTATTGGCTATTGCTCCGGGGTCCCCGCACGTGGGCGGGACTATTCAGTGCTTATGACTTTGATGAGTATACCCCTGGAAGAGAACTAGGATTACAGGTAAGTAACTTATCCTTTCTCACCATTGAAAAAAACAGGTCACCCAACGCCAAAACAGCACCCGGCTGCCGCTGTGGGTGAACCTTGTGTGCTAACTCTGCATCGAAGACACCGGCACTGAAAACTTTGGCCCCGAAATAGAAAGAGACCCCTTCGGATCTGAAAGTGGACATTCTTACTGCTCGCCCACACTACCACAAATAGAGAGTAAGGTGCTATCTACTTTTACCTCTGCCTACCTTTGGGGTTCCACTGAACTCTGTGCACACTATACCTCATTTTGGTATAGTATATACAGAGCCAGCTTCCTACAGGCATTATTCCATTAACACCAGATCCTAAGCAAAAGAAGATGTATATTAATCCAGTGACTGGCCATATTCACATAAGGCCGCCTCAAAAACGCAAGATTCAGGATGAGGACACTTTTTACAAGATCCCTTTAAAGAAAAAATCTGTGGCTACAAGTCCTTTTCATCTACCATCACCAAAGCCTCCACCGCCTCCTTCTCCACCTGAGAATCCCTTGCAAATTACACCTCAGGATTCCCCTCAATCCCACCATGAGGATGACGCTGCTGATGATGCGGGGATACATCTCCCAACAGATCCTTGGACAGATTATACAATTGAACCCCCAGGTGATAATGATCCAGACCTTTACCCAGCCAAACCATCTCCTCCAGACGACAACGCATCCCATCAAGAACTCATTACCAGGGCTGCACAATATCATGGGGTGGCATTGCACAAAGAATCACTAGAAGATTTTTTCTTTGAAACTTTAACATCCACTCACAGGTCATCACAAACACTTCCCATGCTTAAAGGCATGATGCGACACGCTGATGAGATTTTTAAAGACCCAATCGGAGCACGCATCTTAACTCCTAGGGTAGACAAAAAATATAAAGCCTCCCCGACAGACCCTATATTTATCAGGGGCCAGTTGCCATTAGATTCTCTAGTAGTGTCTAATGCTCGTAAGCGGGCGAATTCTCAGACATCAGGAGATACTCCTCCGCCAGATAAGAGTCCAAGCTAATTGACGCTTCTGGCAAGCGCATAGCTGCTCAAGCTGCAAATCAATGGCGCATTGCGAATGCGCAGGGTCTTTTAGCCAGGTACGACAGGGCACACTGGGATGAGATGGAGCAATTGCTTCAATATCTCCCAGATGAGCTTAATGCCAGTGGAAACTAGACCCTTGGTAGTAAGAAGCACCATTCTATGCAGACTGGACTACTGCAACTCCCTATATTTAGGAGCCGCGCAATATATCCTGCAGGGGTTGCAGAGAGTCCAGTCTATGGCAGCCAAGTTGGCGCTAGGAAGACAACGTAGGGCTTCTACTACGTTGGCTCTAAGAGAACTACATTGGCTGCCAGTTAAGGAAAGAGTGAGTTTTAAATCTCTATGCATAGTGTATAGAGCGGCACATGGCCTGGGCCCCCTTCCTATGCAGGATAGATTCACGTGGTATAAACCGACCAGATCCCTTCGATCCTCTGGTGCCAATCTAGTCAACACCAACAGATTAAAAAAAATCCAGGATGGGAGGAAGAGCTTTTAGCAACACGGCCTCTCGCCTATGGAACGAACTCCCACAAGAGATCAGACAAGCTGACACTCTGCTATGCTTCAGAAGGAATCTGAAAACATGGCTTTTCCCCAGGAATGCCAATATCATTCCCTAAACGTGTGATGCTCTGTAGACTGATGAATTCCTCTGTTATGTGATAGCGCCTGGATACCCGTAGGGTGACAGTTGCGCTCTATAAATACGCAATACAATACAATACAATGCTAAGGCACAGGACTTAGTAAATGAAGGTAAACTCATTTCTAATTCCATTATACGATGTGCTCTAGATGCTGCAGACACCGCAGCTAGAGAGGTTAATACCAGCATACTGCTCAGGAGACACACTTGGTTAAGGAATTCAGGGTTCAAGCCAGAGGTCCAACAATCAATCCTTAACACACCTTTTGATAAACATCTGTTTGGTCCGAACGTAGATCAAGCGTTACAGAAAATGAAAAAGGACACTGAGGTGGCCAAATCTATGGGAGCGCTCCAGTCTTCATCCAACAGAGGCTCCTTTCGTCGCTCCTTTTACAGGGGAGGGTCCAAAACACCGTCCACAGATCAAAATACCTCAACTTATAAAGGTTAAAAACCAGTTCTCTCCCTCCAGAGGCTTTTTTCGAGGAGGTTATAGAGGCAACAACTTCAAAGGTAGGGGTAAGAGCAACACACCCCGTAACTCCCCTTCCCCCAATAAACAGTGAATTGCCCACGCTTACCCCCGATTACACCACACCTGTCGGGGGAAGACTTCAACAATTCCTCCCCATTTGGCAGTCTATAACAGACAAATGGGTGATTGGAATTATCCAACATGGTTATTGCCTGGAGCTTACCAGCAATCCCCCAAACATTCCACCTCGATCTCACAAGTTGTCTCCAGAACACATACACTTGCTAGAATAAGAGGTCCAGTCTCTCTTACTAAAAAGGGCAATAGAGCAGGTTCCAATACAGTACCAGGGCTCGGGGTTTTACACACTCTATTTTCTCATTCCCAAAAAGGACGGTTCCCTAAGACCTATTCTGGATCTCAGAGTTAAACCGTTATATACTGTCAGAACACTTTCACATGGTGACACTTCAACAGGTACTCCCACTTTTACAAAGAGCAGATTTTATGTCTACTCTAGATTTAAAAGACGCATATTTTCATTTTCCAATTCACCCGGCTCATCGCAAATACCTCATATGTGTTATAGCAGGCAAGCATTACCAGTTCCAGGTGCTTCCCTTCGGAGTGACTACAGCGCCTAGAGTTTTTACCAAATGTCTAACGGTAGTCTCAGCTCATCACAGAAGAAAACAGATTCATGTCTTCCCCTATCTAGTCGACTAGCTTAACAAAGCCAACACTCACCAGAACTGTCTACAGCACACACAGATCACAATAGATCTACTGCATCAACTGAGCTTCACCCTCAATGCACAGAAATCTCACCTGCATCCGTCCCAGATGCATTCTTACCTAGGAGCCAGTCTAGACACAGTCAAAGCTCTAGCCTCTCCCAATATAGCCAGAATACACAATATTGAAGCTATCATTATACAATTTCAACCCAACCAAGCTTTACCAGCCAGGGTGTTCATGCAACTGCTAGGATGATGGCTTCTTGCGTAACAATTGTACCCCATGCAAGGCTTCACATGAACCCCCTACAAGAGTGCTTAGCACGTCAGTGGAATCAATCACAGGGTCTATTATCTAATACTAGTGTTGGTAGACGGCTGTACCCATCGCTCTCTGCAGTGGTGGAACCCACAAAACTTAGCAGCAGGCTGGCCTTTCATCGACCCTATTCCACAGATCGTGCTCACAGCAGACTCATCTCTAACAGGTTGGGGAGCTCATCTCAAAGATTACACAATACAAGGCCTGTGGAGCAACAAGCACAAGACTCTCCACATCAACTATCTAGAGCTTTTAGCAGTTTTTCTAGCACTCAAAGCTTTTGAAATTCACCTCATAGGCAAGACTGTCCTAGTCCGAATGCACAACATGACAGCAGTGTATTATGTGAAAAAGCAGGGGGGGGGACACACTCCAACTGTCAACACTCGCTGAAGCCATTTGGAATTGGGCAATCCATCACAAGATTTATCTTCTGGCAGAACATCTCCCAGGACTAAACAATCAAATTGACGATCTCCTCGGGAGAAGGAGGCAGCAAATTCACGAGTGGGAACTTCATCCCCAGGTTCTCCATCCGTACTTTCAACAATGGGGATTTCCACAAATAGACATGTTCGCCACAACCGAAAACGCAAAATGCACAAACTTTGGCTCCAGGTTCCCACACCCGCTCTCAAAGGGCAATGCCCTATGGATGAACTGGTCCGGGATATTTGCCTACGCTTTTCCGCCTCTCCCGCTCATTTCGTGTGTGGTCTGGAAACTCAGGCAAACATCCCTCACACTGATTCTAGTAGCTCCCACATGGGCCCGTCAACCATGGTACACCACCCTGTTGGAGCTATTAATAGTTCCACATCAAAAACTGCACCTTGCATCCAGTCTCCTCACACAGAACCATGGAGAAGTCAGACATCCAAAGAACTGAATTTAGCAATCTGGCTACTGAAGTCATAGTTTGGATACTTACATTTACCACCAGACTTTATGAATATCCTAAAAGAAGCAAGAAGGCCTACCACCAGAGCTTGCTATGCAGCAAAATGAAAAAGATTTGTTGTATACTGCAATAACAACAAAATCAATCCTTTATATGCTTCCATACAAAACATTATTTGTTACCTGTTAAATTTACAGCGAACAGAACTGGCTTATACGTCTATTCGTTTGCACCTTGCAGCAGTAGCTGCCTACTTACAAAATAGGCAACATCTTTCACTATTCAGAGTTCCAGTAATTAAAGCTTTCATGGAAGGCTTGAAAAGAGTAATACCACCACGGATTCCTCCTGCCCCGGTGTGGAATCTCAACATTGTTCTCACAAGGCTCATGGGGCCACCTTTTGAACCATTGCACAAGTGCCCTTTGCAATTCCCCTCATGGAAAGTTTCTTTCCTCTTTGCCATCGCATCACTAAGGAGAGTTGGTGACCTACAGGCATTAACTTTAGAAGAATCCTTCTTCCAGCTACACAAAGACAGGATAGTTCTACGAACCAACCCTAAATTCCTTCCTAAAGTAGTTTCTGCTTTTAATATAAACCAATCAGTTGAGTTACCAGTTTTCTTTCCTCAGCCTGATTCTGTAGCAGAACGCGCTCTTCACCGCTTGATGTTAATAAAGCTTTACTGTACTACATAGATAGGACAAAAGACTTCCGCAAAACAACTGTTTGTCGCATTTGCTCCACCTCACAAAGGCAATCCTATCTCTAAATCTGGTATTGCCAGATGGATTGTTAAATGCTTTCAAACATGCTAAAGCTAAAAGAACTTTGACCATACCCCCTAGAGCGCATTCCACTCGCAAAATAGGGGCTTCTGTGGCCTTTAGGTAAAATTCTGCTAGCTGACATATTTAAGGCAGCTACTTGGTCTACACCACACACATTTACCAAACACTATTGTGTGGATGCGTTAGCACGTCAACAGGCTAATGTAGGCCAAGCAGTACTTAAAACACTGTTCCAAACAACTGCAACATCCACAGGTTAGCCACCGCTTTGGGAGTATACTGCTTTTTAGTCTATGCAAAGCTGTGTATCTACAGTACACATGCCTCAAACGGATGTTGCTTTTGCAGCGTGAATCCTTTACTGGATTCACATGCTGTGCATTATTCCGCCATCTAGTGGTTGGGTCCAGAATTGTTTTTGTATTTTTTGTTTTCCTTGTTTTGGTTGCTGTCGACCACCATTTAGTGCCAGGTACGTCCCCTGTGTGACGTCTGACGGTATCCTGGAGGTCGACGTGCGTGGTAGCCACCTTCAGATTCTTTTTTCCGCCGTTGGGTCTGGAAGCAAGCCGGGAAGCTCCGAAGATTTTTCCCAAAAAAACTTCAAGAAAACCGAAAAAAGTCTACTGCGATCTCACCTTTCATCGACGCCGTAACGGAGGACAAGAGTAGAGCTCCGGCAACGACACCACAGAGGACCTCATCGGTCCACAAATGGCGAGGTAGGGGACATGGAAAACACCCCTTTCAAGTTTTGTCCCAAGTGCCACCACAAATATGCTCAACGCGACCCACACGACGTCTGCAACCTGTGCCTGCCCAAGGATCATCAGGACAAGGACTGTGAGGCCTGCGTGGCATTCCTGTCAAACACTCGAAGCCACTGAAACCAAAGAGGCCCACTACGCCACGATGTCGCAGACGTTAAGAAAACATCCCTCAAAGACCTGGGTTTCTCCAGCGACGAGGAAGAACGTGGAGTACCAGCAGAATCCACGCACGAGGGATCGGACGTAGAAATTCTAGAAGGGACTCAGAAAAAATCCACGGCCACAAGAAGGCGAGCGAAAAAACAAAGAAAACGGATAAGGTAAGACACCATATACATCCGTCAAAACCGAAGGGCCACGAACATAAGGCGCAACCCAAGGCAGCCCCGACGCCGAGCAAAAAGGCGATCGAGGGTCAGCCGCGATTAAAAGAACCCCACCGAACCCAACCAAAGGTTACCGAGGAGGGAAAAACGCCGAAGCAAGGGGTCGAACACGAACCCGCGAAAAAAGGCACTACGCTGTCCAAAACGGACGTGGCCGATAGAAAGAAGAGAAAATCTCTGGCCTCCGACGCCGAGAGCTCTCGAGGTCGAAAAGGAAGAGACTTGAAGACGAAATGGCAACGCTCCTCCAAAAGAAAAAGGAGTTCGACGCGTCTCTGAAGGATTATCGAATCCCTAAAGCCACGGTTGCCGAAACAGAAAACGTCGACACCAAAGAGGCGGAAGACGCCGATGTGAGAAGCTGGGTATCTGTTGCATTAACCCCCCCACTTTTTGCCAGACTACTGATGCACTTTGACTTGATGTGCCCTGGGTCCCTGCCAATCAGGTTCCCAGGGCCAGTGGTATTTCCCAAAACTGTACCTTGTACCCCCAATTGGCACCTCTCTGGCCAAGTCAGTCCCTTGTAAAAGGTACCATGGGTACTGTGGCCAGGGAAGGCCTCTAAGGGCTGCAGCACTTATTGTGCCACCCTTAGAGGCTGTGTACCTTTACACACACACACTGCCATTGCAGGCTGTGTGTTTTGGGTGCAGAACAAAGTGAAGAGTCGACATGGCACACATCCATGTGTGCCATGCCTACAACCCACTGCCCTGGCATAGGTCAGCCACCCCTCTAGCTGGGTGCACTATACCAGTGGTTAGGGTACAGGTGCATGAGCCCTGTACCCCTACAGTGTCTAGACCAATTCTTAGACATTGTAAGTGCAGTAATGCCATTAAGAGTATATGGTGCTGGGAGTTGGTCATTACGAACTCCACAGCGCCATAATGGCTTTACTGAAAACTGGGAAGTTTGGTATCAAACTTCTCAGCACATTAAACCCACACTGAAGCCAGTGTGGGATTTAATGCACTCAGAGGGCATCTTAGAGATGCCCCCTGAAAAACGAGCAGCCTCTGCTGGGTTACCTGACTGGTACACACCAGCCTGCCACCACGAGACATATTTCTGGACCCCTGGGGTGGGAGCCTTCGCTCCCTGAGCCCAGAAACAAAGCCTTTCCTGGGCAGAGGTGTTCACACCTCCCCCAGGCCAGGAAGAGCCATCGGTGGCAGGGGAGCTTCAAAGGCCTTGCCGCCTTTGTAACCTGCTATCAGGAGGAGGCCCCCTTCCTGTCTCACCTCCTTTTCGGCAGGAAGACGGGCGGGAAAAATTAGCACAGCCCAGAAGGTGTGCCCACCTCTGCCAACCCCACCCCTCAGGTGGGGGAGGCGAGGTGAAGCCCACTCTTCAGTGCCCGCCATCTTGCAGATGGCAGGCACTCTCCAATCAGGATTAGGGATTGTCCACACCCCCACGTGGGGTGAGCACACCAAGGGTGTAGTCACCCTAAGGTCAGTAGCCCATTGGCTACTGACCTCTAGACCCCTAAAACGCCCCCTAAATACAGTATTTAGCGGGCAGCCCTGAACTAAGACAGATTCCGGCAACCTACGAAGGAGGACGAGAGAAGACGCCCAGCAGAGGAGACTGCAGAGAAGAACTGACTTGGCCCCAGCCCTACCGGCTCGTCTGCAGTATTCAGAGATCCTGCGCCAAAAGTCGCCTTGTCCTGCAGCCAGCGACCTCCAGAACCCCTGGGTGGACAGACTGTCTTCAACAAAGACCGGATCTCCTGTGAACAGCAGCTCTGTTCAAAGGAAAATCCCAAGACAGACTCCGAGCCTGCTGAGGACAAAGAAACCTGACGCCTGGAACCACCACTGCACCCGACGCCTACGGCCCGAATCCGGGTGGCCCACCCGTCCCAGCGAGGTCCCCCAGCGCTTCAGAGTCTGAGTCCACCGTGAGTTGACCCCTACAGAACTCCCCGACGTCGCCTGCAGCCTCTGCACGGAGACCCCCCCTAACCACGAGTGGCCCGGTAAGGTGAAATCTGACCTCAAGACACCCCTGCATCCAGCCGCCCTGGAGAGGAGAACCTGAGGTGCAGCTACGTCCCCGAGCCGTCCAACTTACCTGCCCAGCTGTTGGTTCCTCCTTGAAGTCTTCCTGGACCGAGCCTGCAGCCAAAATCCCAAACTGGCAACTCCCATTGAAAACAGGGCACCCTACGCCAAAACAGCACCCTGCACCCAGCTGCCGCTGTGGGTGCACCTTGGGTGCTAACACAGATCCCCCTTTGCCCTGAGCCTAACACCAGGAGCTTTGCTCCCACAACCCTATGGCCTGCTCGTGAGCAGCCACCAACCGGAGACCCCCTATCTCCCATTGGATAACATTGGGCCTCAGCACTCTGCACCTGGCTGCCCTATTTCCGCTGAGGGTGTTTCAGGAGTGCATCCTTGACCCTGGGGGAACCCTGGTTCTAACCCCAGAAAACCAACTCCCACAAAAAAGTACTTACCTGCAAAGTGCTAACTTCGTTTTTCTCCATAGAAATACATTGACTGTTTTTCCTTGAAAATAGTTTTAAGTGTGGAGTGCGTTTGTATGAAACACTGAAACTGCAAATGTACAAAAACTGCTTTACTTAACTTTTTTCTCTAGGAAATGTCCCAGTGTGATATCTAGGCATATCACACTGAGTAGAAAAAGTAACATAAAAGTAATCTAAAAAGTAACATACAAAGTAATCTGTAAAGTAATGGAAAAGTAATTTCTAAACACTGACAACTGTAATTCAAACAACTGCATTTGAACCTGCATTCAACTGTAAAACATTGCATAAGATTTTACAAAGCATTAATTTCACTTACCTGCACCAGGCTTGGCTTGGTTCTAGAAATAAAATAACTAAATAATATTTTTTTATACAAACAAATTGGTCTGAGTTCAGTCTTTGAGTGTGTGACATCATTTGCTGCCTGAGTGTGTACAACAAATGCTTAACACTACCCTCTGATAAAGCCTTACTGGTCTCCCACACTACCACAAATAGAGAGTAAGGTGCTATCTACTTTTACCTCTGCCTCCCTTTGGGGTTCCACTGGACTCTGTGCACACTAGACCTTACTTTGATATAGTATATGCAGAGCCAGCTTCCTACAACAGGCCCCTATAATATCTACAGCCATTCTTAGATATTCTAAGTGCACAGTAAAGCCATACTTAATATATGGTCTAGAAACTGGTCATTACAAGTTTCCTAGCACCATAATGGCTTTACTGAATCCTGGGATGTTTGGTATCCAACATCTCAGAATAATCAACCGGCACTGATTCCAGTGTCAGATTTATTTTCCCATGCACTCAGGGGTCCTTTCTAGAGGGGACCCTTGAACCAAACCAACCACTGGTGGGTAGCTGACTGGTGAATACCAGCCTGCCACCACGAGGCAGGTTTCTGGACCCCTGGGGTGGGAGCCTTCGCTCCCAGAAACAAAGCCTTTCCTGGGCGGAGGTCAGGAAGAGCCAACTGTGCCAGGGGAGCTTCAAAGGCCTTGCCGCCTTTGCAACGTGAACCCCAGCCTCTCCACCTGTATAGAACAGGTCCCCTTCCTGTCTCACACCCTTTTTCGGCAGGAAGATAGGAGTGAAGCTTTAGCAAGCCCTGGAGGTGTGCCCACCTCTGCCAACCCCACCCCTCAGGTGGGGGAGGCGAGGTGAAGCCCACTCTTCAGTGCCCGCCATCTTGCAGATGACATTCACCCCACAATCCGGGTTAGGGATCGTGCCCACTTACCCACGTGGGGTGAGCACACTAAGGGTGTAGTCACCCTAAGGACAGTAGTCCATTGGCTACTACCTCGAGACCCATAAAAAAAAAAACTAAATACAGTATTTAGGGGGCAGCCCTCAACCCAGAATTCAGAATCGACTACCTAAGAAGACTGGAACCCGAAAACGTCGCAGAAGTGAAGACTCCAGGCTTAACTGACTTGGTACCAGTCTTGCTTGCCTGCATCTCCGAATCCCTCTGCGCAGAAAACGATGGCTCCAAAAAGGTTCAGCGACCTCCAGACTTGCCCAGGACTGATCTCCTGCTTTCATAAAGACTCGAGAACGGCGGCCCTGTCCACAAAAGATCAAGCTCCTGCGGAACCAAGAATACCTGCTCCAGGACTCAACTCTGCACCCGCTGTCCACAACCTGTGTCCAGAGGGGGGGTCACCTCCAAGGTCCAGTGTCGACGCCTGCAGCCTCTTCACGACGACTGGTGTACTGTGATGCCTAGATAGTGTTATTAGTTTGTTTCACTCAAACTAAAAAAGTTACTAGAAAGTAACTAGAAAGTAATCTAAAGTAATTACAAGTATTATAAGATCGTACAACCGATTTTTTTCTACTGCAAAGCAACTTGTATTCTTCTACAAAACCAGTACGCACCGTATCTTTAAAAGTATTATTGTATTGAAAGTATCACTTACTCCAGTATTGGAACTTTCATAGATTCACATGCTTGAATCATTCCCCATCGTCGAGATGGGAGTCCCCGGTGTTATTAAAATAATTGTCCTATTAGACATAGAACATAAGGCTCTAAGCCTTAAAACCTTTTATAACATATCCCTGTCCTTTAGTAAACAAGCATTGGCATAGCCAATATGTCTCGCTTTTGGGACCTTATAAGTATTTAGTTATGCAGCACAATATCCTTTGTGCAGCAACATCAACTGTTGCATGGCTAAACACTTATAAGGTCCCAAAAGCGAGACCTATTGGCTATGCCAATGCTTGTTTTTGTTAGGCGCAGGGAGATTAAGTGATTTGCCCAGAACCACAAGATGTTGAGCACGCACTGAACCACCAATGACAAGGTTTAATGCATTGCACCACAATGATAGGAGACAGGGCTCTGAACTACCAATGATGCAGAGGAGAGCACTGAACACCAATGGCACAGAGCAGTGCACTGAACACCAATAACAAAGCATTGCACTGAACCAACAACAGTATGGAACTGGGCTGTCACCATAAATACCATAGCGCAGTGCACTGAACCACCAAAGACAAGGTACAATACATTGCACCACAATGATAGGGGACAGGGCTCTGAACTACCAATGACACAGCGAAGTGCAGTGACTACCAATGAGACATACTAATGGGACCACGCAATGCGCTGAACCACCACTGACACGGAGAAAAGCACTGGCCACCAATAAGAAACAGCAGGGCAATGAAAGGCAAATGAGACAGCAATGCACTGACGTACTAACGGGACAAAGCAGTGCGTTGAATCACCGTGGACACGAAGCACTATAACGAACCGCCAATGAGGATTCCAGGGCTCATTGTGATGTTTTTAATCTTAGCTGCAATAACTTTGATTAAAAATGTTACATTCTCTTCAGTCACGCTTATAAAAATACCGTCTGATTAAAAAAATCACATCTGTGAACACCTTGAAAACAGACTGGAACTCTGTGTAGCTCAGAACTTTCTTCCCGACTAAAAGCAGCCCACACACATTAATGAGATGAAATAAAATGGCATATTCCTGTACAAAAGAAAGCGCGCCAGTTCTGGAATCTAATCACAGACGGATTAACATTTCGTGTAACATCCCCCGGTAGTAGTGGCAGCACAGAGATAACTAATAGACCGCACGATATTATCCTTTCAACTCTGCGGCAGATCATTTTCCGATAGCTGGCTGCGGCTGTCCCAACAGCTCCGGCTGAAGGTCACCGTGCGCCTCTGGATGAAACGTCAATTAGGAGTTTTTATCCGGCAAGCTGATGTTTTAACAGAGAGCGCGCGCCGGCCTCTGTGAGTAAGAAATGTACCGCCACCCTCGTCATTCGGAGTTCAGCGGGTTCACGTGCGCCCAGGGCTCGGCCATGTTGGTGCGTCTGAAGAGGAACGTGCAGATTCCGGGCCGCGGGTCCAGGCCATTCCGCACTCAAGGGCTCTCATCTTTTATTGTACAATGGCTGGATGTGGCCAGATCCGGTTACAATTTACAGTGAAGGAGCTGGAAAATGAAATACCCAGGTGCCAGCAGCATTTACCATGCAAGGGCCTGGCCTCTCTCGATTTGCATTGCACATTTAACTATAAAATGGCTTTAGGGCTTTATCGCTAATTGACGATATACGTGTTGAAAACGGGCTGCAAAAAAACAAGCGCGCGCTCCTCGCGCTGAAAGGAGGCAGCAGGCGGAGGGGAGAGAGGAGGGGGGCCTGCGCCTGTTTCCCTTGCGGGAGCGAGCAGGAACCATATGTTTGTAATTAACACATGGTTTGAAAGCTCGCTCCCGCAAGGGAATCGCCAGACGTGCACGCATTGCCATTGGAAGCAATGCAATGCGTGCACGTTTTTGCCGGCAAAGCTGTGCCGATGGCTAAAGGTCTTTTTCCTATGCAGCGCATGCGCGCTGCGTAGGCGAGACCTAAAAAGGACCAAACTTAAAACTTAACCAATCAGAAGAGACCACCCTGTAGAACCTTCCTGAGAGAAGCTCCAGTCCCTCAGATTTTCTACCGCACGTTGTGCTAAGGGAGTCTCCACTGAGCTCTGCTCAGTTTTCTTCTATTTTTCAAGATTTGGAGTGTTTTTTCACCCTTTCAGCTTAACTACTAATTCAGTGGATTTTTAAGGTGATTCAAACTGAAGTCCACCATGTCAGAGACACCTAAAAAAAGGCCTATTCAGAGCCTGTGGAACTTGCAGGAAGAAAAGGCTGCATATTGATAAGCACAAGGACTGCTTATACTGTTTGTACCCTGACCACAAACAAAAGGAGTGCAAGTTATGTCGCATCTTTTCTACAAAGACTCTTAAAGACCGAGAAGGAAGGTTTCTCTTGTGGCTTCAGAGGCTTACAAACAGGGACACTGTGGTCTCTGATGAGAGTGATGCATCTTCTAAATCTTCCTCAAGAATGCCTCAAACGACCTTTGGTTACACTGCTGGCTCATCGTCACAGCCACCTAAAAAAGCGTCAAAAAAGTCTGTTGAGTCCACTCGGAAACAGACTGGATCTGCCAACAAAGCTTCCCATGAAGAAAGAAAGGTTTTAAATATCAAAAAAACAGCTTCAGAACCTTCAACACCACCTTTGAAACTGAAGCATACTTTCAAAAAACCTACTTCAGCTCCGCCATTGACAAGTTCGTCGACGACACCACCGTCGACGAGAAAATGCTCACCTGAGGTGATTCTGGTAACAACAATGGTGTCTCCAGTCAACACCGTGACTGTATCTGCAGCGTCTATGATGGGTAATGTACCTTTATCGTCGACGAAGCAAATCGTGTCTTTGTCGTCGAGGGGTCAACTTCCGACGAGGACCCATCCGTCGACGAATCAGCTCCCGTCGACGGAGACCTCGTCAACGTCGGCGTCCATGAGAGAACCCACTTCGACGGCGGAAGTCTCATCGGCGTTACCGTCGACGAAAATCCCTCTCTTGCAGTGTGCTGTTGACGACGACAATTCCGTCGACGGAGCAAGAAAAGCAGCCTTCGTCGATGAAGGTGATTTCGGTGGTGATGCATATGTCGACGGGCTCGTCGACGAGGAGGAAAAAACATAAAATTTCACAAATACAGTTAACACCAGCTGTAACCTCACCTAGTCAGGTGCAGGTTCTTTTGCCATCTCAGTTCTTAGAAGAAGATGAAGACGAGGGGTCTGACGATGATAGTCTCTTTGGGGCTGCTTTGAGTCCATCGGACCTTCATGTCAAATATCAGGAGGATTCTTATGAAGATGATGGTTATGGGCGTCAAATTACCATCCGCAGCAGCAATATTACCAACAGGAGATCATGTACCTCCCTTCAAGTCTTATGACAGACCTGCAATTTATGCTGGCGGATTATAAGAGGAGATTAATCCGCCAGAGCAGAGCATCCAACAGGCTCCGCCTCCTCCCCCTTCTCCTCCTGTTTGTCCACAAATACAGGTTCGCTCCCCTCTTCAACAGTCTCCTAAGTTTCAGCCTCCTACTCAAGTTGCTCCTGTCCATCAGTTGACATCCTCTGATGAGGAAGTAGAGAGAGAAGGAGAGATTCAACAGGATGAATGGGATTCCTTAATCATTCCCACTCCAGCATCTCCATCTCCCCCACAAGTGGATTTACCTCCGGAAGATATTGGGGGCTTCTACAACCTTCTGGAGAGAGCGGCTAACCGCTTTGATTTACCAATGCCTATGCATCAGCAGAACTGTTTTCTGTATGACTTTAAAGAGCCTTATAAGAAATCAGTGAGGTCTATACCCATATTGATTACATATGGAAGGAGGGGCTGAGAATAATGCAGAATTTAGCTACTGTTCCACCTGTGTTGCTGAGATTGGACAAAAAATATAAAGCTCCGGATGATGCTCCAGCTTGCTTAATAGGTCATCCAAAAGCAGATTTTGTGATCTCTCAAGCAGCGCAGCGACGCTCTAAAAATCCTTCAGCTCCCCTGACTGCTCCTCCTGATAAAGAAGGAAGAAAGCTTGACAACATTGGGAAGCGTTTTTCAACAATGTCAGTTCTGACAGTACGAGCAGCGAATTCTCTGGCTCTACTGGGCCGTGATAATGGGCAGATGTGGTCGGACTTGTCACCATTCTTGGATAAACTTCCACCAGATGACAAGGAGGAAGCTAAGAGAATCCTTCTTGAGGGCGAACGGACTGCCTCTGAAGTGCTAGACTGCACTATGGATGTAGCGTCCACTGGTTTCAGGCAGCTAGTGGGAGCGGCCGTCTTGAGGCGTCAAGGCTGGCTCAAGGCTACCACATTCAGGCCGGAGGTACAGACAAAGATTCTTGACCTTCCTTATAATGGTGAAGAATTATTTGGCAGCGACGTCGACAAAGCCTTACAAGCTATCAAAAAAGACACAGATACGGCTAAGTCTTTGGGAACTTTACAATTCAAAAAGACTCCTTTTCGTGGCTCACGAGGAAGAGGTTACCAATCTTACAGATCAGGATACCAACAATCTCGCTATTCAGCATATCCTGCTACCGCTCAACAATACAGGCCCCAGTATACTAGCTGCCAGCCACCTGCGGCAGCCTACAACAAAGCTTCTTTTAGAGGAAAATCAGGACACCAGGGTAAGGAGACCGGTCGACGCCAATGAGCTCCCTCAGCTGTCAGCCTCTATCCCACCAATTACATCCCCGGTGGGCGGCAAAATATCCTGTTATTTGCAGCAGTGGTGGGACATAACTTCGGACCAATGGGTCCTAAACATAATCCAATTCGGCCATTCCTTGGAATTTATAGAGATCCCTCCAACAACTCCTCCTCTGCCTCGCTTCCAAAAGCATCTACATCTCTTAAGGATGGAAGTTACCAACATGTTGCAGAAAGGAGCAATAGAACGAGTTTCCCTCAATCAGAGAGGGAAGGGTTTCTACTCCCAGTTCTTTTTGATACGAAAGAAGCTAAAAAACTGGAGACCGATCTTGGATTTGCAGAACTTAAATTCCTCAAAAAACAATCGTTCCGTATGATCTCTATCCAAGATGTGCTTCACCTCCTCAACAAAAATGATTACATGGTGTCGCTGGATCTCCATGACGCATATTTTCATATACCCATACGCCAAAAGCACAAGAGGTTACTAAGATTCACGGTGGCCGACAGTCACTTCCAATTCCGCGTCTTACCTTTTGGACTAAAATCCGCTCCCCGCATTTTCACAATGTTTAGCACCAGGCGCAGCATTTCTAAGACAACATCATCAAATTTTCCCATACCTAGAAGACTGGCTTCTAAAAGCCCCCATGTATGAAGCAGCAAAAGCGTCCACCAAAGCCTATCTGCAACTCTTCAAGAACTTGGGCCTCACTTTAAATGTAGAAAAATCGGTTCTGCAACCATCCAGTCGACTGGTGTTTCTAGGAGCTATCCTGGACACCATAGAGAACAAGGCTTCTCCTACTCTGGAGAGACAACAAAGGGTAATATCCTTGGCAAAGAGGGTCCAAAAAAGAAAGTCCATGTTGGAGGCATGTGAGCTGTAGATCACATGCTTTTGCATAGATCGCCATCTAGTGTTGGGCCTGGATGTTTGCACTTTGTTTTTCTTCGAAGAAGTCTTCCTAGTCACGAGGTAGGTGACTCCTCCTTTCGGTGATAGTGCGCATGGTCATCGACTCCATCTTCAGATAGTTTTTTTCCGCCATCGGATTCGGATGTTACTCGCTGCGCTCCGGTTCGACGCCGATCCTTCGGTCTCCCTCGGTGCGTAGAACACTCACCCTTGACGGTATTGTTTCCGATCGCGTGTTCCATTCTTTGCGTATCGTGTTTATTAAAAAAAAAAACAATTTTGATCAGAGAGCTCGTGGTAGGCCGTCGGGCCTAGCCTCCGGTTCGACTCGCAGTCAATGGAACGAACTCCCTTTAAATTCTGTGCTCGGTGCCACGCGAAATAACTGCGCACCGACTCTCACGAAGTGTGCAACCTGTGTTTGTCACCAGAACACAGTGAACAGGACTGCGATGCGTGCTGAGCTTTCCGCTCCAAAAAGACCCTTTGCGACCGTCGGGCTCGACGACGCTACATGCAGAGCCAACACACAGGCTCCATTCCGGACCTCCTCGGACCAGAATCGGATGAAGCCGGCGACGCTATCGGAGCCGAGGAGGAACAGGAACAGTTCTCCCTTTCCGACGACGGCTCCGAACAGGATGAAGACATACCGCATGGACAACGTACGGTAAGTACAGTCCCTACTTCGCCCTGAATCCCAAGCCCTCGTGCCCTGGTCAAAGCAAACACAAGGAGATGATGGGCGGAGCGCTGAAACTTTTCAGACACTCACCCCCAGTCACAGATCTGCGTTGAATCCATCATCGTTCTTTATCTCACTTCGCCACCTCAGTTCAGACCCAGCTATATGCAAATCAGTCTTGACCCTGTGCCTCATGGGAACAGTCCCGCCCGAACTGCCAAGCCAGGTCTTCCCTGAACCGGAAACAAGCATCCTGGGATCGGCACCGAGACCACGCTTCCGGCGCCCCGCCTTCTGGCTCGGCACCGAAGCCTACCAAAAAGCCTTCCGGCACCGAGAAACCCCACGGCAAGTCGGGTACCGAGCCAAAGCCCTCGGGGTCGAAGCCAAAGTCCGGCTCCGAACCTCACCCCTCGGCACCGCAAACTACCTCTGATCCGAAAATACCAACCCCGAAACCTTCGGCGCCGAAACAGACTGATGCGCCAAAGTCACCTAAAAAGCACAGTTTCGGTGATCCGCTCCAAAAACCGGACCCAAAACAGAAAATATTGGTCATACATCCGAAAACTGGACACATAACCACTAAAGTGACTTTAAAAAGAGGGGCTAATACTGAAGAGGAATTTCATATTCCATTGAAGAAGAGAAATATTGGAACAAATGCTTCCCCTCCTCTTCCTCCTCCTTTTCCATTACCACCTTCGCCTCAATCTCTACATGTGCTAACTTCACCTGAGAACTCACCACCACATACACCTGACAATCAGGGTGATGGAGATGGGGATGATAATAATGATGATGTTCAGCCACGACCTATAGATGAGTGGGATGACTACAACATTGACTCGCCCACACACTATGATCCTGACCTATATCCTACCAGGCCCTCTCCACCAGACGACAGTGTAGGCTACATTGAATTGCTAGGCAGGGCTGCCAATTACCCTGGTGTCCAGCTCCATAAAGAATCCCTTGAAGAGGATTTCCTTTTTGAAACTTTAAACAGCACACAAAAGTCAACACATATGTTACCCATGCTGAAAGGAATGACCAGACATGTAGACGACATATTTAAGGATCCTGTCAGGGCACGTATCCTTACCCCTAGGGTGGATAAAAAATACAAGCCTGCACCATCTGATCCAGTCTACATAAAAGGACAATTACCCTTAGACTCGGTAGTTTCCAATGCAAGAAAAAGGGCAAACTCCCAAACCACTGGAGACGCCCCACCCCCAGATAGAGTCAAAGCTTCTCGATGCCTCAGGGAAAAGGGTAGCCTCCCAAGTAGCTAACTTCTGGCGCATATCTAATACACAAGCGTTACTAGCCAGATATGACCATGCGCATTTGGATGAAATGGAACAACTCATCCAATTTCTACCCCAAGAACATAAATCTAAAGCGCAAGACCTGGTACGTGAGGGACAGTTAATTTCCAACAACCAAAGTCGTTGCTCCCACATCGGCCAGAGCGGTAAACACTAGTGTCCTGTTAAGAAGGCACGCATGGCTACGCATATCAGGGTTCAAACCTGAGGTTCAGGCCTCCATATTGAACACACCTTTTGATAAAGAACACCTTTTTGGGCCAGTGGTAGATTCTTCACTTGAGAAGATGAAAAAAGAGATTGAAGTGGCTAAGTCTCTGGGAGCCCTTCAGTCTGCACAAGGCCGTGGCTCCTTTCGACGCTCTTTCTATCAGGCAGGGTCCAAAAATACTTCCTTGGAAACTGCATCCACCTATAAGGGCAATCACCAACCCTCAGGCTCAAAAAATTAAGTCAGAGGGGGTTACAGAGGGAACAACGGCAGAGGTAGAGGTTCTAACTCGCGTACCTCCCCCTCTAATACAAAGCAGTGACTTGCCCATCATTCCCCCCGACCACTTAACACCTGTCGGGCGAAGACTGTGTCAATTCCTACCAAAGTGGCAGTCAATAACAACAGACAAGTGGGTTCTACAAATTATCCGTTCTGGTTACTGCCTGGAGTTCATCAACACTCCTCCAAACATTCCCCCAAGGTCACACAAACTTTCACCGGATCATCTACACCTCCTCAAACAAGAGGTACAATCACTACTTCTAAAAGGAGCTTTAGAGCCCGTACCACCACAACATCAAGGGTCGTGCGTGTACTCCTTTTACTTCCTAATTCCCAAAAAGGACGGGGCTCTCAGACTGATATTAGATCTCAGAGAACAAAATTTTTACATACAGTCAGACCACTTCCACATGGTAACACTTCAACAGGTACTACCTCTTTTGCAAAAAGGAGACTTTGTCTACTCTAGACTTAAAGGACGCCTACTTCCATATTCCAATCCACCCAGCTCACCGCAAATTTCTCAGGTTTGTAGTAGCAAGTCAACACTACCAATTCAAGGTACTCCCATTCGGAGTAACCACGGCCCCCAGAGTCTTCACAAAGTGCCTGGCGGTAGTAGCTGCTCATCTAAGAAGACAAAGCATCCATGTTTTCCCATACTTGGACGACTGGCTCATCAAAGCCAACACGTACCAACAATGCCGCAAGCATACTTCAGTAACCATTCACTTACTTCACCAACTGGGGTTTACAGTCAATGTGTTAAAATCACATCTTCAGCCAGCCAAAACTCAGAACTACCTTGGAGCCACTTTAGTTACTCAAAGGGCTCTGGCATTTCCCAACGCAGCCAGAATTCGAAACATTCAGGCATTAATTCTCCAGTTTCAAGCCCATCAGTCACTTCCAGCTCGAGTTTTCATGCAGCTGTTGGGAATGATGGCGTCTTGCATCATAATCGTTCCCCATATCTGAAAGAAACACATAGTGATAGATTCCTTACCTTAGAATATCCCCAGGCGTCAGACTGGATCCGGAAAGTTTTCGTCAGCAGTACCCCTGCGCGTCGGTAGGGGCGTCGTGCGGCTCCGCGTCCGTCGTGGTCGCCGAGATGACGTCGCGGGCGCTACTTGGACGCCGCCCACGCGCGCTGACGTCAGTTCTTTCTTTTTCCGCGTCAGCAAGCGCAGATCCGGAGAGAGCGGTACCCCTAGTCTCTTTTTGACTAAGTTTTTGAGATCTTTTTCTCACATTTTTTCGAGTCGATATCGACTCCTGGTGCAGTTAGGGATGCCCGGTTTTAAATCCTGCGAGGACTGTCATCGGATGATGTCGGTGACGGACCCGCCCCGTGTGCGTCTCTTCTGCCTGGGGCTCGAGCACGACCCCAAGTCGTGCCCCGACTGCCGGTCCATGGCAACGAAGTCTTTGCGGGAGCGGTCCCGAAAGCTGCTTGAAGCCCGGCAGTCGGCTCCGCGCCGTGACAGGTCCCGGTCTAGAGAGAGGTCGAGGGACCGTGCGTGGAGTCACCATCGACGATCATCTGGATCGAAGTCTTCGCACTCTGGGTCAGGTAAGACGAAGCACAAGAAGTCGAAGAAACGTCATCGTTCTTCTACTTCCCCTCACCGGTCGCGCGACGCTGCTGAGGGTATGGGTGGTGCCATCCCCGCGGCTCCGGCGCAGTCCATGGAGTCGCCGCCCGCCTACCCCCCTTCCCGGGGTCGGCGGCGACTCCGGCCCAGATACAGGACTTCCTGTCGGCCATGGCTCGCCTCTTTGGGCTGTCGGGTCCCGCCGGTGCGCCTTCGTTCCCCGCGGTCCCTCCTGGGTGTCCTCGCGTTTCATCGCCGGCGGCTCCGGCGCCGCAGGACACCCTTGGATCCAGGCCTGGATCCCGGTCGACGCCGGTTGACCTCGTTACACCTCCACCAACGTCGACCCCACCGGCACCGATCCTGACGCTGCCCGCTCCTCGGGACGACGTCGACCTCCGGTTCAGCCCCGAAGTGGACGCGGCGTCGGTCGATGCCGTTCTCAATGCCGTTTGGGGATTTCTATCCCCATGTCCCTACTCCTTATTTTCGGCCTGTTGAACAGCCTGAGGAGCAAGGGGAGGACTGGGAGGGGTCGGACGACCCTCTCGCTGCACCCTGCGAGTCTGAACAGGACTGGGCTGAGGAACTGGGGGACGCCAGTGGTCTGGATACCTCACCAGACCTTGGCATGCTGTCTCCTCCTACCGTGGCTACGGAGGAGGGAGCCAGTTATGCAGTGGTGTTGCGTAGGGCGGCGGAGGCCCTACACCTCAAGCTCCCTACTGTGTCCGTCAGGACTAACCTCCTGACAGAGGTGCTTCAGCCAGCAGCTACTTCTGCGGAGCCGCTGCTGCCCTTTAATGAAGCCCTTTCGGACGTTCTTTTGGGCACTTGGTCCAGGCCCACCACAGGGGCTCCTGTGGATAGGAACGTGGCCCGACACCATCGCCCGGCTCCGGGTGACCCTCTTTTCCTCTCCCAACATCCCACCCCCGAGAGCTTGGTTGTCAAAGCCTCTGCTTCCCCAACCGCCTTCCCTTCCGCCCCACCGGATAGGGAATCCAAGAAGCTGGATCAGTTTGGGAAGAAGATTTTCTCTTCCACCAGCTCTGCGCTGCGGTCCTTGAACACTGCATGCCTCTTGGGCCGTTATTCCCACTGTCTGTGGGATACGGTGGCGAATGTGCTGTCTCAGTGTCCGGAGGAGGCCCGGCCTGCTCTCGCCCAGGCTGTTGCAGAGGGGAGAGACGCAGCCAAGTTCATGATCCGTTGTGGTTTAGACACCGCCGACTCACTGGGCAGTTCCATGGCAACGACGGTGGCGGGTCGTCGCCACGCCTGGTTGAGAACAACTGGATTTTCCGGGGATGTCCAAAGCACCCTTATGGACATGCCCTTTGATGGCCGTCGCCTCTTAGGCGACAAAGCGGACAGTGCGTTGGAGCGGTTTAAGGACTCACGGGCTACGGCCAAGTCCTTGGGACAGTCCGCCCTCCTCCGCCTTCCGCTCCTTTCGTGGCACAGGAAGGGGCGCCCCGCAGCGTTCGCAACAGAGCCATGGGCCGGCGCAACAGTCATCCCAGCACGGCTGCGGTTTCCGCCGTGGCGGACACAGGGGCCAGCGGGCGGGTCAGACCACTACCACCACCCCGCCACCTCTGCCTCCAAACCTTCCTAGTCCGAACTTTCAGGTCCATCACACGCCAGTGGGCGGCAGGCTCCGCCATCACCTCCCTCACTGGCGCACCATCACTTCAGACAGGTGGGTTTTAGAGATAGTCCGAAGGGGCTACTCCCTCCCCTTCGAGACTACCCCCCCAGCCATGCCACCTCAATACCACCGCATGTCAGGGGATCACTTGGTGCTTCTTCAGCAGGAAGTTGCGGCCCTCTTGGCCAAGGGGGCCATCGAGCGCGTTCCGACACCCGAAGTAGGTCGTGGTGGTTGTTCCCACTACTTTGTGGTGCCCAAGAAGGACAAAGGCCTGCGTCCTATCTTGGACCTCCGGAACGTCAATCGCTTCCTCCGCAAAGAGAAGTTCAAGATGCTCACTCTAGCTCAGGTCTGGTCTGCTCTCGACCCACAAGACTGGCTGGTGGCGTTGGACTTGCAGGACGCCTATTTCCACATCCCCGTCCTGCCAGCCCACAGGCGTTACCTACGGTTCATGGTAGGCCACGAGCACTTTCAGTTTACCGTGCTCCCCTTTGGCCTTACCAGCGCCCCTCGGGTGTTCACCAAGGTGATGGCGGTGGTCGCAGCTCATCTGCGCAGATCAGGGGAGTCAGTCTTCCCCTATCTCGACGACTGGTTGTTGAAGGCGGGCTCGCCCCAGTCGTCTCCCACCTCCAGACTACGGCCGACCTCCTGCACTTGCTGGGGTTCTCCATCAATGTGCCGAAGTCGCACCTGATTCCCACCCAGAAGCTCCTCTTTATCAGAGCGGTTCTGGACACGGCGCAGTTTCGGGTCTATCCTCCCGAACAGCGAGTCCGGGACATTCGGGCTCTGATTCCCATCTTTCAGCCCCTGTCCTGGGTTTCGGTCAGAGTGACTCTGAGGCTGCTGGGCCTCATGGCCTCCTGCATCCTGCTGGTCAATCATGCCAGGTGGCATATGCGGGCTCTGCAGTGGGACCTGAAGTTCCAGTGGGCGCAGCATCAGGGAAACCTGTCCGATCACGTCCAGATCTCGGAGGGCACTGCACACCAATTGCAGTGGTGGCTCACGAACCGGCATTGGGTCGACGGCAGATCCCTCTCCCTTCCCCAACCGGAGTTCACAGCGGTGACGGATGCGTCCCTCCTGGGATGGGGAGGCCACATGGGAGAGGCGGAGATCAGAGGCCTCTGGTCTCCGGCGGAGTCCCGGCTCCATATCAACCTTATGGAGCTGCGGGCTATCAGGCTTGCACTGAAAGCATTCCTTCCCTCTGTCAAGGGGAGAGTAGTGCAGGTGTTCACAGACACCACCACCGCCATGTGGTACTGCAAGAAACAGGGCGGGTTGGGGTCGTGGACCCTCTGTCAAGAGGCTCTGCGTCTCTGGACATGGCTGGAACATCAGGGCATGTTCCTGATGGTTCAACACCTGGCAGGTTCCCTGAACGCCAGGGCGGACGAACTCAGCCGCAGGTGCATGATGGATCACGAATGGCGTCTTCACTCGGAAGTGGCGCAAGGACTCTTTCTACAGTGGGGAGAGCCTTGGTTAGATCTATTCGCCACCGAAGAGAACGCGCAATGTCATCAGTTCTGCGCGTTGGAATTTCCAAGGCAGCACTCGCTCGGCGACGCTTTTCGTCGCGAGTGGAGTTGCGGTCTGTTGTACGCCTTTCCGCCTATACCACTTCTGCCCAGAGTGCTGAAGAAGATCAGGTGCGACCGGGCCCAAGTCATTCTTGTGGCTCCGGACTGGGCTCGAAGAGTATGGTATCCCGAGCTACTCAGTATGAGCATCGATCCCCCAATCAGACTGCCTCTTCGGGAGGATCTTCTGTCGCAGCAGCAGGGGACGGTCCTCCACCCGAACCTGTCCAGCCTCCACCTCTTTGCGTGGAGATTGAGCGGCGGCAGTTGATTCCCTTCGACTTGCCTCCTGAAGTTTGTGACGTTATTCTGGCAGCCAGGCGTCCCTCTACTAAAGTGGTATATGCCTGCAGGTGGAACAAATTTGTGGCATGGTGCACAGCAAAGGCTGTGGATCCCCTTGCTGCCTCTCTTTCTGAGGTTCTACTGTTCCTTCTTTCTTTGGCCCGGCAGGGCTCTGCTCTGGGCACTATCAAGGGCTACCTTTCTGCTATTTCGGCCTTTCTCAGGCTCCCTGATCAGCCCTCTCTTTTCAAGTCCCCTGTTGTAAATAGGTTTCTTAAAGGCATTACTCACCTTTTTCCTCCTATTCCTTTCGTGATGCCTCAGTGGGACTTGAATCTGGTTCTGCCGTACTTGATGTGCGCTCCCTTTGAGCCACTTCACAACTGTCCTCTTCGTCTTCTGACGTTAGACTGCTTTCCTGGTGGCCATCACTTCCGCCAGGCGGGTGAGTGAGCTCCAGGCTCTTTCCTGTAAGCCTCCTTTCCTTTCAGTCCATCCGGACAAGGTTGTGCTCAGGCCCCGTCCTTCCTTTCTGCCAAAAGTGGTTACGGCCTTTCACATTGGGCAGACTATTACCTTGCCCACCTTTTTTCCGCCTCCGCATCCTTCCAGAGAGGAAGAGCGGCTCCACCGTCTGGACCCAAAACGTGCGCTTTCTTTTTATCTTAACCGCACACAGCAGTTCCGGGTGGATGACCAGCTTTTTGTTGGCTATGTTGGCACCAAGAAAGGTCGGGCGGTCCATAAGAGAACCATCTCCCGCTGGGTTGTCTTGTGTATCAAAGTCTGTTACTCTTTGGCTAAAAAGGAACCTCCGGTGGGGCTGCGTGCTCATTCCACCAGAGCTACTGCAGCCACTACTGCATTGGGACGTGGTGTCCCCCTGCAAGACATATGTCAGGCAGCCACGTGGGCCTCGCTGCACACGTTTACCAAACATTACTGCCTGGACAGCCAAGTCCGGAGAGACTGCTTCTTTGGCCGTTCTGTTCTCCGTGACTTTCTGGTGTGATCTTTGTTCGCAGATCCACCACCGGGGTTGGTATTGCTGGGGTATCTATTCTAAGGTAAGGAATCTATCACTATGTGTTTCTTTCAGATGCACAAGTTACTTACCTTCGGTAACGATATATCTGTAAGAAACATTAGTAGTGATAGATTCCTTACCGCCCCATCCATTCTCCCCGTTCTGCGAACTGATTTCTAGGGTTACGGTCATCCCTTTCAGGGCCCTAGTTTCAATGCACCAGTGGTCAGTATCTTGCATGGCTCTGCGTTCCTGGTGCGGAAAGTCGTGTACAGAACTGACAGCGCGCGTGGGCGGCGTCCAAGTAGCGCCCGGGACGTCATCTCGGCGACCACGACGCCAACGACGGACACGGAGCCGAACGACGCCCCTACCGACGCGCAGGGGTACTGCTGACGAAAACGTTCTGGATCCAGTCTGACGCCTGGGGATATTCTAAGGTAAGGAATCTATCACTACTAATGTTTCTTACAGATATACCGTTACCGAAGGTAAGTAACTTGTGTGCCTGGCTGCACATGCGTCCACTTCAAGAATGCTTAGCCAGTCAGTGGAACCAGTCTCAAGGTCTATTAACCGATCTAGTGTTGGTAAGCGGCTGTACTCATCGCTCTCTGCAGTTGTGGAACACACAAAATTTGTCAAAAGGACGGCCGTTCATAGACCCAGTTCCACAGACAGTATTAACAGCGGATGCGTCACTCACTGGCTGGGGAGCTCATCTTCAACACACAGTGCAAGGTCTGTGGAGCCACCAGCAAAGGTTGCTCCACATCAATCATTTAGAGCTGATGGCAATCTTTCTAGCTCTCAAAGCCTTTCAAGATCACCTATCTGACAAAGCTGTCTTGGTCCGAACCGACAACATGACAGCTATGTATTACATACAGAAACAAGGGGGGACACACTCTCTCCAGCTGTCCCACTTAGCCCAAGACATCTGTAGGTGGGCTATTCACCACAATATCTATCTCCTAGCGGAACACCTGTCAGGAGTCAACAACCAGATTGCGGACCTCCTCAGCAGACAAAGGTATCAAATACACGAATGGGAACTTCACCCTCAAGTTCTCCACCCATACTTCCAAGCTTGGGGAGTCCCTCACATAGATCTGTTTGCAACACCCCAAAACGCAAAATGCCAAAGCTTTGCCTCCAGGTATCCACAACCGTTGTCCAAAGGCAATGCTCTATGGATGAACTGGTCAGGGATATTTGCTTACGCTTTTCCGCCTCTCCCACTCATTCCATTAGTGGTTCGGAAACTCAGGCAAACATCTCTCACACTAATCCTGGTAGCTCCAACATGGGCACGTCAACCATGGTTCACAACCCTGTTGGAACTTTCTCTGGTACCGCATCAAAAATTACATTTAACTCCCAGTCTCCCAAACAATTGAACCTCGCGATCTGGCTCCTGAAATCAGAGTTTGGTTATCTGAACCTTCCACCAGATTGTATGAACATTATTAAGGAGGCCAGAAGGCCTACCACAAGAGCCTGCTACGCAACCAAATTGAAGCGATTTGTTATCTATTGCAATAACAATAACATCAACCCTCTTGATGCCTGCATACAAAACATGATCTGCTACCTGTTACATTTGCAGCAGTCATCATTGGCCTATACATCCATCAGACTGCATCTCGCTGCGATTGCTGCCTATCTTCAAAATAGGCAACATTTATCGCTCTTTAGAGTGCCTGTAATCAAAGCATTTATGGAAGGACTGAAAAGAGTTATACCACCAAGACTTCCACCTGCCCCAGTGTGGAATCTTAATATAGTCCTCACAAGGTTAATGGGCCCACCATTTGAACCCATGCACAAATGTGAACTACAATTCCTCACTTGGAAAACAGCTTTCCTCATTGCAATCACTTCATTAAGGAAAGTGGGTGAACTTCAGGCACTAACCATAGAAGAACCTTTTTTCCAGCCACACACACATAGTGGTTCTTCGTACCAATCCCAAATTCCTACCTAAGGTAGTATCTGCATTTCACATAAATCAGTCGGTTGAATTACCAGTTTTCTTCCCTCAACCTGACTGTTGCAGAAAGAGCTCTACACACCTTAAATGTTAGAAGAGCACTGTTGTATTATACTGAAAGAAGAAAATCTTTTCGTAAGACCAAGCAACTCTTTGTCGCTTTTGCACCACCTCACAAGGGCAATCCTATATCCAAATCGGGTATTGCTAGGTGGATCGTTAAATGTATTCAGATTTGCTATGCAAAAGCCAAAAGGACTCTAACAGTACCCCCTAGAGCACATTCCACTCGTAAGCTAGGGGCTACTATGGCCTTCTTAGGGAACATCCCTATTACTGACATCTGCAAAGCTGCAACATGGTCCACACCTCACACATTCACTAAGCATTATTGTGTAGATGTGTTAGCCAGACAACAAGCTAATGTGGGCCAAGCAGTACTTAAAACACTGTTTCAGACAACTCCATCAGTTACAGGATAGCCACGCTTAGGGGATACTGCTGTATAGTCTATGCATAAGCATGTGATCTACAGCTCACATGCCTCGAACGCAAAAAGCTACTTACCCAGTATGCATCTGTTCTTGGCATGTAGAGCTGTAGAATCTCATGCGCCCACCCACCTCCCCAGGTACCTGTGCCTGCTGTAGTTCTCTTGTTACTATTCATACATAAACATGGACATCTCTATTCTTTACTACTACTCCCTTCTCTCACCCTCTGCGGGAAAACAATCTGAAGATGGAGTCGATGACCATGCGCGCTATCACCGAAAGGAGGAGTCACCTACCTCGTGACTAGGAAGACTTCTTCGAAGAAAAACAAAGTGCAAACATCCGGGCCCAACACTAGATGGCGATCTATGCATAAGCATGAGATTCTACAGCTCTACATGCCAAGAACAGATGCATACTGGGTAAGTAGCATTTTCCTTCCGTATGCCTTTTCAAATCTCTCCTAGTAATGTCTTCTTGTGTTCCCCTCATACCTCATTGTCGTCTCCAAATGTGTCCTCTTCAGAAAGCTTCAAACGAACAATGGGTGCAGATAGAGGGCTCATTCAACGACATGATCCGAATCACTCCTCCCATGATAGCGGCCTTGGACTGGTGGACGCAACCTCACCAATTATCGCAGGGTCTGCTGTTCCTATCGCAGGCTGTTCCTCTCGTGTTTACAACGGATGCATCTCTAGAGGGCTGGGGAGCTTTCCTGCAAGGCTTGCAGGTCAGCGGAAGATGGCCGCCTTCCCACAGGGATCTTCATATCAATCTTCTCGAGTTAAGAGCAGTTTACCTAGCGGTCCAAGCATTTCTACCAAAAATACAAAATGCATCGGTGCTAGTCAGAACGGACAACACCACGACAATGCACTACCTCAACAAACAGGGAGGAACAAGATATCTCCTGCTCTCTCAGGAAGCCCAACTCAAATTGCGCGTGCGATTCATCACAAAGTGCATGTATCAGCGGAGTACGTCCCAGGAAAACAAAATGTCATAGCGGACACGTTGAGCAGACTAAAGACTACTTGCCACGAGTGGGAACTGGACCAGCATACTCTAGACAACATTTTCTCCCAATGGGGCAAGCCAAACATAGATCTATTTGCATCTCCAGAGTCCGCTAAATGCTGGTACTTCGCAAGTTGGCGTCACCATCAGGGTTCATGTGGGGAATGCCTTTTCAATAGCTTGGTCTGGCATATTTGCTTACGCCTTTCCCCCCATTCCTCTCCTTCCGCGAGTGTTAAAAAAGATAGACAGAACCCTGCAAGATTATTCTGATAGCTCCAGCCTGGCCTCGCCAGCACTGGTACACAGAACTTCACCTACTTTCAGTCAAGTCTCCGATCCACCTCAGACCATTTCCGTCTCTCTTGACAATGAACCAGGGACACAAGTATGCCATCCGAACCCCAGTTCTCTGAAATTCTCAGCCTGGCTCCTGAGTTCTGAGAATTTCAGCACCTAAAAATCCCACAGGAGTGCAGACAGGTGCTGGCTAAAGCAAGAGCAGGCAGCACTAACAGGACTTACTCACTTAAATGGAAGAGATTTTGCACGTGGTGTACATCGTCTAAAGTCAATCCTCTCCATTCACCACCTGAGGAAGTTTTACCCTATCTACTTCTCTTGGCTCGCTCAGGTTTGGCCCACGCGTCAATTAAAGTTCATTTAGCGGCTATTTCCAGTTTCCGCAGATCAGCTAAGGCTCCATCTCTATGGTCCTGCAGGCTAGTAAAACAGTTTCTCAAGGGGCTGTTTAGAATGTTCCCTCCAGTAAGGGCACCGCCTCTGCATGGCAACTAAATACTGTGCTCAGTCAATTAATGAAACACCCGTTTGAACCTATTCACAAGACGGACATGAAGTTCCTATCGTGGAAAGTGGCTCTCCTAGCTCTCACGTCAGCGAGAAGGGTTGGAGAACTTCAGGCTTTCACTACTCAAGAACCTTTCTTACAATTTAAACAAGACAAAGTTATTCTACGAACGAACCCTGAATTCATCCCTAAGGTTCCTTCAGATTTCCACCTTGACGAACCAATTGTTCTGAAATCATTCTTCCCAAATCCGCAGACTGCAGCGGAGCGTGCTCTGCACTCTCTAGATGTTAAAAGGTGCCTAAAATTTTACTTGAACAGGACAGTGTCATTTCGCAAGTCAAATCAACTCCTTATTGCATACAGTGCACCTAGAAAAGGTTTCCCGATCACTAAACAGAGCATTTCCAGATGGATTTCAAGTGCCCACTCTACAAGAGCGATATCCACATCTACAGCACTATTTGCAGGTGTATCCCTGCCTGACATTTGTAGAGCAGCAACTTGGAGGTCGCTGCACACATTCACCAGGCACTACTGCTTGGATGCTGGGAATAAGCAAGATGCGGCAGTAGGACAAGCGGTTCTCAGACATCTCTTTCAATAAGGTGAGCCTTCTTCTTCGGTTCCTTCCCACCATCCTGTACTGTCTCACATTTTCAATGGTTTATGGTAAACCGGTATACTTTGGATTGTTTTGCTTATGCATTTATATGAGTATATTAAGGTATACGGACAATGCTTTCATGCATGCCTTTCCTGTAGTGGTTATATGGCATGAAAATGTGTTACTCACTGCTAGCTATTCTGATTCAAGCATGTGAATCTATGAAAGTTCCAATACTGGAATAAGAAATAAGTTACTTACCTGTAACTATAGTTCTCCAGTATTGCAATCTTTCATAGATTCACATGCGACCCGCCCGCCTCCCCTGGAGAAGGCTCACTTAATTATCTCAGTTTTTTTTCTATTTTATGCGCACTTGTGCTTGGAAAATCTGAGGGACTGGAGCTTCTCTCAGGAAGGTTCTACAGGGTGGTCTCTTCTGATTGGTTAAGTTTGGTCCTTTTTTTTACTAAAGGACAGGGATATGTTCTAAAAGGTTTTAATGCCTAGAGCCTTATGTTCTATGTCTAATAGGACAATTATTTTAATAATACCGGGGACTCCATCTCGACGATGGGGAATGATTCAAGCATGTGAATCTATGAAAGTTTCCAATACTGGAGAACTATAGTTACAGGTAAGTAACTTGTTTCTTACCTGCTACTGGTTTTGATGCTGCCTTGGTTCCCCGTTTATCCTCACCTAAACCCCAAAAGATATTCGCTCCAGCCCCATTGGCCTTCCCGTGGGCAGCCTCAACAGGCGATGCCCCTAGCCCCATTGGCTAGCATTGGCCCAGTTACAGAATTTTACACTCTGCACCCGATCGTCCCAATGTGCTGCTGGTGGTGCAGTCTCAGTGCAGAACCAAACCTTGCTGAACCCTGGTTTAGCACTCAAGTTATTTACTGTAAAACGTTTTACTTAACCTGCAATTGCTAACTTAATTTTCCCCATAGGATTGCATGGTGTAGTTTTCGTTTGAAAAATGTTCTACTTGTTGACTCTCTTGTACTGCAACAAAGTAACTTAGTGTCTTCAAAAGAGTTAACCTGCTTACTGATGTACTGTGGTGCCTAGACTGTTATTAGTTTGTTTCACTCAAACTAGAAGAGTAACTACAAAGTAACTAGAAAGTAACCTAAAGTAATTACAAGTATTCTAAGAGCTTACAACCTATTTTGTCTACTGCAAAGTAACTTGTATGCTTCTACAAAACCAGTTCGCACTGTATTTTGAAAAGTGTTATTGTATTGAAAAGTATCACTTACCTGATACTAAGTAAATCTTGGTTCTAGTTATAAAAATAACTAAGTAACAACTTGTTATACAAACAATTGGTCTGGATTCAGTCTTTGAGTGTGACATCATTTCTTGCCTGAGTGTGTATCAATCAATCATGTCACTTATAAAGCGCACTACATACCCGCGAGGGTCTCAAGGCGCTGGGGGAAGAGGGGGTTGGTGCTGCTACTGATCGAAGAGCCAGGTCTTAACACTACCCTCTGATAAGCCTAACTGCTCAGCCCAGCTACCACTAAATTGAGAATAAGGTATTATCTACTTTAACCTCTGCCATACATCTGGGGACTCACTGGACTCTGTGCAATCTATACCTTACTTTGTTATAGTATATACAGAGCCAGCTTCCTACAGAGGCTAAATCTATTTAATATGGGATTACCAACAGTAAATCTCAAGCAGTGTTTACTGAGAATTGTCCCTAAACTAAAAATGGGAAAAATACAGCACACGTTTTCAACACCGTGAGCAGTGCTGGCTAAAAGACAAATTGTAATCCATTAACACTGGCTGCCAATTAGACTGCAGTTTGCTGCCTGGCTAAAGGATATGCAAGAATGAGTGGTATCAGAGTAAAGTAATTGGAAATTCAGATGAAACTTAGGAGAACAGATGACAAGCTAACCGATGACCTGACTGGTTGGAGAACGATGCATCAGAACTTGTTAGATCCTGCTACTATTAGAGCACCATGAGGAGAATGTCGGGGCATTTAGAAGCGTAACAGTGGAGGCTTCTCACAGTGTCAATGAATGAAAGATGCTTTTGTGATTAGGTGAACATTGAGCTTATGGTATACTGTGATGCTAAACTGACCTGCCGATGGGAGTTCTCGACATCTGTGTAGGGGGAGATGGCAGGGGCTGTACTCAACAAGGAGCGGTGCTTCACTAAAGGTTTACTAGGAAGTGGCTTCAAAGTAATGCTTAAACATTAAGAAATTTGTATCCAGGACTTGGGTGTAATGAGTTCATTTGTTGTGTTTGTTTTTCATTGTGTTGGTGTGCAGTTTGTTAAAAACTGAAAGATGGCCGTAGGCTATTTGTAGTCTGTCCGCTTTTTATGTGACGTGTACTTCGGCATGTGAGTTGGAGAGGAACCGAGCTCAACGCCCTTCAGAGTCAACATTTGATACTTTTGCCAGTTTAATGTCTTTCTGGAACTTTACTCAATCAGAAAAAAAGAGCGTTTTCATTCTTTGTTTCGTTCAGGATGACTTGGACTAACCATCAAGAAAATGCCATTTACGTCCTGCAGTTCCTTCGTGTAAATAGTCACTTTTACTCCAACTAGTTTATTTTAGTCTACAGTGACAGCATTGCAAGTTTCATTCTGGATGGCTGCTCCTGCGTGCCCTTCGACTCTACTACACCCAGCTGGACAGAGAATTTGTTCTCTGTCCATTGATAAGCTAGTTTGATTTCCACAAAGTTAAGGTCGTTCCTAGATCTCAGCTGAATTTTCTGTTAAGGGTTGGTGATGAATTTAATCTTAATCACTCTTTGCACAGTTAACGCAAAAAGGTTTCTACTTTTATTATTCAGACGGAGCTCAACTATTAAGAGATTTAAAACATCCATCCCTCCATAGTTTGTAAATCTGATGAAAAAGCAGTTTATCTAGCCAGAGTGTCTTTAGGTATACTGTTACTTTCTTAAATTTCCTGTAAGCCGGTTATCTAGACCATTGGGTCATGTTTCTATTGCTGGCCATTCATTATTTGAAAATGCCGAAGTTTGTGAATACATGTTGTAAAACCTATAGAACACAAGCACAGGTGCACCACATACTCGTTATAGAATACAAAAGTACATAAATATAATCTGTATACAATTCAAATATTATTCAAAATTTCTTTTTATTCCAAAATTCTCTTTTTAAAAACGTAATCATATGCATCAAATTTTCACAGTGATACAGCCACAGCCGACGCGTTTCGTCCTACTAGAGGACTTCTTCAGGGCTGTTAATTGAAACATACAAATATATAAATATCAGTGAACATAAACCAAACAACACATGCATAATACACATACATTTTAAAAGATTCCTTCTTTTTTGCAAAAGGCTATATTGATGATCCTATATACAAAAGCAAAAAAGAACCCAGACATACTAACAGACAGACTTTTTTAATATATTGCAAATTCAAGATATAAACAGCATTTCTATACATTTACTTATATTTACAATGAGGGAATAAGAAAAGCTATTTCAATTGATATTTCAAAACGATATTACCTAGAAGCATCCTAACAGAAATTAGATAAATGATGTGGATGTGGTCATCATACAGGAGCACAAAACAAGAAACCACAATTTTAATTATTAATTTAACATTTCTAGAAGTTCCTTTCACTAAACAGGTGCAGATAAACGAATAGAGGAACCTACCGCTAGTAACTTTAAAGAGATCAATCACCACAAAGAGGAAGAGTCAAAGGAATAACCAGAGAGACTGCCTATCTCTCGTTCCCCATCTAAGTCACAGTTATCCAGAATACCTACAAGGAGATAGATGAAGGTTTATACACCAAAAATGGCTACTAGAAAAAAGAGACCTGCACAGATTGGAACCAAAATACTTACTTCATGTCAGAAGTTGAAGCAATGTTCCTCAGAGCTATCGATATTAAGAGTATGTACAGCAAGAATATCAAAGAAAATGGATGAAGGGGTAGGGCGTGCATATAGATTAGTACCTTGCCGCCTATTGAATGGTCGCCCAATTCAGTCACCTAAAAGAACAAAAGTGACCATAATATATTTTTTCATAGAGTCCCTACTGACACAGGACTAATACTCAGTCAAATCGTCGGATTACCCCATCCCAATGAGAGCAAGCGAAAGCTGCACATGAGATTGATAATCTCCCCATTATCATTTCCAAAACAAATGTTTACATTTATCCTCAATTTCCCACCACAATAAATTTCCATAAAAAGTCCTATGTACCCACAGGTCTGTAACATAAGTTCTAACCCCAATATGTGGCTGGGCCCATGTTCGCAGGAAACCATACTCATGTGATATTAATTAAAGGATAGTCATGATGTTACGAAAATGAGGCTCCAATACTTACATGGGTATCATATCACCAGCCCCAAAACCATATGCTGCAAACCCCAGCCTTATCAGTTCCAATGCAAAATATATGTGCCGGAACTGTTGTTAATAGTCTATAATATAAGCAAAAAAAGATGGTCGTCATTAAATTGCCCAGACTTGTCATGGGCATTATCATAATATCAGCACAAAAACGAGCAGTGAGAGAGACGGGTATATATTAACCATCTTATTAGTCACCCTGTATAAATCCCAGGGTCTTACCTCATAGCTGTTACGCTAGAGCGTTTTAACCAGAATATACTCTAATCCATCTCCCCTCAGGAAGATATACACCACATTGTCGCTTGACTAAGAGCAACACAACTCAAACTAAAAAATAACTAAAAATTAAAGAAATAGGGCTGCCCTATTTCTTTAATTTTTAGTTATTTTTTAGTTGAGGATAAATGTAAACATTTGTTTTGGAAATGATAATGGGGAGATTATCAATCTCATGTGCAGCTTTCGCTTGCTCTCATTGGGATGGGGTAATCCGACGATTTGACTGAGTATTAGTCATGTGTCAGTAGGGACTCTATGAAAAAATATATTATGGTCACTTTTGTTCTTTTAGGTGACTGAATTGGGCGACCATTCAATAGGCGGCAAGGTACTAATCTATATGCACGCCCTACCCCTTCATCCATTTTCTTTGATATTCTTGCTGTACATACTCTTTTAATATCGATAGCTCTGAGGAACATTGCTTCAACTTCTGACATGAAGTAAGTATTTTGGTTCCAATCTGTGCAGGTCTCTTTTTCTAGTAGCCATTTTTGGTGTATAAACCTTCATCTATCTCCTTGTAGGTATTCTGGATAACTGTGACTTAGATGGGGAACGAGAGATAGGCAGTCTCTCTGGTTATTCCTTTGACTCTTCCTCTTTGTGGTGATTGATCTCTTTAAAGTTACTAGCGGTAGGTTCCTCTATTCGTTTATCTGCACCTGTTTAGTGAAAGGAACTTCTAGAAATGTTTAATTAATAATTAAAATTGTGGTTTCTTGTTTTGTGCTCCTGTATGATGACCACATCATTTATCTAATTTCTGTTAGGATGCCTCTAGGTAATATCGTTTTGAAATATCAATTGAAATAGCTTTTCTTATTCCCTCATTGTAAATATAAGTAAATGTATAGAAATGCTGTTTATATCTTGAATTTGCAATATATTAAAAAGTCTGTCTGTTAGTATGTCTGGGTTCTTTTTTGCTTTTGTATATAGGATCATCAATATAGCCTTTTGCAAAAAAGAAGGAATCTTTTAAAATGTATGTGTATTATGCATGTGTTTGGTTTATGTTCACTGATATTTATATATTTGTATGTTTCAATTAACAGCCCTGAAGAAGTCCTCTAGTAGGACGAAACGCGTCGGCTGTGGCTGTATCACTGAAAATTTGATGCATATGATTACGTTTTTAAAAAAGAATTTTGGAATAAAAAGAAATTTTGAATAATATTTGAATTGTATACAGATTATATTTATGTACTTTTGTATTCTATAACGAGTATGTGGTGCACCTGTGCTTGTGTTCTATATTGTTGTGATCCCATGAGGATTTGCATTGGTGCGTTTCAGTGTGCACACAAACCCCAAGAAGAATAGAGGGGTAATAATACTAGAGGGATAGCAGTTCAGGTGCTGTATTCTTTAAGGGTTCCAATGTTGTAAAACCTATTGAAATTAAGGCTATTTTCTAGGCTAGCTCTTAACTGTTTTTTAAGTCGAGCCTACTAGATAATGCATTTTTCTGTCTGTTACGAAACCTATGTGTATTAGTAAACGCGCTATCATCCTGTAGGGTATTCTAGCACTGTGCAGGTGTGAGCCTAGCCTCACTTTGGGCAGGCGGAGGAGGCTATTCGAAGAGCCAGATATTTGCTTTTGCAGAATTCAAGGATTGAGCAGGAGGCTCTGATGTGTAGTGGCAAGTCGTTTCACACTTTAGGGTGATGTGGGAGAAGTCCCGGCTTCTGGATCTGGTTCTGCGTATCCATTGTATGTGTGCCAGTAGAAGTCCAGTCCAGCAGAGGTATTTAGATGGTTTGTGAAAGGTGATGCGGCCATTGAGGTTGGGCTAGGCTAGTGTTGTGAAAGGTTTGAATGGTGCACTTTTGTGTATAGAGAGCCGGTGGAGCTCTTTGAGGTGCGCTGGTGTTTGTACTGCGTGGGAGGTTGAGTGATTTTGATGGCCAAGTTCTGAGTGGTGTGCAGTTTTCTAGTAAATTGTTTGCTGATCCTGGCGTAGAAGTAGTTCCCTGTAGTCCAGCTTGCTAGTGATAAAAGCATGTGAGACAGTTTTCTCATTGCTGCTTGGTAACCATTTGAAACATTTCCTTAGCATCTTCAGTATGAGGAAGCAGTAACAGTGTTGACATGGGTGGACATGTCGAGTTTGATGATGTTTCAGGGGTTCTTGGTGCGGGGTGTGGGTCCTAGTTCAGCTTGCCACCTGGTGGAGTCCCACAGTGAGAGGTTCTTCCCAAAGACCACGACCTTTGTCTTGTCGGTGTTGAGTTTGAGACAATTATTCTTCATCCAGTCGGCGACTTCAGTCATGCAGGTGGTGAATTGTTCCAAGTGTTTAGGGTCTAATCAGAGTGGGAGTTGGGTGTTTGCGTAGAAAAGGGCGTTGTCATGTGAGAGGATGATACCGGCCAGAGGGATCATATAAACGTTGAAATCTGAAAGACACGTTAGTGACAGATTCCTTACCTTAGAATATCCCCAGGCGTCAGGCTGGATCCGGAAAGTTTTTGCGTAGCAGTACCCTTGCGCGTCGGTAGGCGGCGTCGTGCGGCTCCGCGTCCGTCGTCGGCGCCGGGACCACCGGGATGACGTCGCGGGCAGTACTTAGCCGCCGCCCCTGCGCGCTGACGTCAGTTCTTCTTTTTCCGCGCCAGTAAGCGCAGATCCGGGAAGAGCAGTGCCCTAGTCATTTTTTGACTATCTTTTTGGTGATTTTTCACTGTTTTTCTCCACGAGTCTCTCGACTCCGAAGGTGTCGGTAGGGATGCCCGGCTTCAAGCCCTGCGACGTCTGTGGTCGTATGATGTCGATCACAGACCCGCATTTAGAGTGTCTCTACTGTCTCGGCCGTGACCACGACACGAAGTCGTGCCCCGACTGCCGGGCCTTGAACCCGAAGGCTTTGCGAGAGCGGTCTCGAAAGCTCCTCGAGGTCCGGCAGCCGGCTCTGCGCCACACCAGGCCCCGGTCACGTGAGAGGTCGAGGGGCCGGTCGCGGAGTCCTCATCGGTCGACGGGGTCCAAGTCTTCGCACTCCTCCGGTAAGTCGAAGCACAAAAAGTCTAAAAAGCGTCATCGCTCCACGACTTCGCCTCGCCGGTCTCGCGACTCGGCTAAGGCTCCTGTCGGCACCGTCCCCGCGGCTCCGGGAGTGCCTGTGGAGCCGCCCCCGCATTACCCGTCCTTCCCAGGTTCGGGGGCGACTCCGGCCGAGATACAGGAATTTCTGTCGGCCATGGCACGCCTCTTCGTGCCTCAAGGTCCTTCCGGTGCACCTTCGGGCCCCGCGGGCCCTGATGGGGTTTCCCCGGCGCCGCCTGTAACACCTTCCTCGGTCCCGGCTTCGGCCCCGGCCTCGATCCCGGCTCCGGTGCTGCCGCAACCCCCATCGACGCCGGTTGACCTAACTACACCTCCGCCGGCGCCGATGTCTCCGGTGCCGTTCCCGACGCCGACCGGGGCTCCGGGCGGCGTCGTTCTCCGGTTCTCTCCGGATCCGGACACGGCGCCGGGCCAGCGTCGCTCGACGCCGGCTCCGACGCCGTTGAGACCTTGGGTCCCGCGTGTCCCTCCTTCTCCATATTTTGAACCTGAGGAGGACGAAGAGGACTGGGAGGGGTCGGAGGACCCTCTCACACAGCAGTGTGAGTACGAACAGGAGTGGGCTGAGGAACTTGGGGATGCCAGTGGACTGGACACCTCCCCTGACCCTGGCATGCTGTCTCCTCCTTCCGTGGCAACGGAGGAGGGAGCAAATTTTGCAACGGTGTTGCGTAGAGTAGCTGGGGCCTTACACCTCCAATTGCCTACAGTGGCCGTCAGGACTAACCTCCTGACGGAAGTGCTTCAGCCGGCGGCTACCTCCTCGGAGCCACTGCTGCTGTTTAATGACACACTTTCTGACGTTCTTTTGGGCACCTGGTCCAAGCCCGCCACAGGGGCTCCTGTGGATAGGAACGTGGCCCGACGCCATCGCCCCGTTCCGGGCGACCCCCTGTTCCTCTCCCAACACCCCACTCCTGAGAGCTTGGTTGTCCAAGCCTCTGCTTCCCAAACCGCCTTCCCTACCGCTCCTCCGGATAGGGAATCCAAACGCCTGGATCAATTTGGGAAGAAGGTCTTTTCTTCCTCCAGTGCTGGCTTGCGGTCTGTCAACACCGCTTGCCTTTTGGGCCGATATTCCCACTCTCTGTGGGACTCGGTGGCGCAAGCTTTGCCCCAGTGTCCTGAGGAGGTCCAGACACTGCTTTCCCGCGCCATTGCGGAAGGAAGAGATGCGGCTAAATTCACCATTCGATGTGGCCTTGATACCGCCGACTCGCTGGGTAGATCTATTGCAACGACAGTGGCGCTGCGCCGTCACGCCTGGCTGAGAACCACTGGTTTCTCGGGTGATGTCCAGAACACTCTTATGGATATGCCCTTTGATGGGGTCGGTCTTTTTGGAAACAAGGCAGACCATGCCCTGGAGCGTTTTAAGGACTCACGGGCTACGGCCAAGTCCCTGGGCCTTTCTGCTGTACGCCCTCCGCAGCCATCTGCTTTTCGCCCCTTTCGTGGCCACGGAAGGGGCTCCCAGTCACGTCCGCTGCCCAGCCACTGGCCCACGCAGCAAGCGTCTTAGCGTGGCCGAGGACGTGGCTTCCGCCGTGGCGGATATGGCAACCAGCGTGCGGGTCAGGCCACCAACCCCGCCCTGTCCGCGGCCTCCAAGCCCTCCTAGTCCCCCCTTTCAGGTGCACAGCACGCCAGTAGGGGGCAGGGTCCGCCATCACCACTGGCGTGCCATCACCTCGGACAGGTGGGTCTTGGACATTGTCCGAAGGGGCTACTCCCTCCCCTTCGAGACCACTCCCCCAGCCATGCCACCTCCATTCCACCGCATGTCATGGGATCACTTGGTGCTTCTTCAGAAGGAAGTTGCGGCCCTCTTGGCCAAGAGGGCCATCGAGCGCGTTCCGACCCCAGAAGTAGGACGTGGTTGCTACTGCCACTACTTTCTGGTGCCCAAAAAGGACAAGGTGGACATGCGTCCTATCTTAGACCTCCGGAACGTCAATCGCTTCCTCCGGAAGGAGAAGTTCAAGATGCTCACCTTAGCTCAGGTCTTGACTGCCCTCGACCCGGGAGACTGGATGGTAGCGTTGGACTTGCAGGACGCTTATTTCCACATCCCCGTCCTGCCGGCCCACCGGCGTTACCTGCGGTTCATGGTGGGCCTCGAGCATTTTCAATTCACCGTGCTCCCCTTTGGCCTCACAAGTGCCCCTCGGGTGTTCACGAAAGTGATGGCGGTGGTCGCAGCTCATCTGCGCCGAGCAGGGGTTCCAGTCTTGCCCTACCTCGACGACTGGCTGCTGAAGGCGGGCTCGTCCCAGGCAGTCGTCTCCCACCTCCAGACTACGGCCGAACTCCTGCACTCGCTGGGGTTCTCCATCAATGTGCCGAAGTCGCACCTGATTCCTTCTCCACAGCTCCTTTTCATCGGAGCAGTTCTGGACACGACGCAGTTTCGGGCCTATCCTCCCGAACGGCGAGTCCGGGATATTCAGGCTATGATTCCGATCTTTCAGCCTCTATCCTGGGTTTCGGTACAGATGACCCCGAGTCTGCTGGGCCTCATGGCCTCCTGCATCCTGCTGGTCGATCATGCCAGATGGCATATGTGGGCTCTGCAGTGGGACCTGAAGTTCCAGTGGGCGCAGCACCAGGGCAACCTGTCCGATCACGTCCAGGTCTCGGAGGGGACTGCAAAACAGTTGCAGTGGTGGCTCTCGAACCGGCAATGGGTCATGGGCAGATCCCTCTCCCTTCCCCAGCCAGAGCACACAGTCGTGACGGACGCGTCCCTTCTGGGATGGGGCGGTCACATGGGAGAGGCGGAGATCAGAGGCCTCTGGTCTCCGGCGGAGTCCCGGCTCCATATCAACCTTCTGGAGCTCCGGGCGATCCGACTTGCACTCAAGGCATTCCTTCCCTCTGTCAAAGGGAAGGTAGTGCAGGTGTTCACCGACAACACCACCGCCATGTGGCACTGCAACAAACAAGGCGGGGTGGGGTCGTGGACCCTATGTCAGGAGGCTCTGCGCCTCTGGACATGGCTGGAACATCAGGGCATATTCCTGATGGTTCAACACCTGGCAGGTTCCCTGAACGCCAGGGCGGACGAACTCAGCCGCAGGTGCATGATGGATCACGAATGGCGTCTTCACTCGGAAGTGGCGCAAGGACTCTTTCTACAGTGGGGAGAGCCTTGGTTAGATCTATTCGCCACCGAAGAGAACGCGCAATGTCATCAGTTCTGCGCGTTGGAATTTCCAAGGCGGCACTCGCTCGGCGACGCTTTTCGTCGCGAGTGGAGTTGCGGTCTGTTGTACGCCTTTCCGCCTATACCACTTCTACCCAGAGTGTTGAAGAAGATTCGGCACGACCGGGCCCAAGTCATTCTTGTGGCTCCGGACTGGGCTCGAAGAGTTTGGTATCCCGAGCTACTCGGTATGAGCGTAGATCCCCGATCCGTCTGCCTCTTCGGGAGGATCTTCTGTCGCAGCAGCAGGGGACGGTCCTCCACCCGAACCTGTCCAGCCTCCACCTACTTGCGTGGAGATTGAGCGGCGGCAGTTGATTCCTTTCGACTTGCCTCCCGAAGTTTGTGATGTGATTCTGGCAGCCAGGCGTCCCTCCACTAAGGTGGTATACGCCTGCAGGTGGAACAAGTTTGTGGCATGGTGCACAGCAAAGGCTGTGAATCCCCTCTCTGCCCCTCTTTCTGAGGTTCTTCTGTTCCTTCTTTCTCTGGCCCAACAGGGTTCTGCCCTGGGTACCATCAAGGGCTATCTTTGTGCGATCTCGGCCTTCCTCAGGCTCCCTGATCAGCCCTCTCTTTTTAAGTCCCCTGTTGTTAACAGGTTTCTAAAAGGCATTACACACCTCTTCCCTCCTGTTCCGTTTGTCATGCCTCAGTGGGACTTAAACTTGGTTCTTACCTTTTAATGTGCGCTCCCTTTGAGCCTCTACATAACTGTCCTCTTCGTCTTCTTACTTTGAAGACAGCCTTTCTGGTGGCTATCACCTCCGCTCGGCGGGTGAGTGAGCTCCAGGCTCTATCATGCAAACCTCCCTTTCTGTCTGTCCATCCAGACAAGGTTGTTCTCAGGACGCGTCCGTCCTTCTTGCCAAAGGTGGTTACTGCCTTCCACATTGGGCAGACCATCACTTTGCCCACCTTCTTTCCGCCTCCGCATCCTTCCAGAGAGGAAGAGAGGCTCCACCGTCTGGACCCAAAACGTGCGCTTTCCTTTTATATCAACCGCACACAACACTTCCGGGTGGATGACCAGCTCTTTGTTGGCTACGTGGGCGCCAAAAAGGTCGGGCGGTGCACAAGAGAACCATCTCCCGCTGGGTCACCTTGTGTATCAAAGCCTGCTATTCTTTGGCTAAGAAGGAGCCTCCTGTTGGGCTGCGTGCCCATTCCACCAGGGCAACGGCTGCTACCACGGCTTTAGGCCGCGGTGTTCCGCTGCAGGATATATGTCAGGCAGCTACGTGGGCCTCGCTGCACACGTTTACCAAGCATTACTGCCTTGACAGCCAAGTCCGGAGGGACAGCTTTTTTTGCCGTTCTGTCCTCCGGGACTTCCTTGTCTGATCTTTGTTCGCAGACCCACCACCGGGGTTGGTATTGCTGGGGTATCTATTCTAAGGTAAGGAATCTGTCACTACCGTGTCTCTTTCAGATGCACAAGTTACTAACTTGTGTAACGATATATCTGTAAGAGACAGTAGTTAGTGACAGATTCCTTACCGCCCCACCCATCCTCCCCGTTCTGCGAACTGATTTCTAGGGTTAAGGACATCCCTTTCAGGGCCCTAGTATTTTTCAGACACCTATGTCAGCTTCTTGCATGGCTCTGCGTTCCTGGCGCGGAAAGTCGTGTACAGAACTGACGTCAGCGCGCAGGGGCGGCGTCTAAGTACTGCCCGCGACGTCATCCCGGCGGTCCCGACGACGGACGCGGAGCCGCACTACGCCGCCTACCGACGCGCAAGGGTACTGCTACGCAAAAACTTTCCGGATCCAGCCTGACGCCTGGGGATATTCTAAGGTAAGGAATCTGTCACTAACTACTGTCTCTTACAGATATATCGTTACACAAGTTAGTAACTTGTGCGACGGTCGGGCTGAGTGACACGCTTTGCTGTACTCCACAGATGAGGTTGCGGTTAACCAATAAGTAGGGGGCCAGGCTGAGTGCTGGACCCCTGCCGGTCAGGAAGGAGCAGATCCAGCCGAAAGCAGGTCCTTGGATTCCAATCTTGTGTTGTCATCTGATGAGGATAGGGTTGGAGACCATGTCTAATGCTGCAGAGAGGTCAAGAGGATGAAGGTTGCTGTGTCTTCTCTGTACAGGATTATGTGGAAGTCATCTGTGGCAGGATGAGGGCTTTTTCTGTGCTGTGGTTGGGTCCGCTGTGGGTTTACCAAGAACATAGAGGTTTGATTACCTTGATTACCATTGGTTGACTTTCCTGTCGGTCATGTGCCTGCTTCTTATTCATGTCGTAGCTTGCCAGCCATTTGTTTCTCTCTCATGGAGCATAGCCTTTTACCCCCTTTTCATTGGTTGGTTTCTGTGCTTCCCATTGCTTCCTTTTGAAGCACTGCTTTTTTTCTTTTGGGTTAAGCATTCCATTGTAATGCATGTTTGCCAGCTGACTCTCTCATGCACTTCTCTCCCTCTGCACTCCATGTTGCTGTATTGCCCATTGTCCTTCCATCCCACCTCCATGTTGCGCTCCCCTCAGAGTACTTATCCCCCCATTGCTTTCTCACCTGTGTGCTTCTCCCCACAGCTCCATGTTGCTCTTGCTAAGGTTGCTTCTCCTCCCTACCCTCTGTGTTGCTTCCCTCTCCACCCCCCCCCCCCATCCGACCCCCATTTCTCGCCTGTGGTTTCTCCTTCCCACATCGCCCTCTGTTGCTTCCTGTTCGTTTGCAGTTGCTTCCCCCACCCGTGCCCTCCATGCTGCTTCCTTCTGCTCCCTTTTTGTTCACCCACACTTAAAAAAGCTTCTGTGCTACTTTTTTGTTTACTTTATTGATCCATTTCTGTAAATATTAAAAAATTGCATCGTTTTGTAGGCGCACGCATGACGCAACTGCCACGTATCACTTTTTTTTCTTTAATTTTTTTCTTCAGCTATGCTGCAAAGTATCAGGAATGCTCTTCAGCAAGGCTAAAAACCATTGGCAAAGCAAATAGGTCCCAAAGGCGAGACTTTGCCATTGCTTGTTGCTTAATAATGTTCCAGAAGTCATATGCTTCTACCAGGTGTCCTATGCTGAGGAAGAAATGGATATCTGTGATAACAGTTCTTTTTAATAGTTTAAGCAAACCTGCCTTTTTGCCCCTACCCAGGAGAAGGTCTTGTCATGGCAAGCTGTGGACCTTGGATCTCATCTCTTAAGCGGAAGAGACCTTTTAGAATAAGGAGGCTCAGACTCTATAGTTTCAGTGATCATTAAAAGATTTAATATATTTTTTGTGCTCCAAAATCTTTCCTTTTAGACAGGATGATAAACATACATCTCACTGTAGAAAAACATTGTTAAACCCACCTTAACTGTTAAAGAGGGAGCCAGGTAGCTTCGTTATAAACAAGCATCTGATCAGTTGTTGCACACAAATAACTTGATCATATTAAATACCTTAAATGCTTGTTCTTGAACTTGATTGACTGTCTTGTTTTTCTTTCCAGGTTTGTAGATAGCGGCGAGATGCCTGAATCCTTCCCTTATCGAACAAAAGCACTTTTTGCCTTCGAGGAGGTGGATGGAGTGGAGCTGTGTTTCTTTGGCATGCATGTGCAGGAATACGGGTCTGACTGTCCGCAGCCTAACCAGAGGTGAGAATGCCCTGCCCCCCTATGCTCCAAGTGGTGCCACATCCCAATCAGATGAGATTCCACCTCTGTCCCTATCCTGTACAACTCCATTGCTCAGCCAGCAGTGAGAACTATCCACTTTTTTCCTCAGACTTCGACTTCCAACCCAAGAACAGAACTTCCCAGGACTTATATTAAGTGCAACCCTCTTGATGACCGCACAGCATTCCTCAAGTTCAGATCCTCTCCCTATCACCTAATGCTTCCGCCGACTTCGTCACTTCCCCCCTCATGTGAACTTGTTGTTCAATCACAGTGAGGAATCTTTTTTGTCCTATCACCGCCTGACCATTACTGCAGTCTCTGCCTACTGCTCTTCCCATCCTCCTCCAGGTCCAAAATTCTTCCTATAATCCAGCCCTCGCCTTCTTCTGCACTTATTCCTCTTTACCTCTGGCTCCTCTGTTCTGCCTTTCTCCTTGTGAGATTAGTTCCTTTTTTCTTAAAGGCTAGTTTCTGCTGTGACTGCCTTCCTTGGTAGCTGTCTCTGCTGTCCCAATTTCATTTGAAGCCTGCACCGTTTCTACTCTCACTGATTGCTGCCTCTTTGTCTCCCTCTAGGCGGGTCTATATCTCTTACCTTGACAGTGTTCATTTCTTCCGCCCCAAGTCTTTGCGGACTGCGGTGTACCACGAGATCCTCATCGGGTACTTGGAGTATGTGAAGAGGTTGGGGTGAGTAACTTTTGCTTTTCACCCACACTAAACTCAAACAAGATAAGAATGTATTTTGCTCTATGTAGCATCTGCCTTGACGTGGCTTCTGCTCCGTGCAGCCTAAGTCCCAGGATTATTCTCCCCTGCTCAGCACCACTTGGGCGAAAGCAAAAAGGTTGAGTCCCTCGTGGTGTATTCATCATCTGAACTGAGGGAGTGAGTCTGCTCTGTGCCATTGTCAGCAATGGGATGAATGTCTGCTGTTCTGTGTATGCTCTTTAGTGAGTACCTCCTGCTCTCTGCAGTGAGTGTCCCATAGTAAGTCTCCCCTACTTTTAACTGCTTTTGCGCTGGGACAAGTCGTATGCTCTGATCAGCTTAAACCCAGCCTTTCCCCCAACTTCCGCCTTGAGCAAGCATTGCTCTTATCACCTTTTGTGTGTTTGATGTAAACCCATAAATGTTCAAGGGTATGCCCAGACGTGGGTCCCTTGCTCACTGTGCCACTAGAACCAATCTACACCTGACTGAAGAGCACCAATTAGGGAGAAAATAATCTTAGGTTGCATGTGTAGAAGACCTGGCTTGGCAGTTCAGGCCGGACTGTTCCTATTGGAGTAAGGTCAAGACTGATTTGAATATGGCTGGGTCCATACTAAGGTGGTCTGGGGAGCAAAAGAGCAATGGCTTTGGAATGCTACCCCAAGCGATTGCCAGTGGTTAGACTTATTGCAAGCATTCTTCCTGTCACCTTTTGTGTTTTTGAGATGTCATTCCTATGCAACATGTGCTGGTATTAGCTTGTGTGTTCTGAGCTACTTAATGCTGCAGTAGACTTCTGAGACCTCTAACAGTCTGGCTTTCATATATAGATCTTTTAATATCTTTTCTGGAACTTTGACAACTGCAGTAACACATGAAGGAGCTTGTTTTAAATTTTCTAAGGAAATTTGAGTGATATGGCTGTAGTAGGAAAACCCTAGGGGGATCAGTGGCTCAAAGCAACTGGGGATTGTACAGTCTTGGTATTGCACTGGTCCATTTCTGGGCGGGGACGTTTTAAAAGTATTTGTGTATTGAGTTCTTAAGCTGGAGAGAAGAGCTGTGTGTGTTCACTAACTGTACCTATATTTTCACCACAGAAGGCTGAGTAGTTGAGGTAAAAACCAGAGTTGGAAGCGGTCAACTCCTCCATTGGTCTTTCTTCCGTGTCGTCTGTTAGTTTTCTGCTTGGTCAACGAGATGCATAATTTTTCTTCCCTTAAAGATGTTAAAGGCTTTCTTTCTCGTCAGGTACACCACCGGGCACATCTGGGCCTGCCCGCCCAGCGAGGGAGACGATTATATCTTCCACTGTCACCCCATGGATCAGAAGATCCCCAAGCCAAAGCGACTGCAGGAGTGGTACAAGAAGATGCTGGACAAGTGTGTGTCTGAGCGCATTGTTCATGACTACAAGGTATACATATTGAGTTGATTTAAGGATGGTGCTGGACTTGTGTGTTTCTGATAATGTGGTCTGTTTGTAAGGTTTGTCTTGTGTGTTTGCTTGCATCAATTTCTAGAGTATTTCTTCAGGCGACCGCATTGATGCCGTAAACCTCCGTCGCTCTCTGTGGTTCATTCTGGTTCAGCATGGCTGCTGGTACCTTTGCTGTCAGTTCCTATGTTGGTGATGCTGGTTTCTTTCCTGAGAGCGGTTTCGTTTTTAAAAATATTTTAGGGTTTATTATAACAGCAAACTGTCATACCTTTGGTAACATTTTGTTAAATAAACTGTTGCTTCAACGTGACCACATGTATCCTAGTCCTGCTGGTGTGCAAAGTATAGTGTCACTCTTATCAGTACTTTCTAGATGCAGTTGAACACAGACTCAAGGAGGTTTGCTACTGGAGTCATAGGCTTCTACTGTGCGGTTATACAAAGGGAACATTTTGAGGGAAGATGAAGTAGAGGCACTGTCCTTGGGAGGAACTAGGGTAACACCATGTATTGGTGCTAACCTCTGTGCACAGAGCAGATTGCTGTTGTTGATCATGTCTGACATCTCAACCTGTTTTTGACAGCATGTTCCATTTGTCTTGCCAGGATGTGTTTAAACAAGCAACTGAGGACCGCCTGACTAGTGCTAACGAGCTTCCATACTTTGAGGGTGACTTCTGGCCCAATGTGCTTGAGGAGAGCATCAAGGAGTTGGAACAGGAGGAGGAAGAGCGTAAACGGGAGGAGAACACCAGCATTGAAAGTATTGATGTAAGAGGGGGAGCCAGTGGTGTGGCCCAAAGGTGCATTTGGAAGGCAGTACAGGCACAGGAGACATGGGTCATGGGGGTTACACACTAGTGTGGATTGTGCGGTTGCAGGGGGTGATGTTGAAACAATTGGAGGTGATGTTGGGGTGTTTGTAATGACATTGGGTCAGCGAGAGGGTGGGGTGCTCAAGATGAAGTTGGGCTATTGAGGTGTTGGGGTGCTGACAGTGTTGTGAAGTAGTTTGAGTCTGCAGAGGACATTGTTTGGTTGAGTTTGCTCTCTCCTGGCTACTGTAGTCAACCAGCTCAAATGGGGTTAAAACACCTTTTTTTGCCAAAGTGCTATTGAATTGCACACTATCATGTAGTTGCCTTTGCTACATCAAGGTGAAATCTCAGCCCCATGGAATCCATGTTTCTGAAACCCTTTTTTCATGCGGTTCAGCAGGTGATCAAGGGCGATAGTAAGAATGCTAAGAAAAAGAACAACAAGAAGACGAGTAAGAACAAAAGTAGCCTCAGCCGAGGCAATAAAAAGAAGCCAGGGATGCCTAACGTGTCCAACGACCTGTCCCAGAAGCTGTACGCCACCATGGAGAAGCACAAGGAGGTGAGCACGCACTTTACTGCTAGGTGAGCCTGTACTTCTAGCCTGACCCGCTATCTCCATAGACAGTTTTCCATTACTTACCAATGGTACCCGCTTGTTCTCAGCATTACCAGTAATGCCTGTGCATTGCCAGTAATACCTACTCTTTAGTCTGAGTTCTTTGCTCATATTCTGCCCATGCTGCTCCTGCTGCAAGTTCATATTTGTTTACTTGTTGTCATGTTTGTTGCAGGTTTTCTTCGTGATCCGTCTGATTGCTGGCCCCACTGCTAACTCTCTGCCACCAATAGTAGAGCCAGATCCCCTGATCCCCTGCGACCTCATGGATGGTCGGGATGCCTTCCTCACCCTGGCCCGCGACAAGCACCTGGAGTTCTCTTCCCTGCGACGAGCCAAGTGGTCCACCATGTGCATGCTGGTGGAACTGCACACACAGAGCCAGGATCGCTTTGTGTACACATGCAATGAGTGTAAACACCATGTGGAGACGCGCTGGCACTGTACGGTCTGCGAGGTAAGTGTCTTGCCAGTCTGCTCATCACGTCTCCCCCCAGTGAGTGCTGGTATTATTGGATCTGGTGACGTAAGTCAGTGTTGTCCATGTTGCCCTCCATTCCCATCTTCCCAGTGTTGGCACTGCACCTTCAGTGGGGGAAGTCATGCCTGTATTTGCTCTCCTTCCTGTCCCCTGTGTAGATGCTACACTGTCCGTAAGGTAAGTAACAGGCCTTTCCATCCATTCGTCAACAGTACAGGATTTTCAAAATCTGTGCCGTAAGTTACCTTATATGTACTCTCCGTCCAATACAGAATTAAGCACTATCTGAGGTACGTAGTATATCTTTATCTGCTATCCCTCTTGTAACTTGTCCAGTTACTCCACAGCCTTTGAGGTAAGGTGTATAGTATCACGTGGCGGTTCAGACTATAAACCAATCTGCTGATAGACCTGTAGCCACTTCAGTGAAAATAATGTATGCTGTTGCCCTACACATACTGTGATTAGCACCTTAATACACTGGCACTGCCCCTTCTGGTTACCTTTACTCTGTACCACCACTGAGCAGTTCTGTTGTGCTCTCTTTTTCATTCCTTGCCTGTTGTTCCCCTCTACTCCTCCCTGCTGTTATGAATTATTCTGTCCCTCGCTTTAACTCATTGGGACTATTTCTTCTGCTTACCTTGTCTGCCATTATTGGTTCCCCTTGGTCCTTCAATTGCTCTGCCAGATCTACTTTCTCTTGCTTCCATTGCTACACGTTCTGTCGCTCTTCTGAGCACCACCCATTATGCACCATCTCTTGTACTTCCTGCTCCTGCTCTCCATTGTAAGGACTTCCCTATACCACCCCCCTTCATGACCCTGCCCATTCTTCCTCCCTACCGGCTGGCATTGACCAGTTTGCTCCTACCTACTCGCTGTTGTATTATAACGTCCCCTCTTCTTCACAAGCATTGCCACTACCCTACTCACATACCTATTCTTTCTTGCAGGACTACGACCTGTGCATCACCTGCTACAACACTAAGACCCACGAGCACAAGATGGAAAAGCTCGGCCTTGGGCTGGATGATGAAAGCAACAACCAGCAGGCGGCTGCAACACAGAGCCCTGGCGACTCACGCCGCCTCAGCATCCAGCGCTGCATCCAATCACTGGTGCATGCCTGCCAGTGCCGCAATGCCAATTGTTCACTGCCGTCCTGTCAGAAGATGAAGCGTGTGGTACAGCACACCAAAGGCTGCAAGCGAAAGACAAATGGTGGATGCCCCATCTGCAAACAGCTCATTGCACTCTGCTGCTATCACGCCAAGCACTGCCAGGAGAACAAGTGCCCTGTGCCCTTCTGCCTCAACATCAAACACAAGCTTCGGCAGCAACAGCTACAGCACCGTCTGCAGCAGGCTCAGATGCTCCGCCGGCGCATGGCCAGCATGCAGAGGACAGGCATCGGTGGCCAGCCTCCACAACAGGGCTTGCCATCACCCACATCTGCTGGGCCTACCACTCCCACGGGTCAGCAGCCTACAACGCCACAGACTCCACAGCCTCCTCCCCAACCCCAGCCAGTATCGCAGCCACCCCCGCCTAATACCATGCCTCCCTATGCTATGCCGAGGACTCAGCCTGCAGGCCCTGTGTCACAAGGTAAGGCTGGTGGGCAGCTAACTCCACCTACGCCACCGCAGGTATCGCAGGTGCAGGGCCCACCGCCTGCTGCTGTGGAAATGGCACTCCAGATCCAACGAGCTGCAGAGACCCAGAGGCAGATGGCACATGGGCAGATATACCCAAGGCCCATCATGAACGCGCACCAGATGTCAAACATGAACACCATGGCACCAGTTGGCATGAATCCTCCACAGCCACCACGGGGGCCTGTGCATGTCGAGCAAGGAATGGCTGCACAGGCAATGATGCAGCAGCAGCAGCCACAACAGCAGGCGCAATGGGTGCAGGGAGGGCTATCGCAGCCCCAACAGATGCCACAGGGCATGCAGCGATCTTCCATGATGGTGCCCCCTCAGGGGCAGCCAATGAACATGCCCCAACAGCAGGGTATGGGTCCTGGGGCTGGCCAGCCAAAGCCCGGTTCTGTGCCACAAGCTGCTCTGCAGAACCTATTGAGGACTCTCCGGTCTCCCAGCTCCCCTATGCAGCAGCAACAAGTGCTCAACATCCTGCATTCCAACCCTCAGCTTTTGGCTGCCTTCATCAAGCAACGAGCTGCCAAGTATGTGGGCAACCAGAACCCACAGGGCATGCCTCAGGGAATGCCTCAAGGCATGCCACCGGGGCTGCAGCAGCAGACTGCCATGCAGGGACAACAGGGAATGAACCCCATGCAGGCAGCAGTACAGCGACCCACCATGCCCCAGCAGCCTCAGCCACAGCAGCAGCCGCAGCAGAGCATGGCAGGTATGAATCCCCAGGGCCAGCCTATGAGCATGAACCATGCTACTATGCCACCACAGTTTCGTGAACTTTTAATGCGTCGGCAGCAGATGATGCAGCAGCAACAGCAGCAACAGCAGCAGCAACAGCAGCAGCAACAACATCAACAGCAACAACATCAACAGCAGCAGCAACATCAGCAACAAGGTGCAGGACAAGTGCTGGGCCCCGGGATCCCGAACCACAGCCAGTTCCAGCAGCCGCAGGGCCTCAGCTACTCTCAGCAGCAGCAACAACAGCGGCTACAGCACCAAATGCAGATGCAGCAGCAACAAGGTAGCATGGGACAAATGGGGCAGCTGCCACCAGGCATGAGTACAGATGCCGGCCTGCAGCAGGCATTCCAACAGCGGCTCCTGCAGCAGCAGATGGGATCCCCGGCCCAGCCCAACCCCATGAGTCCCCAGCAGCACATGCTGTCCGGTCAGGCACAGTCCCCCCACCTACAGGGCCAGCAGCTTCCTTCCTCGCTCACCAGCCAGGTGCGCTCTCCTCAGCCTGTGCCCTCGCCCCGCCCTCAATCGCAGCCTCCCCATTCCAGCCCTTCGCCAAGGATGCAACCTCAGCCCTCGCCCCACCACGTTTCCCCACAGACAAACTCCCCCCACCCAGGCCTGGCTGCAGCCCAGGGTCTTTCCATGGATCAAGGACATTTTGTCAGCCCAGACCAGAATGCAATGCTCTCGCAGCTCGCGGGTAACCCTGGTATGGCTGGCCTGCATGGGCCTGGACCCTCTGAACTGGACAACTCAGACTTGAATTCCAGCCTTTCACAGAGCACGTTAGACATACACTAGGCAGGTGGCGGCATTAAGAGCACCCTCTGTGTAGGAGGCGCAGACTGAGACGCAAACCTTGTTCTTCTCAAAACTTTTTATACCGAAGACAGTTTTTTGGGACTCATTAATGTGCGAGAACGTCCTGTTTTTGTCACACCTGCCCCCAAAGTACCTCCCTCTTGTACCTCCGAACAGCCCGCAACTGATTCAGGCCGAGATGGCCCCATTTGCGGCGAAAACTCCCTCCAGTGCAGACCGTTGCGCAAAGAGTCTTATTTTTGTTATGACTGGTCGGTAGGAGTCCGTTTCTCCACCCACTTGGAAAGGGGTTTTTTTGTTTTTGAGGGGGTGGGGTGCTTGGCGGGTTTGAGAGCACGCTCAGATTTCCTCGCTGTCAGACCTCTTCCTGTTTACCCATGTCTTGTTAAGTTTTACTTATTATTATATATTTTTTTTAAATTAATGAAAAAAATGTTATATCGATAGCTTTTATGGACTGTCTCTTGACAAATATTTTGGGTTTTCCCCCCCATCCTTTGCTCTCCTCGCATTTCCACTCCCCCCTCCCCCCCCCCCCCCTCCCTTCCCTCACCCCTTCTCTCACGGTTGCTGCAGGAAGAGCCTTTCTGAAGAAAGAAAGGGGAAAACAGTATATATATGTATAAATTTATATCAAAGAATATTTCTCTTGGTTGGAAAAAATGATGTCAGCTCTCGAGCAAAATCTGTACACAGAATAAACACGAATCTGCCCCACAGAAAACCCAACTGGCCAAGAAAAGTCACCACGGATACACCACTCCCCATCCTTTTTTGAGCATTTTCTATATAAAGTTGTCTGAGAATGAAGTGTGAAGTATTAAATTTGTAAATGTAGAGAAGACTCCTGACCCCTTCCTCAAAGTCCTCTGGAATACTATGGCAGCTGCCAAACCAATGGAGAGTCTATATATATATTGTGGATCATTCTGTTTCTTGCAGATATTTTTTTTTGTTATTTTTACATCTAACAAGGAAAAAAGGAAAAAAAAAAAAGTCCGCCCTCCTCTTCCCCTCCCTCCCCAGAACTGGGTTGTGGGGGGGGCGGAGTTTGGTGGGGGGTAAAAAGGATCCTGAGGGACTGGATTTTCGGGGGAAAATCCTCGGGGGAGATGGGCAGAGCCCAAGGGAGGGTTGTCGGACATTTCAGCCTTCCTCCCTCCCCCTCCCTTCCACTTTCTGAAAAACTTGAACTTGGAAAGCAAAAAAAAACTTAAATAAAAGGCGCAAGGCCTAACCCAGCTGTAAATCATGCAGTGCGATCGATTACTTATAAATATGAACTTTGAATCACTGTATAGATGTTACAATTGATTTCTTATTACCTATTGCTAAATAAACTGTGTGAGACAGATCGAATTCTAGATGACACTGGTCTTTCTTCCCCTCCCGTTGCTGCAGTTACTGACATCCTCTTTTCCTCCCCTACCAGAAAGTGTTGAAGTACTACTGCTTTCTCTGCAGCCTCTGTCCTGCAAAGCACATTGTGACTATTTCAGTGTAGTCCTATTCTCTTGGAATTCACAGAACTGGTTTGATCTCTGGGTGTTGTTGCAGATTTGGTAAAGACTCGCATGCTTTACATAATCCTACTGTTAATTGGGTGAATGCAAAAGAGTTGAAGGTTTTTTTTTTGTTGTCTCTTTTTGGGGTATTGATTCAGGGCGTGGCTGTTATCAGACCTCTTAAATATATCAACCAGCTCTAACCCCCCCCCCCCCACCCCCCCGACTCTGCCCCATTTTCAGATTATTATTTTTTGTGCCTTTGGTGTGGGTGCGGAAATTGTGCAATGCCAAGACATTGAAGTACAGTGGATATTATGAGTTCCCGGAGCCTGGATTTTGGTAACTAATAAGTAGATTAGGGTTCGAGAGCAAATTCAATTTTGCAGCGTGCATCTTTTTTGGATTCGCATGCTGTGCATTATTCCACCATCTAGGGGTTGCATCTGGAATAGTCTTTTTATTTTTTTTATAGATGTCGAACATTTGGTGATATGTCCCTACTTGAATGACACCAGACATACGCCACTGAAGCCCCTTTGTGTGGCTGCTCTTTAGATTCTTCTTTTCCCTAGTTGGGTCTGGAAACCTCAATGGCCACTCCAGATCCAAAAGCTTGAAAGAACACTTGGCGGGGGGAGGATACACTGGATTACGGTGAAGACGCAACAATTACCAATGGACGTCAAGGAAAAATGTTGAAAGACACCCATATACTTTTGGAGTGCCCACAAGGACATTGACTGCGTGGGTCAAAAAAAGAAAAGAAGGTATCAAGCACACCACTTTCTGGTCCTGCCCTAACTTCCATCACAAATCCCAGTAGAACAGCTGCGGTGTCTATTACGTCTATTTGCCATGGCACCATCAATCTTCAGGCTGCAAAGCTGAATATCAGCCCAAGACGCTGAAGGAGAGAGGGAAACAAAGGTGGGCTCATCATGAGATGGCACAGACAAACACTCCTGTGGAAGAGCTAGACTCTCCTGTGAGGATAAAAACATGAAGGGAACTGAGCTGGCATAGGGAGAATCTTCAGATGTCTAAGAAAGTCCGTGTCGAAAGGGAGAAAGCGTAGAAGAAGTCAACCCATGGGGGCAAGCTTCGGGCAGCACCACGACGACGCTTAGGCATTGAGCCAAGCAATCTTAAGTTGAAATACTCCAAAGCCCACCCTGTCTCCGAAAGCTTTGGCTGTCTAGGGGAAACTAAAACGCAAAGACCCTAATGGATCCAAAACCGTGTATACTGCTGACTGCACACCCTCAAATCCGGCCTCCACTCCAAAAGGTGATCGAGAGCATGGGAGGGAGAAGAAAATCCGTGAAACTGAACATTCAACCCTGAAGAAGAGGCAGTTGAACAAAATGCTTTTTTTGTGGATATCTTTTTATTTTGTTGGTTAAACAGAACAAGAAAACAGAAAAACATTGTGCCACTGGCATATGACACCCGTTAGATTGCAATTCACTGTTGGAGTTCAAAATAAGCAGATGCTCTGACAACCCCTGAAATCAGTCCCAATCCCTGTATTCCCTTTATTGACCTCACACTTTATCAAGTTTCCTGGAACAGCACATGGCCTTGTATACTGTGAGCTCTGCCTGCATACACCAGTCCAGACCGGCCCTCCACTGTGACACGGAAGATAGCTCTCCGCTCCCCCACATCCAGAAGCTATCCCTTCTGGCCACCATGAGCGCAATGTTACAAAACAGAACAGTGTACTTGGGCAAGGTATGATCTCCCACATCCCTAGTCTTGGCCAGTTTCTGGTTAATCCCACTGATTCTTCAGTGACTGCTGAGAGGCATGATCCACCTGTGACCAAAATGGTTGTAACCTGGGGCACTCCTATAGGATATGCAACAATGTCTCACTCCACCCACATCCCAACCGACACCTATCATTCTCTGCCTTACCCATACGAAAAAGTCTGGTGCTAGTATAGTATGCGCGATGTTGTATTTTTAGTTGCACTAACATAAATCCTGACTTAATGGCAGCCTCTCTGGAGTAATGGGAGTGCCTCCTCCAGTCTTCATCCATCAGTACACCCAAGTCACCCTCTCATGTACCCTGCAATGCATAGAGGGTTGGCTGGCTGTTGGTCACCAGCGTCCAGTAAATTAGTGAAATGGCATGTTTGTGCAAGGTTGCTGCTAACAGTCCGCCACATTGTGAAGCAGATCCTTGTTCCCCCTAAAGAGCATGTTAAACTTGCCTGTATCTAAAGAGCTGAGTGGCGGCCAGGTCAAACTGACCCTGCATCTCCATGTATAAAAGGAGCCCCTGTGGACCTCAAATGTCACCCACCGTTGTTATCCAGTCATATTCCACTGTTTCCTACATTCTAGCCCCGGGAGGTCCCGCGGGACAGCAGATTCCCATAGTGGGGTCTCCAGTGATGGCTGCCCCATCCCTCAGCCCATTTTCTCAGTAACTGTCTTCCAGATGTTGACCACCAGGTCTGTGAGAGGTTGATAACAGGCCGGCCTGGTTCTGTCATATAATTTCTTTATGCTCCCATGTGGGTCCTGGAATTGCCTGTCTGCCTTCAGGGATGGAATGGTTCCTGTAAGGGAGCAAGTGGCCAGTTGTGGCTGTGTGGCCCAAATATATAGGGAGAGGTCACCCCTGTAGGAAGCTAGCTTTTTATGTAGTAGTGCCAATGTAAGGAGAGACAGTGCAAAAAGTACAGATGACCCTTATTGGTTTACAAGGCTTAAATTAATAATCCCAAGTGCTCTGTGTGTGGTAGTGTGGTCGAGCAGCTTGGGTTTATCAGAGGGTAGTGTTAAGCATTTGTTGTACACAGTCAATAAATGAGACACACTCTCAAGAAGGAAATCGAGACCAATTTAGAAAAATAACGCAGATTTTTATATAATTTTAGACACCCAAGATCATATGAATCGTGTAAGTACTTTCGGAGTTATAGATTATTGTAGAAATAGAAAAATACAGTTGAATAACTGTTTTGAGGTACGAGCCTCGAACATGGTAATGTTAACCTATGGGAGAAACATACGCTGCATAAATATACTTGCAAATGTTTTTGGAGGATGCCTTCTAGGACTTAAGGTGCTTATAGGGCCATGGTCTAAGAAACTACCAGCAGTTCCGTTTTACCTGGCATGTCCGGGTGCGGAGGTGCTGGTCGCATCGGTAGCCTCGAGCGCTATATTTTAAAGTCTGTGGACAAAGTATCTGCAAAAGAAAGGCTCCAAGTGTTAAACTTGGGGACAAGTCCTGCAGAACCCAAAGGGGAGGGGTGAGGGGGCTCGACTCTTGAGGCTCTGTGGAGCACAGGGACACGGTCTGTTTACGTGAACCTCGGCTGGGGGGGCGCGGGTGCATAAAGGTTTTGTCCGATGAGTCGCTTTAGTTAGAGGCTCTCACTTGGCTTTAGTGACCTGGAGAGGGAGAGAAAACAATGCCTCAGAGCCCCTCAATGAAAGCCTCATGGATACTGAAGTCCCTCAACGGCGGGTCGGTGTTGGAGTTGGTGGTGTTCGGACTGGATACGCAACAAGCCTTGTTACTCCAGTATTGGAACTTTCATAGATTCACATGCTTGAATCATTCCCCGTCGTCATGATGGGAGTCCCCAGTACTTAAAATAGTATTAGTAGTAGTAGACTTAAATAGTCATAATACACTAATAGGTATAGACTAAAGAAGGCCTAGGCCTCTTAGTTTAATAACCTATCATAGTCTTTATAAAGAAAAGGACCAAAATTATGCCCCAACCAATCAGCATCAATCGCCCTCTAGAACACTCCTGAGGGAAGCTCAGGCCTCAGATTTTCTACCGCACATTGTGCTAGGGAGTCTCCTCTGAGCTCTGCTCAGCTTTCTCATCTGATGAAGGATTTGGGCTTATTCTACAGGAAAGTACAAGTTTATGATCTTTTGTTAGACATCTTCTCGTTTCCTACTTTTGGTGGGTCTTCATTCTATCTGGACTGTCTGACGAGGCTAAGAAGGCTCTCTTCAGAGTATGTGCCACTTGCCTGAAGAAGAGACTTTAAGTTGATGATCCTCACAAAAATTGCATTAACTACCTATATCCATCTCATAAGGCGTCAGAATGCAAGATTTGTCGTACTTTTTCAAATAACACCCTTAGAGACCGAGAAGGACGTCTTCTCATCTGGCTTCAGAAATTGAAAACTAGATCAGACCCTGTGTCAGACTCCGTGAGTGACCAGTCTACCTCTACAAAAATCTCGGTAAAAAGGGCAAGAGATTCATCAGTCTGATAAGGAGCCTGCTAAAAAATGCACCAAGAAGTCCTCTTTTGAATCTTCCTCTGAGCGCAAAGGTTCTCATAAAAAAGAACAGCCATCAAAGACTGTTTCTGAACTAAAAACACCTCCTGTGGAACTTAAACTGACTTTTAAAAAACCTACTTCTGACATTGTCAGGGAGTTCACAGTCAGTGAAGAAAAGTATCCCAGCTTTGTTGACAAGAGGATGCATTTCTGGCACGTCGACGACATGCTCTATGGCTCTCTCATCGTCAATGACGACCTTGACATTGTCGACGCGAGGTCGGGTTTCATCGACCGTTTCCTTAATATCACACAAGGAGGTTGACACATCATCGACGAAGCACTCGTCGACGCCGAAGTCGACTACATCGTCGAAGAAAATACCGTCTACGAGGTCATCGTCGACAAAGCCACCGCCAACGGAAAAAAGAAAGAACGCAGCAGCGGTCGGCGAGGTCATCCCCGTCGAGTGCATCCGTCGACGAAGATATAGGCACTGGCGTCGACTAATTATTTACCGTCGACTCCTCCACAGGTGTCGACGAAGTCCCTCCGTCGTCGATATCATCAACGTTGTCGACGACATCACCTACGGCAAGTACATTAAAAGCTGTGGAAGGGAAGACACCATCGTCGACGCATCCGTCGACGAAGGTTATACCTGTAAAGTTGGCTACGCCCAAAAAGATTGTCATCGGAAATCACGCCTGAACACACCTCACCCAGTAAAATTACTCCTCTTTTACCCCCTCACCTTTTAGAGGAGGGAGATTCAGAAGAAGAAAAAGGTCTCTTTGGGGACGCATATAGCCTGTCAGAATTGCACGTCAAGTGCCAGCCAGATGATGATGATGACCAGCAATACTATGGTCAAGCCTATTTTACCCAGCCTGAACAACATCAGCAGTATCATGAAGAAATGGTCACAATGCCATCTGCATTACTATCTGATTGATGCTGCAGGAATATAGGCAGCGCTTCTCGCCTTCAGACCCGTCTAATATACCTCCTCTTTAGGTAACATCGCCAGCAAGAGTTAGTGCTCCTTCGGTGCCGAATACTCCACAATCTGTTCCCCTCCAGGAACCAGCCTCTTCGGATGAGGAAGGGGAACTTCATGATACAGCTTCAGAATGGGATGACTACAGGATGTTTTCACCAGCCTCACCAATACCTCCTCCGGTAGATTCCCCACCAGAAGATATTGGGGGATTTCACAATTTGTTGCAGCGTGCTGCAAACAGGGTTTGCCATACCAATGCCTTCCAAGCAAGCGGGCTGCTTCTTATGGCTTCAAAGAACCATTTCGTAAGTCAGAGCTATTCCCATAATTGATTATATCTGGGAGGAAGGTGTTAGAATAATGAAGAACCCAGCGTCCGTGCCAGCGGTGCTTCCACGTCTGGATAAAAAATATAAGACAACTGATGACGCCCCAGCGTGCCTCACAGGGCACCCCAAACCGGACTCAGTAGTGATGCAGGCCGCTCAACGCCGCTCAAGAAAATCCTACAGTACCTCTTTCTGCGCCTCCGGATAGAGAGGGCAGACGTCTAGATTCTGTTGGAAAAAGATTCTCGTCAATGTCAGCTCTAACAGTAAAGGCAGCAAACTCCTTGGCAATCTTAGGGCGCTATGATCGCCAAATGTGGTCTGACATCGCTTCTTATATTGATCAACTGCCAGAAGATGTTAGAGGAGGCAAAAAAGATATTGCATGAAGGAGAGAGAACATCAAACGAGATAATAGGTTCAGCGATGGATGTTGCTGTAACAGGTTTTAGACAACTAGCTGGAACAGCAGTTCTACGAAGACAGGGCTGGCTTAAAGCCACCTCCTTTTCGTCCTGAGGTTCAAAACAAAATATTGGACCTTCCATATGATGGAGAGGCTCTTTTTGGCAGCCATGTAGAGGAAGCCCTTAAAACCATCAAGGCAGACACAGACAAGTCTTTGGGGACTCTGCAGTTCAGAAAAACTCCCTTTCGGGAGTCAAAGGGTAGAGGTCAACCTTCCTATAGAGGAGGATATCGGCAGTACCGTTATCCGGCATATTCTTCCACGTCAGTCATACAGACCTCCGTCCAACAAAGACAACCACCTCACATCCTATGTCAGGGCGAATAGAGGAAAGACATCACGGGCCGGCAAGGATACTAACCTCCGTCAATGATATACCTCTGGCTCCGGCTCCAACTCTCAGTTCACCAAGCCAATCATTTCAGTCTCATCCTGCCCGCCTGGGAGGCAACATTTCATACTTCCTCCACCAGTGGCAAACCACTACTACGGACCAGTGGGTTCTGCGCCTAGTTCAATTTGGACACACTCTAGAATTCACCCAAAAACTGCCTACAACCCCCCCGCAAGCCTCCCACCACAAGCATCTCAGGGCTCTTCAGCAAGAGGTAAAGAACATGCTGAACAAAGGGGCAATAGAGAAATCACCTTTCTCAAGCAGGGGCACAGGTTTCTACTCCCGTTTCTTCTTAATCAAAAAGAAGTTAAGGCAGTGGAGACCAATTTTGGACCTTCGAAATCTCAATCTATATCTGAAAAAACAATCTTTCAGAATGATAACATTACAAGAGGTACTGAAGCTCCTGAACCAGCACGATTTCATGACCACATTATACCTCCAAGACGCCTATTTCCATGTACCCATTCACCCAAAACACAGAAAATACCTGAGATTTGTGGTAGCCGGATGCCACTACCAGTTCAGAGTGCTCCCATGTGGTCTCAAATCGGTGCCCCGGATTTTTACAAAGTGTCTCACTCCGATTGCAGCATTTCTCGGACAGCGGAAGCATCAAGTCTTCCCGTATCTGGACAACTGGCTCATCAAGGCTCCGTCCGAGCAAGAAGCGTGAGCGTCCACAAAGGCCTGCACAACTCTCTTCAAAAGTTTGGGTCTGACTACAAATCCAATCAGAATCAGTCACAAAAGATTGTCTTCCTAGGAGCGGAACTGGATACGGTCTGCTTAAAAGCATACCGGGCAGAGGAACGTCAGCGGCGATTTCTCGTTATGGCAAATTCCATCAAAAGAAGAAAGTATCTTTCGGTCCAACTTTTCTAATCCCTGTTAGGGATGATGATGTCATGAATACCACTGATCCCGTTTTGTCGTCTCAGGATGTGCCCATTTCAGGAGGAGCTGGACAAACAGTGGGTACAGTCAGTAGGCTCCTTCGACGACATCCTCAGAGTAACTCCATGTATGGTGAAGGCCCTAGAGTGGGAGTTAGACCCAGACCATTTATCTGTAGGAATGTCCTTGCATCAAGAAGCCGCACCATTAGTGATCACAACAGATGCGGCCTTAGAGGGATGGGGAGCTTACCTTCAAGAGCTCCAAGTAAGCGGAAAGTGGCATCAAGCTCAAACTCAATCTCACATAAATTTGCTAGAGCTGAAGGCTGTGCATCTAGCCCTCCAGGCGTTTCTTCCCAGGATACAGAATTCATCAGTGCTAGTCCAAACGGACAATACCACGACAATGCACTATATAAACAAGCAAGGTGGCACGAAATCTCACCATCTCTCCAAGGAAGCCCAAAAGTTGTGGGAATGGGCCATATATCACAGAATCTGCCTCCGAGCTGAACATGTTCCAGGACGACAGAACACGATTGCAGACACGCTAAGCAGACTGACATCATCGTGTCACGAATGGGAGCTGCACCACCAAACCCTGAGGAACGTATTCCTGCGCTGGGGCACACCGGACTTGGACTTGTTTGCAACTCCCCAGAACCGCAAATGCCGGTACTATGCAATTTGGCATCCCCAACAGGGGTCATGGGGGATTGCCTTTTCAATTGCATTGTCCGGCATCTTTGCTTACGCTTTTCCTCCCATTCCTCTTCTTCCAAGAGTCCTGAGAAAGATGAAGATCTAACCATGCAAACTGATCCTCATCGCTCCAGCATGGCCACGTCAACACTGGTACACAGGACTGCTTCTCCTATCGCAGGTCCCACACTTCAAACTTCCAGTTTTTCACGATCTCCAGACCATGAACCAGGGGCAGATACTACACCCGTACCTCAAGAGCCTGCATTTGTCAGCTTGGCTCCTGAATACAATGAGTTACGACACTTAAACATTTCTAGTGAATGCTGAGATATCCTAGCCAAAGTGAGGGCGGACAGTACCAACAAAACGTACCGCCTCAAGTGGAAGCATTTCTGCATCTGGTGCCATCGGGAGAGTGTACATCCACTGTCTTCCTCTCCAGAACAGATCCTACCTTACCTTCTGCTTCTCGCAAAATCAGGTTTGGCACATAGTTCAATAAAACTTCACTTAGCGGCCGTTTCCCGTTACAGAAGATCATAGTCATCTTCACCTCTATGGTCGTCTAGAGTAATTGAAGAGTCCCTCAAAGGGCTCTTTCGAGTGTTTCCGCCTGGAAGACCTCCACCGCCAGCCTGGCAATTGAACACGGTTCTTTCACAATTAATGAAAACCTCTTTTGAACCGATTCACACTGCGGAAATCAAGTTCCTATCATGGAAGTTGGCTTTACTACTTGCTTTGACCTCAGCCTGACGGGTCAGTGAAATACAGGCTTTTGTAATAAAGGAACCTTTCTTGCAGTTTAGGACAGATGGAGTTCTGCTCCGAACAAATCCGAAGTTCATTCCCAAGGTGCCATCTGATTTCCACCTTAACGAACCAGTGGTACTAAAAACTTTCTTCCCGAATCCTACGACATCGGCGGAGAGAACTTTACATTCATTGGACGTCAAACGTTGCCTAAAGTTTTATTTAGATAGGACAAAATCTTTCCGTAAGACCTCTCAACTATTTGTGGTATACAGTGCACCAAGGAAAGGTTTCCCGCTCTCCAAAAAGAGTATTTCCAAGTGGATCGCAAGTGCAATACAATTTTGTCATCAAAAGGCAGGCAGACCTCTGTCTGCAAGAGTCCAAGCCCATTCCACGAGGTGAGTGGCAACATCTACAGCTTTATTTGCGGGAGTGTCACTTCTGGAAATTTGCCGGGCAGCAACGTGGATGAATAGACAAGTTTTCACCCGACACTACTGCTTGGATTCAACAGTTCTCAATGACACAGCAGTGGGTCAGGCAGCACTTCGGTATCTGTTCCATTTAGGTGAGCCACCGCTATCTACCCTCTTACCTATTTTCAACTGTATCACATTTCCACATGGTAATTTGGTTATTGTCTTTAAGGCTTATAGAAGTTTTTCCTTTACTGTTACGGTTATGTCTTTTATACTGTTTGGTGATCGCTTGCAGGTTACACTGTTCATATTCCTGTTAAGCTTCAAAACTATGGTAAATGTGCTACCAAACTGCTTGCTAATCTGATTCAAGCATGTGAATCTATGAAAGTTCCAATACCGGAGTAAGAAATAAGTTAAGTTTGAGGCATGTGAGCTGTAGATCACATGCTGTGCATAGCCTGCCATCTAGTGTTGGGTCCGGATGTTTGCACTTTTTGTTCGAAGAAGTCTTTTCCAGTCACGCGGTAGTTGACTCCTCCTTTCGGTGATAGTGCGCATGGGCATCGACTCCATTGTTAGATTGTTTTTTTCCGCCATGAAGTTCAGATGTGAATTGCTGCGCTCCGGTTCGGCACCGTTTCTCGGGTTCCCTTCGACGTGCAATAGACTACCCTTGACAGTATTGTTTCTCGATCGCGTTTCCCATTCTCTGTGTATCGTTCGAATCAAACATCTTCGATCGGAAAACTCATGGAGGGCCGTTGGGCCTACCCGTGCCGGGCTCGCTATCAGTCGATGGAACAGACTCCATTCAAGCTCTTTCCCGGGTGTCGTGCCAAGTTTCCGCGCACCGACCTGCACGAAGTGTGCAATCTGTCCCCGGAACACGAGAAAGACTGCGATGCGTGCCGATCGTTTCGATCAAAGAAGACGCTTCGTGACCGTCGGGCTTGACGTCACGAGATGCAACACCAAGGCGGCTCCGACCCGGACATCTTCGGCAAAGATTCCGACCGAGAAGAAACACACCCTCAAGGAGCCAAGGAAGAGGAACATGTGTCCGAGGCCGACTCAGACATGGAAGAGGAGCAAGTTACACCGGGGCAGCGTACCGTGAGTACAGAAACCCCCTTGCCCCAACAACCAAAGACAAAAAAGGCTCTGGTCCTTCCTCTGCCTGCAGGCCAAGGTCGGCACCGAGAAAAAGTTTCGAGCACCCCGCCCGATGGCCCGGCGCCGAAACACAAAGAAAAGCCTCCTGGCTCGGGCTCGAGTCAGCTCCATACAGGCGCCGAGCCGAAATCCTCGGTGCCGAAATCCAAACACGTCCTGGTCCACGTGCCATCTTTGTCGAAGCCTAAATCTTCGGTACCGAAGAGTTCGGAGCCGAAACTTTTGACGCTGAAAACTGCAAGTAAAGATAAAAAGACTCGGACAAAGGAGCCTCGGTCCGATGTTCCACCTTCGGATCCGAAACAAAAAGAACTGGTTATTAACCCAGATACTGGACATATTTATGCCAAATTGCCTGAAAAAAGGAAATTGGGCCAACAGGATGAGCACCACATGCCCCTGAAGAAAAGAAATGTGGGTACAAACCCTTCACCACCTTATGTGCCACCTCCTTCACGTACTAATCCTCAATTACTCATCACACCCACTAATTCACCACTATCAACTGATACACAGGATGAAAGGGATGGAGATGAGGATAGGCCACAAGATGTTGACCCATGGGAGGATTATGATACTGATCCACACACAGATACTGACCCTGACTTATACCCGTCCAGGCCATCACCACCTGACGACAATATAGGCTACATTGAGCTTCTTAATAGGGCTGCTCATTACCATGGGGTGGAACTACATAAGGAGGCTTTAGAGGAGGACTTCTTGTTTGAGGCCTTAAGCTCCACTCAGAAAACTACACATACACTACCAATGCTTAAGGGGATGATTAAGCATGCATATGAGGTTTTTAAAGATCCTGTAAGGGTAAGAATCATCACGCCCAGGGTTGAGAAGAAATATAAGCCAGCACCTATTGACCCTGCCTACATCAAGGGTTAGCTGCCCTTAGACTCTCTTGTGGTTCCTAATGCTCGCAAAAGAGCTAACTCACAGACCACAGGTGAGGCCCCTCCTCCTGATAGAGTCCAAGTTAATTGATGCCTCTGGCAAAAGGGTAGCCTCACAAGCAGCTAATCACTGGCGCATTGCTAATTCTCAGGCTTTGCTAGCCAGATATGATAGGGCTCATTACGATGAGCTAGAAAAACTTATGCAATTTCTGCCTGATGGGCACAAATCTAAGGCAAATGATCTTATCCAGGAGGGCAAACTTATCACCAATACCTCCAAGTGCGCATTAGATGCTGCAGACACAGCAGCGTGCGCAGTAAACACCAGCGTACTGCTACGTAGACACGCATGGTTGAGAATTTCAGGTTTCAAACCTGAGGTACAGGCCTCTATTCTCAATCAGCCTTTTGAGGAGGAACACCTGTTTGGTCCAGCAGTTGATACCTCGCTGGAAAAAATGAAGGACACTGAGGTCGCAAAGTCCATGGGGGCTTTGCAGTTACCTGGGAGTAGGGGTTCCTTTAGGCACTCCTTTTACAGGGGAGGCTCCAAAAATATTACCACAGAAAATCCCCCCTCCTCTTACAAAGGCAGCAACCAATCGCCCTCATCAAGAGGCTATTTTAGAGGAGGTTTTAGAGGAAACAATGGTAAGGGAAGAGGCGCAGAGGCAACTTCACACACACTTCCCCTGCCAATAACAAACAGTGACTTCCTTCCGCTACCCCCTGATCATTCAACTCCTGTAGGGAGACGTCTCTCTCAATTTCTTGTCTGGCACACCATCACCTCAGACAAATGGGTTTTACAAATTATCCAATATGGTTACTGCCTGGAACTTAGTCACTCCCCCAAACATTCTTCCAAGATCACACGCAGTGTCACAGGAACATCTTGCCCTTCTAAAAAAAAAATGTTCTCTCTGTTGGAGAAAGGAGCAATAGAACCAGTCCCATTAAAACATCAAGGGACCATTCTTACTCCCTGTACTTCTTGATTCCCAAAAAGGACGGCTCTCTCAGGCCTATATTAGACCTCGGAGAACTAAATCTATACATTCAGTCGGACCACTTTCACATGGTCACACTCCAGCAAGTGCTCCCGCTCCTTCAACAAGGTGACTTTCTGTCCACTCTGGACTTAATGGACGCCTATTTCCATATCCCAATACATCCTGCTCACTGCAAATACCTCAGGTTTGTAGTAGCAGGCCAGCACTATCAGTTCAAGGTGCTCCCATTCGGAGTAACTACCGCACACAGAGTTTTCACCAAGTGCTTGGCAGTAGTCGCAGCTCCTCTTCGAAGAAAACACATTCACGTCTTCCCATATGTAGACGACCGGCTCCTAAAAGCCAGCTCGCAAGAAAGCTGTCTCCGTCACACTCACAAAACAGTGCAGTTGCTCCACGATCTTGGATTCACAGTAAACCTGTCCAAGTCCCATATACAGCCATCCAACACACAGGCATATCTGGGAGACACAATAGATGCACAAAAAGCTTTGGCCTACCCCAATCTGACCAAAATCTGCTACATGCAGACTCTACTCTGCCAGTTTCAGCCACAACACTCATTGCCAGCTCGAGTGTTCATGCAGTTACTAGGGATGATGGCGTCTTGCATACTAATGGTTCCTTACACAAGACTTCACATGCGTCCCCTTCAGAAGTGCTTAGCACATCAGTGGAACCAGGCTCAGGATCTGTTATCATATCTAGTGTTGGTGGACGGCCGCACCCATCGCTCTCTGCAGTGGTGGAATACACACAACCTTTCAAATGGGCGGCCCTTCATAGACCCGGTTCCACAGATCGTGCTAACAGCAGATGCATCGCTCACTGGTTGGGGAGCTCATCTCCAGACGCATACAATTCAGGGCATGTGGAGCCTGCAGCAAAAGCAGCTTCACATAAATCATCTAGAGCTGCTAGCGATTTTTCTAGCGCTCAAAGCGTTTCAAGTTCATCTAGTAGGCAAAGCTGTCCTGATCCGTACAGACAACATGACAGCAATGCACTACATACAAAAACGGGGGGACACACTCTCTTCAGCTGTCACAACTAGCACAGACCATCTGGAGATGGGCCATATGTCACAAAAGTTTCTCCTTGCAGAACACCTTCCAGGAGTAAACAATCAGATTGCAGATCTGCTCAGTCGTCAAAGACAACAGATCCACGAATGGGAACTCCACCCTCAAGTTCTCCTCCAATTCTTCCAAATGTGGGGTTTTCCGGACATAGATCTGTTCGCCACAAACAAACGCAAAATGCCCAAGCTTCGCATCCAGACATCCACACCCATTGTCCAAGGGCAATGCACTATGGATGAATTGGTCAGGGATATTTGCCTACGCTTTTCTGCCTCTCCCACTCATTCCATGAGTGGTTTGAAAGCTCAGACAGGCGTCCCTCACATTAATCCTAGTTGTTCCCACATGGGCCCGACAACCCTGGATCTGAAAGAGACACGTTAGTGATAGATTCCTTACCTTAGAATATCCCCAGGCGTCAGACTGGATCCGGAAAGTTTTTCGTCAGCAGTACCCCTGCGTGTCGGTAGGTGGCGTCGTGCGGCTCCGCGTTCGTCGCTGGCGTCGTAGGCGCCGAGATGACGTCACTGAGACTACTTAGGCACCACCCATGCGTGCTGACGTCGGTTCTTTCTTTTTCCGCGCCAGCAAGCGCAGATCCGGTTAGAGCACGTACCTTAGTCACTTTTTGACTAGTTGTTTTTTGGGACTTTTGTCTCTAATTTCTATATTGACTCCTGGTGCCACGTAGGGATGCCTGGTTTTAAAACCTGCGGGGCCTGCCGCCGTACGATGTCGGTGGCCGACCCCCATGGCGTCTGTCTCTACTGTCTAGAGCGCGACCATGACTCCCGGTCATGTTCCGACTGTCTGGCCATGGCTCCGAAGGCTTTGCGGGAGCGGTCCCGAAAGCTGCTAGAGGCCCGGCAGTTGTCTCCGCGCTGTTCCAGATCCAGGGGTCGCTCAAGGGACCGACCGCGGAGTCGCCATCATCGCTCCTCGGGGTCCAAGTCGTCGCCATCGGATTCCGGTAAGCGACGTCATAAAAAGAAGTCGAAGAAGCGCGTACGCTCTCCGACCTCCCCTCGTCGGTCTTCTGACGCGGACGAGGGGACCCGTGGTCTTTCCCCCGCGGCTCCGTTGGAGCCTGTCAGTCCCGCGGCCTACCCGCCATACCCGGGTCCGTCGGCGACTCCGGCCCAGGTGCAAGAGTTTCTTGCTGCCATGGACCGCCTTTTCGGGCCTAGGGCTCCCACTGGTGCGCCTTCGGACCCCGCGGTCCCTTTTGGGGGCCCTTGGTTGCCGCAGGGTCCTCCGGCGGCTCCGGCCCCAGCGCCCCAAGGTCCTTCCGCCGGCGGCTCCGGCGCCGCAGGGTCCTTCGCCGGCGCCGCAGGGTCCTTCGCCGGCGCCGCAGGGTCCTCCGCCAGCGGCCCCGGCGCCCCCTGCGGCTCCCTTCCCGGCGCCGCCATGGGTGCTGTTCGGTCCACCTCCGCCCTTGCCCGCGTTTCCAGCTTGGAACCCGGATTGGGCCTTGGAGCCGGAGCGGCGCCGATCGGCGCGGAGCATTTCTTTTCCCCTGTGCCTCCCTCGCCGTTGCAGCCTGTGCCTCGGGCTGTTGGGGAAGAGGAGGACTGGGAGGGGTTGGAGGACCCTCTTGCACGGCAGTGTGAGTCCGAACAGGAATGGGCAGAAGACTCCGAGGATGCCAGTGGCCTTGACCTCTCCTCTGAGCCTGGGTTTGTGTCTCCTCCCACTCTCATGGAGGAAGGCGCCACCTACACTGTGGTGCTCCGTAGAGCAGCTGAAACTCTTGGCCTTGAGCTGCCTACTGTTGCCCTCCAAACTAACCTCCTTACTGAGGTGCTTCAGCCTACAGCAGGTTCTGTGGAACCTCTACACCCGTTCAATGAGGCCTTAACGGATGTTTTGCTGGGTACCTGGTCTAGGCCAGCCACAGGGGCCCCTGTGGATAAAAATGTGGCCAGACGTCATCGTCCAGCACCTTGTGACCCTGCCTTTCTAACAACTCATCCGACACCGGAGAGCCTGGTCATTCAGGCTTCCACTTCCCAAACAGCATTCCCTACCGCTCCGCCGGATAAGGAATCCAAAAAGCTGGAGCAGCTTGGCAAAAGGTTGTTTTCCTCTGCCAGCCTGGGGCTGCGGTCAGTCAACACCACATGCCTCTTGGGCCGCTATTCTCACGCTGTGTGGGACACGGTGGCACAGACTCTGCCCCAGTGCCCCGAAGAGGTTCGGGCTGTGCTTTCCCAAGCTGTTGCAGAAGGGAAGGACGTCGCGAAGTTCGCCATTCGGTGTGGGTTGGACACCGCGGGCTCCTTTGGAAGAACAATTTCCACCACAGTGGCCTTGCGGCGACATGCCTGGCTGCGGTCCACGGGGTTTTCGGGGGATGTCCAGAGTTCCCTCATGGACATGCCTTTGATGGTACTCGCCTTTTTGGCGATAAGGCAGACAGTGCGCTGGAGCGTTTTAAGGACTCTTGGGCTACAGCCAAGTCCTTGGGTCTCTCCACCTCCCGCCCAGCCACGTCTACTTTTCGTTCCTTTCGTGGCCGCGGCGTGGGCGCCGCTACACGTCCGTTCCAAAGGCCTGCGCAGAACCAGCCTCAGCGTGGTGGCAGCCGTGGTGGCACAGGGGGCCAGCGTGCGGGTCAGCCCACCTCCGCTCCTGCAGCATCCGCCTCAAAGCCTTCCTAGTCCGCGCTTTGGGGTGCACCCCACGCTGGTGGGCGGCAGGATTCAACATCACCTCCCCCACTGGCGCTCTGTCACTTCGGACAGCTGGGTGCTCCAAATCATCCGAAGGGGCTATTCCCTCCCCTTCGAGTCTGCCCCTCCGTCCATGCCACCTCAGTTCCACTGCATTTCGGGGGATCACTTAGCGCTTCTCCAACAAAAAGTCACGGCTCTCTTGGCCAAGGGGGCCATCGAGCGCGTTCCTGGGCCAGAAGTAGGACATGGATGTTATTCCCACTACTTTCTGGTCCCAAAGAAGGACAAGGGGGGCTTGCGCCCCATCTTGGACCTCCGGAACGTCAATCGCGTCCTCCGGAAGGAGAAGTTCAAGATGTTGACTCTGGCTCAGGTCTTGGCTGCCCTCGACCCTGGAGACTGGATGGTAGCGTTGGACTTGCAGGACGCGTATTTTCACATTCCCGTCCTGCCGGCCCATCGGCGTTACCTGCGATTCACGGTGGGCCAGGAGCATTTTCAGTTTACCGTGCTCCCTTTCGGCCTTACCAGCGCCCCTCGTGTGTTCACAAAGGTGATTGCAGTGGTCGCAGCTCATCGGCGCAGGTCAGGGGTATCAGTCTTCCCCTACCTCGACGACTGGTTGTTGAAGGCGGGCTCGCCCCAGGCAGTCGTCACCCACCTTCAGACTACGGCCGACCTCCTGCAGTTACTGGGGTTCTCCATCAACGTGCCAAAGTCGCACCGGAGTCCTTCTCAAAAGCTCCCCTTCATCGGAGCGGTTCTGGACTCGGCGCAGTTTCGGGTTTATCCTCCCGAGCGGCGAGTCCGGGATATTCAGGCTATGATTCCCATCTTTCAGCCTCTATCCCGGGTTTCAGTCAGGCTGACCCTCCGGCTCCTGGGCCTGATGGCCTCCTGCATTCTGCTAGTGCAACATGCCAGGTGGCATATGCGAGCTCTGCAGTGGGACCTGAAGTTCCAGTGGGCGCAGCATCAGGGCAACCTGTCCGATCTTGTCCAGATCTCGGAGGGCACTGCACGACAATTGCATTGGTGGCTCACGAATCGCGATTGGGTCAATGGCAGATCCCTCTCCCTTCCCCAACCGCAGCACACAGTGGTGACAGATGCGTCCCTCCTGGGATGGGGCGGCCACCTGGGAGAGGCGGAGATCAGAGGCCTCTGGTCTCCGGCGGAGTCCCGGCTCCATATCAATCTTTTGGAGCTGCGGGCGATCCGACTTGCACTGAAGGCATTCCTTCCCTCTATCCGGGGAAGTGTAGTGCAGGTGTTCACGGACAACACCACCGCCATGTGGTATTGCAACAAACAGGGCGGGGTGGGGTCGTGGACCCTATGTCAGGAGGCTCTGCGCCTCTGGACATGGCTGGAACATCAAGGTATTACCTTGGTGGTTCAACACCTGGCAGGTTCTCTGAACGCCAGGGCAGACTAACTCAGCCGCCGGTGCTTGATGGATCACGAATGGCGTCTGAACTTGGACGTGGCGCAAGGTCTCTTTCTGCAGTGGTGAGAGCCTTGGTTAGATCTATTCGCCACCGAAGAGAACACGCAATGTCATCAGTTCTGCGCGTTGGAATTTCCAAGGCGGCACTCGCTCGGCGACGCTTTTCGTCGCAAATGGAGTTGCGGTCTGTTGTACGCCTTTCCGCCTATACCACTTCTGCCCAGAGTGCTGAAGAAGATTCGGCGCGACCGGGCCCAAGTCATCCTTGTGGCTCCGGATTGGGCACGAAGATATTGGTATCCCGAGCTACTCAACATGGCGATCGATCCCCGATCCGACTGCCTCTTCGGGTGGACCTTCTGTCGCAGCAGCAGGGGACGGTCCTCCACCCGAACCTGTCCAGCCTCCACCTCCATGCGTGGAGATTGAGCGGCGACAGCTGATTCCATTTGACTTGCCTCCTGAAGTCTGTGATGTCATTCTGGCAGCCAGGCGTCCCTCCACTAAATCGGTATACGTCTGCAGGTGGAACAAATTTGTGGCATGGTGCACAGCTAAGTCTGTGGATCCCCTTTCTGCCCCTCTTTCTGAGGTCCTTCTATTCCTACTATCCTTGGCCCGGCAGGGCTCTGCTCTGGGCACTATCAAAGGTTATCTTTCGGCCATCTCCGCCTTTCTCAGGCTTCCAGATCAGCCTTCTCTCTTTAAGTCCCCGGTTGTTAACCGTTTCCTCAAAGGCATCACACACACGTTTCCTCCCGTGCCTTTCATAATGCCTCAATGGGACTTAAATCTTGTCTTGACCTATCTGATGTGCGCTCCCTTCAAGCCCCTTCATAACTGTCCTTTACGTCGTCTTACTCTAAAGATGGCTTTCCTGGTAGCTATCACCTCTGCAAGAAGAGTGAGTGAGCTCCAGGCTCTTTCTTCTAAACCTCCTTTACTTTCTGTTCATCCGGACAAGGTGGTTTTAAGGACCCGTCCTCCTTTCTTGCCAAAGGTTGTCACGCCCTTCCACATCGGGCAGACCATCACTTTGCCCACTTTCTTTCCGCATCCTTCGAAAGAGAAGAGAGGCTCCATCGTCTGGACCCAAAACGTGCGCTCTCGTTCTATCTAAAGCGCACACAACAGTTCCGGGTGGATGACCAGCTCTTTGTTGGCTACGTGGGCGCCAAAAAAGGTCGGGCCGTGCACAAACGCACCATCTCTCGGTAGGTCGTTTTGTGCATCAAAGCGTGTTACACCTTGGCTAAAAAGTAGCCTCCTGTGGGGCTGCTTGCCCATTCTACCAGGGCAACAGCAGCCACTACTGCCTTGGGACGCGGCGTTCCCTTGCAGGATATTTGTCAGGCAGCCACGTGGGCCTCGCTGCACACATTTACCAAGCATTACTGCCTTGACAGTCAAGTCCGGAGAGACGGCTTCTTTGGCCGTTCTGTTCTCCGTGACTTTCTGGTGTAATCTATTCGCAGACCCACCACCGGGGTTGGTATTGCTGGGGTATCTATTCTAAGGTAAGGAATCTATCACTAACGAGTCTCTTTCAGATGCACAAGTTACTACTTGTGTAACGATATATCTGTAAGAGACATTAGTTAGTGATAGATTCCTTACCGCCCCACCCATCCTCCCTGTTCTGCGAACTAATTCTAGGGTTAAGGTCATCCCTTTCAGGGCCCTAGTTTCATGGCACCAGTGGTCAGTTTCTTGCATGGCTCTGCGTTCCTGGCGCGGAAAGTCGTGTACAGAACTGACGTCAGCGCGCATGGGTGCCGCCTAAGTAGTCTCCGTGACGTCATCTCGGCGCCTACGACGCCAGCGACGAACGCGGAGCCGCACGACGCCACCTACCGATGCGCAGGGGGTACTGCTGACGAAAATCTTTCCGGATCCAGTCTGACGCCTGGGGATATTCTATGGTAAGGAATCTATCACTAACTAATGTCTCTTACAGATATATCGTTACACAAGTAGTAACTTGTGCTTCACAACCCTGTTGGGGCTCTCAGTAGTTTCTCACCAAAAACTACACCTCACTCCCAATCTTCTCACTCAGAGCCATGGAGAGATAAGACATCCAGATCCCAGCCATCTCAACCTTGCGATCTGGCACCTGAAATCTTAGTTTGGTCCCTTGCTCACTTTGCCACTGGATTCAAGATAGCCTGGCTGATGACGGCTGTAAGCCTGAAACCGGCCCCAGGATGCTCGTTTCCGGTCCAGGGAAGACATGGCTTGGCAGTTCGGGCTGGACTGTTCCCATGAGGCACAGTGTCAGATTGATTTTCATATGGCCATGTCTGAACTGGGGTGGCGGAGTGAGCTAAAGAATGATGATGGATTAAACCCAGATCAGTTGACTGGGGTGAGTGCTTGCTATGTTCAACACTCCGTCCATCAT